>JARHVA010000434.1:905000-1325000 GCA_037957365.1 Torreya grandis
TAGTAACTCTAACATTATGTTACATTTGAAATACTAAATGAAAGATGAAAAAGAAGAACAAAAAAATAAATACTCAAGAATTTTAGTTGTATAAGGTGCATTTACACAAACCTCAAAATTGAGAAGTCTATTAATGTAAAAGCCTTAAAAAAAGACCCCAGTTAATTCACTTTTCAGCTGAGAGACAAATTTTATCTCTTTCATCTATAATTTGTCACTGAGTCTGATTACAAATAAAATAACCTCTCATAAATGTTAATTATATTTGAGATTCAAAGAATTCCAATACCAAACATTATATTTATGAGCTTTCTACTGTTAATGTTGTAGAGTTCTTGTTGAAAATCACCAAGAGCATGTGTTTAAAATGTTGAAACTAACTTTTCTCAAATATAGCTCATTACTGCTTGACCACTTTTTTTTCTTGAATGGTGTTTTGGCTTGAGTTTCACCATACTGCATTTGAAAATGTGTTCAAATTATAAGGTCTAGGACATAAACTGGAGAGAGATATTTACTAATAGATATATATTAGGAAAATTGCTTCACTATAGTTATGGCATAAATTTAACTATACCCTAAAACTAAAACTTCACCTTTTACATAGTACCAGATAAAGGGATCCTTTTGTACTTCAATTTCAAAGGTGTCATACCTTCAATTGGCTGATACAAAGGCTTTTAGTGAATTATTTTAATTTTAAAGGAAGCATTCCTATTTTACAATTTGAATTATACTTTCCCAATCATTGTTTTCTTTGGAAAATATTTATTATAATGAATTAAAAAAGGCTTTAAGCCATAACTTATAATTACTTGAGTGCTTTCCCTTCATACTTGATTGAACATGACTAAAGAAAAGAGTTGTAATAGGAAAATGTAATGATAATTATGGTATGCAATTAATAGAGATTTGAAATAGAACACTGAGAATAAAAGACATTAAATTAAGAAACATGTATAGTTCAAAACCCTACTTTTTAAAACATGGCACAATGAAAAATTGTTTATCTAATTTAATGTGATTTTTTTTCTAAATGAACTTCACTAATATTTACAACTGAAGCTTGCTCCTTGTTCCTAGGAGTACTCCCACATCTGCCCAATACAACATTCCAAACAAAGAAAGAAAGCAAATCACTTTATATTTAGGGGAACCAAAAATAATAATTCTAGCATGTAAACATCTCCAAATCAATAGTGTGCTAGTTAACTATGATTTGAGCTATGCTAGGGATAATATGAGTAAGCATGCATGGCTAGATATTACTTTCCCTTTTTTTGTCACAACAACCAGATCCTCATGACACCAATTTCTTACTTCCTACAAAATGTAGTTTAAATGATTGAATCATCATCCTTGATTAAACTTTTCATCTAATTAAAATATTGAAACAATCATAGGAAATGGCTTAGCATTTTTCTTCTATCTCATTGTTATCATTGTAACAAGCTAGAATGATGTCGCTCTTGGCCATAAAGAGATGTAAATTGAAGCCTGGTATGTCCTCTTTGTTACTGAGAATTTGATCAATTAGATGACTAAGTCTAATAGGGAATGGGATAGTAGCTCACATGAAATACATGTTGTAACTCTTGAGATGGATTAGGATGAAATCAAGAACCTAAAAGTATCATCCACCAAGGCACAAATCCATGAAGACATATGAATAGAAAAAAGGATGGGTTGGCTTCTTTAATAAAAAATATAAGGACGATTACCAGGTTTGAGATGTTGAATTTCAACTACAATATATCTAAAATTTTGTGATATTTAGTAGCAGTAGGCATGAAGTTCCTTTGTATATTTTTTCAATCAAAATATTATAAGATTTAATGGAATTTTTACATTCCATGTCATTGTAAGTGTCTAATATGGGTTACTGATGAGGTTCTTCTATTTTAAAAGGGTCTTCTTTCTTTGGTAGAGTGAGGAGTCTATTAATATATATATTTTATTTCTCAATTTAATTATAGTTATTTCATATTATTTACCACTAAGATTCTATTTTGATGCATGAGTTGAATGCAATACATATGCCAGGCCATTGACCTAATTCAATGTTTTTTTAACAAACTAATTAATCGAGAAAATAAAAATATGTTTACTATGAAGTTTTATATAATGGCACTCTCTTTAATCATTTGGAGTATGTTGTCTTTAGGAAAAATAAAATAATAAAAAACTCATGAATTTATGAATGACTTGCCATGATGCACAACTGAAACTAAATAGTCAACACCCTCACATTAAATGACTTTGATGAGTTTAACACCCACCAATAAGCAAAATACAAAAGTGTTAGTCAACTCTTTAATTCCAATCAATCTAAATACATAGACTATTTAAATCTTTATCCTTATAAACTTATTGCTTGTAATTAGACTAGTAAAATCTTAGAGGTGTCATATCTTCAATTGGACAAAACAAGGGCATTCAAGGAGTTATATGATCTTGTATGGAAGCATTCCTATTTTACTATTTGATTTTTGTTTTCTCAATCATTGTTTGATTTTACAAATTTTTATTCTAATCAATCAAAAGGGCCAAAAACCATAACCTATAAATCTTTGAGTGATTTTTCTTTATACTTGATTGAACGGTTCTCAAGCAAAGAGTTGCAAAAAGAAAACATGAAGATAAGTATGATATCCAATTAATGGAGATTTGAAATAAAATGATGAGAATAAAATACTTCAAATTCAAAAACACGTACATTTAAAATTTTTATTTTTAAAAATGGGGGACAATTGAAAAATTGCTAATCTGATATAATGCCATTATTTACTAAATGAAGTTTCACTGATATTTACAATTAAGGCTTTCTACCCATTCCTAGTTATCAAGAACAAGCATCCATGTCTGGCTCTACCCAACCTGTGATAGCTGAATTACTCTAAAGGAACTAAGGATAAATAGTAGATATTGATAATGTAAAAAGTCCTAATCTATATACCTTAAATTAAAAACTGGCTCTAGCTCATTCAAGTAATGGAGGCCCAATTTATCTAGAACTAAATTCCACTACATTGACACTGATTCTATGGGGCCATAGAATTGGTGTCTCTAAAGAACATGACAATTTAGTATGCAAAAATCTACCTTTGATAATGCACTGACAAAATATAAAATTATAGAAAGTAGTAATAGAAACCAATGAAGAGGAGATAGGATGGATTTGAATTGATAATAGAGATGAAATCTAGTTTATGTGGGCCATAAAGTTAATAAATAATACATACTAAATCCTAAAATGATATTTTTTGGAAGTATATGTGGACACCAAGCTGCGGTTAAGTTTTAAGGTTAACCCTATTGTCTATTTAACATTGCCTTTCATATGTTAAGATGATTCAGTACAAAAAAAGTAATCACTAAGAACGTTTGTCATACCTTCAAGGTATCTCTTAGGAGATACCTTGAAGGATCTTTGTAATACCTTGAAGGTATGAGAAAGAACCATTAAGGTGTCTCATAGGAGATACCTTGAAGGTATTATAAGGAACTATCTTCAAGGTGTCTCCTATAAGATGCCTTGAAGGTATTCTCAAGGACTTTTAAGGTATCTCCTACAAGATACCTTGAATGTATTACAAGGACTATAAGATACCTTGAAGGTTTCTGTAATACCTTCAAGGTATCTCTTAGGAGATACCTTGAAGGATATTTGTAATAACTTGAAGGTATAAAAATGAACCATTAACGTGTCTCATAGGAGATACCTTGAAGGTATAAAAAGGAACCATTAAGGTGTCTAGTAGGAGATACCTTGAAGGTATTATAAAGAACTATCTTCAAGGTATCTCCTATAATATTCCTTAAAGGTATTTTGAGGACCTTTAAGCTATATCCTAGAAGATACTTTGAATGTATTACAAGGACTAGAAGATACCTTTAAGGTTTTTATAAAACCTTCAAGGTATTTCTTAGGATATTAATTGAAGGATCCTTATAGTAGCTTGAAGGTATAAAAAGTAACTATTAAGTTGTCTCGTAGGATATACCTTAAGGGTATTAAAAGGAAATAGCTTCAAGGTTAAGGTATCTCCTATGAGATACCTTGAATGTATTACAAGGACTAGGATATACATTGAAGTTTTTTGTAATACCTTCAAGATATCTCTCAGGAGATACCTTGAAGGATCTTTGTAATGCTTTGAAGGTATAAAAAGGAACCATTAAGATGTCTCATAAGAGATAGGTACCTTTAAGTTATTACAAGGAAATATTTTCAAGGTATCTCCTATAAGATGCCTTGAAGGTATTTTGAAAACCTTTGAGCTATCTCCTATGAGATACCTTGAATGTACTACAAGGATTAGAAGATACCTTGAAGGTTTTTTTAATACCTTCAAGGTATATGTTAGGAGATACCTTGAAGGTATAAAAAGGAACCATTAATGTGTCTCATAGGAGATACCTTGACGTTATTACAAGGAACTAGATTTAAGGTATGTACTATTAGATGCCTTGAAGGAATTTCAAGGACATCTAAGGTATCTCATAGTTGAAAGTATTATAGAGGACCTTCAAGGAGAGACATTGAAGGTATGAAAGTATTATAATAAAATTTAAGGTATCTCCTTAGAGGTCCTTTTAATACCCAACTTCAATGTATCTCCTAGAAGATGCCTTGAAGGTATTTCAAGGACATAAAATGTATCTCCTATGAGATACCTTGTATGTATTATAGGGACCTTCAAGGTGACACCTTGAAGGTATTAGAAGGAACTTCAAGGTATCTCCTTGAAGGTCATTCTAATACTTCCAAAATATATCCTATGTATGAAGGTCCATGTAATACCCTCAAGATATATCCTACTTATGAAAGTCCTTGTAATGCCTTCAAAATATGTAATAATAGTTTTAACATGGAACTTCAAGGTATCTCCCTAAATCTTGATTTAATACCTTCAAGTTCTCTTTAAATTTCATTGTAATATTTTCAAATTACTTTTTATGTATGAAGTATTTTTTAATACCTTCAAGGTATCTCTTAGATATGAAGGTTTTTAAACTACCTTAAAGATATATCCTAGGAGATATCTTGAATGTATTAAAATTAACTTCATAACTAGGAGATATTTTGAAGGTATTACAATGACATTCATGGTACCTAAAGATATCTCCTAAGAATTAATGAGATACCTTAAAGTACGATGAATGTCCTTGTAATAATTTTAAGGTATTTCCTAGTTGTCAAAGATATACCTTCTATGAGATACCTTGATAGTACAAGGGAATTAAAGGTATCTCCTTTATGATGTAGAAGCATTAAGATATGTTCTACTTAAATGACAAAAATATCCAATTTGTACTTGTTTATAGCCTTGGTAGGTCCTAGAAGTGTTTTAAGAGTCAATAAGGACTTCAAATTTTCCATTTAAGGTCTCTAATAGTCTTATGAGGGTTTCCCTTGAAAATAAATAATTTGAAAATTTGAACTACTTATGATGGTTTGTAAGGATAGTGACAAGTTGTAAAGGACTTGAACCATTGAGAATGGTCTTAATAGTTCTAGTTACATGTGTTAAAGGTATTTAAATCTATTTTAAATTTAAATCCCAATTCAATTCTCACCTAGAAGATAATTTCACATTGGAAGAAGCATGTTAGTTAGAGATAATGGTGAAGAGAGATATTTATGGTCTATTTCAATACCAAGATCAAATAAAGACTTATTAAATGAAGATATGAGTTTTAATTCACTTAGTAAAATATAATTAAGGAGGATGTACATAGGTAGAAAGAGGAGTAAGTGGCATAGAGGAAAGAATAAGGCCTTTAGGCCTATGTGTTGTCATAACAATCTATAGGAATGTAATGTATGCATATGTGAAGATCAACATGAAGAATATTATCATGCATCAATGGATTCTTAAATGAGTAAGATTATGTTATTAATTTTATTTTATGATTCTTTAATTAATTGTGATTGGTAAACATGGAGATACAACTTTTAGAATTGAGTATGACTATTTGCAGTTTAAGAACAGGGTTCCATGTGTATTGAAGAGCAAGTTTCTTGAAAATAATGATCTTATATCACTTGAATTAGTGTATTTTATATTTTTGTTTATGAATTAATAATATACATAAAATATTTAATTGAATTTATACTTAGTTTGAAACTTTCCTCATTGAAACCTCTCAATACCATGTTTTCTATACATCTATGGTTCATTGTCGTCACTTGAAACACATGTAACAAGTTGCATGAGTTCAGTTTAAGATTTGGAAAGGTTAAAGGAGGTTACTAATATTATATTACATTTTTTATAAATATAAAAAGGGTCCTAGAGTTTATAAATGATTTTTAATTAGATCTCATCCTTTGAGCTTCCTGAGAAACACTAAAACATGGTCTTTAATCACAAATCAAGCATGTAAACACCATAATGTAAATCCTACATGAAATTATTGAATGAGATTCAATCCATATAAACTTAAGAAATTGTATGAATAAGGAACCTTCATTAGTAATTTCAATAGATTGGCCTTAGAGGACTAACATGGTGGAAATGCAGACTCAAAATGGACAAAGGTTTAAGAATGGTCAATGAATAGTCTTAAGAAAAGTATAAGAGATTGTATAAACATAAATAAAGTGGGTAATGGATTATCAATAATAAATATAGGTCTATTAAATTTTAAAGTGTTCTTTAATGGTAAATCTAAGTAAGTAAATAAGGGTTTATTTCAAAGTATCATTGGATAGTGTCTGAAAGGTGTGAGATTATCATAACTTCACAACTAGTACTTACCTTGAAGTACCACGAATATCCTCATAATGCTTTCAGTATCTCCCAGGTATCAATATCTTTGTAATACATTCAAGGTGTTTCCTAGGATATACCTTTATGATTTTAAAAAGTTGTCTACTAATTTCAAGGTATCACTTAGGAGATATATTGAAGGTATTATAGTTTAAGGTATTACACATAGTTATTTATAATACCTTGAAGGTGTCTCATTAATATTAACTTGAAGGTGTTACAATTCAAGGCATTAGAAATAGGTCCTTGTAACAACTCCTTCAACGTATCTCCTAGGTAATGAGATCTTTATAATACATTAAAGGTATATCCTAGGATATACCTTGATGGTTTTAAGATGTTGTCCTCATACTAATTTCAAGATATCACCTAGGAGATATATTGAATGTATTATAATTCAAGGTATTACACATAGGTCCTTGTAATATCTTCAAAGTATCTTATAGGAGATAAATTGAAGGTGTTATAATTCAAGGTATTATAAATAAGTCCTTATAATAGCTTCAAGGTATCTCCTAGAAGATAACTTGAAGGTATTACAAGGACCTCTTTCTAATACTTTTAATTTTAACACCTTCAAGGTACCTCTTATGAGATAACTTGAGGATATACCTTGAAGGTGATTGGAGATAACTAGAATGTCCTTGTAATACCTTCAAGGTATCTTATAGGAGATACCTTCAAGGTCCTTGTAATAACTTCAAGGTATATCTTAAGAGATATGTTAAAGGTCTTAGTAATACCTTCAATGCATCTTATTGGAGATATATATCACCTATGTGATATATCCATGAATCATTTTTTAAGTAGTGTCATTAAAACAATGTGTTATGAATTACATTTTTAATATTTTTATGTTTAAAAAAATCTTCATGAATATGTTATGGTATAAATAAAACTTTATCTCCTACATATAGATATACACTAAAATAATTTTATAATTAACCTAATTAAGAATCTCACATCTTTTACAAATGTCTAGGCCAAAAAACCATACATCAATGGATTTCAAATGTGGAGGTTATGATTCTCTCATAAATAATGGAAAGGTCATTGGTGAAGGAAAGATACATAAAATTCTAGGTGCAAATATTGACTCTTTGGAATCCACAAATCCAACTTTGATGTGCCACAATGATAAAATACCTTTTGGATGTGTAATTTTTGATGTGATAAAAGCTTTTGATCTGACTCTACCACTTCCAATTCCAATAACTTTTATTGATACTTTAGGGGATATAATTGATAGTTTTACTATATGGAGCAAAAGAATGATGCAACATGTCATAGACAATTTTTCTATAGAGGAGTGCATGGAAAAAGGATAAAATAATTTTAGTTCAGTTATGTATATAAATCCATTGTAATAAGAAAACCCTAGATTGGATTCATTCATTTTCTATATTTATGATCGTACCACATTTTGTAGTCTTAATAATTAGTTAATTGGAAAAAAGGTAAATTTATTACATAAATATATAACTCTTACAAATGATGAGATAATTGATTATGGATATATTGAATTTTCACATCTAGGAGAGATTTTTGCTTAAGTCCTAATGGCAGAAAATGAATTGGGAATTTATATAGGGCACATTCTATAACATTATGAAACTTGTAGCATAGAAGTAACTGAATCGTCTATTGTTAGATGACCTTCCAATAAGATAATGGAAATTGAAAGTAGAGAAATTAATTTTCCATACATGACACCAAAGGAGAAAGAAATTTGAAATGTTTGGGAAGTAGTGGATGCTGAAGTCATTCCTTGCATGAAATTCCTAGAGCATAGGTATCCAAAAAAATTAACTTGTGCCTACAACTATTCTGGCCAAAAATAATTACAGCTAATCAATTCACTCAACCAAGTAAAATTTGAATCAAACATAGATAGTGATATTAAAAAGGTGTATACTAAGAAATTTTGTGCCATAATGTGTCTTCAGTCAAGATTGTCATTTAAAATGCTAAAATCATCAAGGATGAAGTTGTTTGATTCCACCATAATGGATAGGAGGGTGTCTTGGATGCCCTTTCTACCATTTTATTTAAGAAAGATAAAAACAAAGCTACCATAGATTTTTAATGTACTTAGATCTATTTATAAGCTTGAATAAAAATATATTGATTGAAGAGAATTAGATTTTTTGTCATTAAAAATTGCATTCCATGCAGGGCAGTTTTGATAAAAGCCACAAAAAAAGTCAATGAAAGCTAAAGATTTGTTAGAATAATTAGTGTATGATTTTGTAAATGTTTCTCCAAGACTCACATGCTAAGTAAATATAGATGGTGCATAAAGAAATATTCAACATCTTCCAGCATCTTTCTCTCAAGAATTTATGAGGTGCCACATCAATGCACAACTAAAAGATATAGAATATGGGATAATATCCCAACCAACATTCAATAACATGTGGATTACTAATTTTCATGATGTGACTATTGCCAAGTTTGATGACTTTGTTAGGTGAAAAACATGTATCTTGTTGACTCAAAAAAATAATATGGGTCTATGTTTAGACATCAGGTATAGTACATTGATTAAGAATTCATGATGAACTCAAATCAAATACTTTCTAAAAGACAAATGTATTACACACATAAATTAATCTTTGATCATTTCCCTAAATAATGCCTCAGTGTCATTCATGACAAGGTAGAATGCCAAAAAAACATTTATACCAAGGATAGTCACAAAAAGCAATGCAGTTACCAACAAAATAATAGAGTTGTCATTGGCAAGGATTATCACACATGGTCATGGTAAAGGTGGATATGGACATTTTTTTAACATATATTCTTGGAGGGTCTAACTTTACTATCACCTCATTGAACAAGTACTTTAAGGATATGGCAAAAATAATTCCATATACTTATGGATCTTTACTATATAAACTTGGATCTTAAAAATATCTATTATGTGATGCATTTTTATCTAATAATTTATAACTTGAATGAAATAAATACATATACGAAGCACACTCAATTGGTGCCTTCAAGAAACTTCCTTCTAGGCTATATATTCAACTAGACAACTATTACAGGGATAATAAGAATAGGTATTCCCTTCACATTTTTATTTGAAAATTATGTTTAAAAAAAAATACGTATATAATGTTTTATTATTACATATTACATTCCCATATTAATTAATTTATCGATCATGATTATTTTAATAAAATCAATCCCAACCACTTCCCTCTATTTTCTTATGTGTCTGTCAAGTGATACATTTATATTACCCCTTCTAAAATATCAAATAAAAATTAATTGTACCAAATTTGGTCTACTACTTTATAAAAGTTTTTCTCAATCCATCCATTTGTAGTATTATTTGAATATCATCAAACAACATGTATTTATAACACATCCACTTTATTAATTTTTTATAAGTGTCTCTTAAGAAAACAATTTTATTTATTGCATGTGTATTATCAAAAAATGGTGCAGTAGTACCATAATGATTCATTAAAAGTAAGGTATCATTTGAGAGATAAGTTTAGAGAAAAAATAAAGGTGTTGTGTTAAGAATAAATTTTATTTTTTAATATACATGGGATAATACCGAGGTATTATTTGGGAGATACCAATGGATACTAAGTATATAGTTTCATTGCCATTATATCTTATGTGATAATTATTGAAGGATTTATACAAAATTATTTGATTTGATATACTTAATAAGACCAATAAAATGATTACATTTGGCATGTTATAATGGTTTTAAAGGAAAGTATCACTTTTGAGATATTAGGAAGGCCAATTTATACTGACTTACATAATGTAGTGGTAACTTAACCACACTCCATGCTCATATATGTATCTTTCAATAAATATATTATAAATTATAGCTTAATATTAATATGATAAAAAAAGTATAACATTATATGGAACTAAATGTAATTATATTAGCTTTCTAATTACATAAAATCATGTGTTTTTATATAGGTTTGTGTTGTAATATTTATCTCTCCTTATCTACAAAGGTATCTTCCTCGAGGTCAAGGTTAGTTTTCTTCTTATAGGACATACCCACAAGGACATTGAAAACACATTTGGAAACCTATCCAAATGTATAAAGAGGAAAGATGTATGGAGTCTGGTAGAGATTATGGACACTTATATAACATGTGAAAATACAAGAAACTTCATGCCATATTTAATTGAAAAATTAGTTGATTTTAAAGAATTTTTTAATAATGAACAGATGAAAGGAAGTAATGAGATAGTAGGCTTTAAAAAAATACAATATTATCTTCTACGCATAGAGCAAGGTTAGCCTATTATGCATTTTAAAAACTCTTTAAAAGATAGAAATTGGTCTCCTCGATTAAATTATGGAGAACAAAATAAAATGATGAGACAAATCTTGTAGAGGGTAATCCTATGAGAATATTTTTCAAAGATTTCAAAAATAGATAAAAGTCGTAAGAAGCCATTACTTTAAAAGACTTTGATAGAAGTAGAAAAAAAGTGAAAAATAAATTGAAGATAACTTGATCAAGTATATTAAGCAATTCAATGAATTTGGTTTGACTAGAAATAGTAATTGGAAGGATCGAGAATATTACTTCCAAAATATTCATGACACCAAGAAAGATGACATGTTACCTTATGAATTTGAATATATAGGATATTTCTAGCCTATAACTCACCAAAAAATACCCCTGCATAGAAATCTACAAAAAATGGTTCATGACAGGGCCCTTGATTTGGGAGTGGCATCAACATATACATATGTTGGTCCAAGAAGTAAAAGACAAAAGAAATCATTTGATCCAGTTTAAGATGTGCATAAGATGATATGATGTTTGTCAGACTTGATGATTCTATAAGAGTGAAATACACAATATGGGTTGCTAGAGCTAAAAGCAATATTTAGTTATTGAAAATAAATAAAGATATAGAACAAAGTTTCAAAATAACTTGGTTCATACAAGTTCATGTAGAGAAAAAAGATGTAAAAGAAGCATAAATTTATTCATGTTGTTTGGACAAGAAATAGAATCTAAACCCAATAGAAACCTCTATACCATCCATTTTTATAGATAATATCATCTACGCTTGACCAAACAAGACATGGAAAGGTAAAACACTTATTCTCACTAATTTTTTGAAAAGCATTATAACAAACTATTTGAATTCATTGTCAAATTAGGCATTTTGAAAAATAGTGATAAAGGATTACGAGCTATTGTTTTCTTTCATGACATTGAAAATTTGAAATGGTATTTCCCTAAATTTGGAATGACAAGTATGAATGTATTTTTTAAATAGTTTAGTGCATCTTTTTGGCATGTAGAATGTTTTACTAGATTCATAGCTTGCATGCTCATTTCAATGATTCATTTATTTTTTCTATTCATATATCAAAGATCATAGTCATATTACTAAAAACTATCCTCTCTAAAATATGATGGATTATATTTCATAGTCATGAATATATTGATCAAATGTATTTATAATTATATGTATTATTATTATATTTTTGGATATAATACTAGCTGATTGTTTTGTTGGTATATCTTTGTGTCCTATTTTGTGCAAAAATGATATTACAGTCTCAACATGGTTAAATAATAAAATAAAAATATATTAAATACTAAATATATATTTTACAGTGCAATGATTGGCTAATTATTTTTAAAAACATTATTCCAGATATCATAAATTCCATTTATGTTCACTTACATTTAAAAGAATTTTTTATAAAAATTTGATAGCTTATAATGGTCCATTAAAATTATTATTCTTAATTATTTTTTATTACCACAAATGATTTTCATGCATTTATCCTCCCTTTATTACTTGAAATTATCCATTGAGTTCCCAATTATTTATTAAAATTTCTATAAATAGGTCCTTCACTTATATCTATTTATGACATGCAACTATATATATAAACTAATAAGGAAAAGGGCAAGCATATAATTATGGTTTATGAGAGGAAAAAAAATCCTTGGTGGTATATGATTTGGACTTGCTATAAATACATTAGATAGATGTTGTTTATTTATAATAACTCTAACTAATTCTTGATAAATTTCAATTTAGTTCTTATAATTTTTCAAAATTTGAACTACTAATAAGTCCATATTATTTTAAATTATTCAAAAAAAATGCCTTGGTTGCAAATAATCTGGAATTATTACAAATACATTAGATAGATGTAGTTTATTTGTAATAAGTCCAATCAATTGTTGATAAAGTCCAATTTATCTATGATAGTTTTTCAAAATTTGGACTATAATAATTCTATATTAATTTAATTTGACTAATAATAGTTCCATAATATTTTTCATACTCAATCCAATTTATTTGGAATATAGAAAAATTATTTTTGGAGAAAATTTTATTCAATCCACTTTAGTGGGTATAAGTCCAAATTATTCAAAATAGTCCAATTCATTTGAAATGATCTATGCCCAAATGGTTTGAAAGAGTCCAATTTATTTAGAAAATAAGAAAATTATTTTTGGAAAAAAAAATTCCACTCCACTTTAGTACCTATATAAGTCCAAATTATTAGAAATAGTCTAATTCATTCAAAATGTTCTATGCCCAAATGTTTTAAAACAATCCATTTTATTTGGAACATAAGAAAATCATTTTGGAGAAAATTTTCTCCAGTCCACTTTAGTGGGTATAAGTCTAAATTATATTTGAAATTGTAAAGGACCTAGTGAGGGATGTAATTGGTGTTTTAAGTATAGTAAATGATGTCAAATGAATAAGTAAGGTCTTAGGGGTCATACAAAGTCTAATGGGATGTCAAAGAGATAAGAAATTTATGAGGTAGTCTAATAATGTGATATGTAGTAGCTACATATAAATGTCATATCATGAGAAAAAGGTGGTGGAAGAGTCTTGATTGGAAACACCAAATCCAACATGAGGTTGAAGAGGAAAATAGGATTTGTATCTTGAGTGTAGGAGAGGGGACTGTTCCAAGAAGGAGAGAGAAGAAACAAAGACAAGAATTCTATATACTCTCCAAGAAGATGGTAAAGTCCATGAATGGACTGTATTTGCAAAAGTTAATGGTGCATACTAATAAAGAAGAGTTATTTGTTGTGTTTACTCTCACATGATAATTATATGGATTTTCATTGATGATAGATTTCCTTTGAAAGCCCTTAAGGCTATGAATATATCACTCTTGTGTGCGTTTTAGGTCTAAAATGATAATTGCAGGGTTACATTCAAGAAAAAGATGGTTTTGGTGACTTCTCAAGATTATTAAAGCAAGAAATTTCATGGTACATTATCTTGAAGATAATTGAATCATGTATAACTTATGGTTATTGAATATGGTGCCTAGAGTGAAATAAACTTAGGTTAAAGACATCTTTGTCCTTAAACCCTATTACATGCCTATGATAGTCAAGAATGTGGGGGAGTTGATGTTCTTAAAGTATAGATTATAGTTATACTTGAGATGATGGTCAGTAGGTAAGAGTGTTCTTGATGGGATGGTATATTATGTGGTTTGAATAAAAGATAGAGTACAATCTCAAATGCATAGTCCATATGTAAGTAAACCCTATTTACATAGTTAGAATTATATTCTTATATAGTTAGAATGCTAAAGAAAGAGAGTATGTGTTTAAAAAAAAAGAATGGTTATTGAGTTGACTAATTCTGAGTACATGTGAAAGGAGAAAAAGTTGTATATGTTTCTCTATGTTTTTGCTATTTACATTCAGAAGAAGAAACTAAGGTTAAGGGTTAGGGGTTTGATTGATACCCAGATTAAGTTGCGCACCATATCCAGATGTTGTAGGAGCTCCTCTTTGGCTATGGAGGAAGACACCTGTAGATAAGAATAAGACATAAACAAAGAGAGTGTGAGAGATAGATATGGTGGACTGCCAAGCAAGACGCTCGGTCCCAGAAGTGTAAAAACTTCCTTAAGGGATGACAGTCCACTTGTTATGGAAAAGAGTGTCATATAAAAGAAATAGTGAAAGACTAAGAAAGGGAAAGTAGAAAACACATACCTATTCTCTGTAATTAGTCTAACACAGTCACTGACGTCGGTAGTCCTGTCGAGGTTGGTTTGTGGATGGTGCCGACGTCAGTCATATTGCCGATGTCGGTCGAGTTGTGGTTGATGTCGTTCGGGGCAATGGGCCTTGGATGGGTTTTTGATTATGTCTATGGTTGATAGAAGTATAGGGTTGTGCAGGGTTGTAGGGAAGTCAATAGGCTCTGAGGAAGGGACAAAGGTAGAAGGTTGGTGTGTAAAGAGGATAAGGATATGGGGAAGGCTTTTTAGCCTCTCCAAGAAGAAGTCAGGTCTGGTTGATAGTATTTAGAAATAGTAAATAGAAACTAATTACTAATGTATTCTAAATACTGAAATAAGACAAAAGAATACTTAGCTCTGGTTGTGACTGATGCCGAAGATCTCATGCAATGTTTCCAATCTAATGTCTGGAGTGATTCTGTAGAGTTTTTGTAGCCTGGAGAGCAAAAGTCAAAGTCTGATGCTTGGTCTAAGAGTGTGCACGTCCACGTCCAAGAGTCTAAGGGAGAGAGCCAGAGAGAGAGAGATTATTAGATTCATAGGGGAGAGATTTAAAACTCAGTTTAAGAAACTGACGTCAGTGATCCCATCAGTGTCAGCTAACAGTTGACTAATGTTGGTGGGTAGAGAATGGGTAAAAGGGCTATTTTTAGCCCTTTGCCCATTCCTCCATCCACCAAGTGCATTTTCCATTGGAGAATAGTTAAAAGATGGGGTTATTAGGCACGAGTGTTGGTTAGGCAATTGGAATGGAGTGAGAATAAGTCTTAAGTAGTTAGGATTGGGATGACTTAGTCTTAGGTGACTCATGGGGTAGGAAATGGTCTTAGGACGAGGTGTCTAGGTGAGGTGTCGTGGTGAGGTGTCCAAGGTGAGGTGTCTAGGTGAGGTCATAAGTGATGTCATTAATCTAAAATAAGTAATTTATTTTAAATTAATAAGATGTGTAATTGTTTAGGAGGGGAGCAAAGGGGAGTTGACATAATTTTGGTGTCTACATTTGCCCCTTTTTGTCTTGTTGGTTGTTCTTGATGAACTGTAAGACAAAAATAAGGTGTTAGTTGCCCCAAGTATGGGATGAGGTATTCCCCCTCAAAGCAGGAATCGAGAGAGGGCAATCTAAAACTGGTTGCCAATTTGATAGATAGTGAATGAATATGGTGAATTTGGAGTGTGAACATTGTAATAGTTGAGATTGCATGTATACCACTTCACGTGATAGGTAGGTCAAATTATCACAGGCAAGGTCGAGGAGTGCTAAAATCAAAATAACTAGGCCCCAGCTTTTTAGTCGTAGCTGATTGGGTTAAATGATCAAAGATGTAGCTCCAATGGTCATCTTGTTCCAAGTATCTTGGGCTAGGAAGTGCTCTTGGAAAACACGAATATGTCATAAATATTGGGGATCAACTTGGTCGCGATCCGACAATACATGTGAGGGTCATAATGTGGGTTGCATATAATTTGCTAACTATTTTTGAGGTAGCATATATGTAATCAAAACAACCAAGGCAAAGTTGTCTCAAAAGTGATCATGGTCGGAGGAGATAGTCGCGATCTCCAAGGTCATTGGTCGAGTCAGGTTGAGATATAAGTGATCTCAGGTATTGTTTATTGTGGTCAGGGAGATATATGTGATCTCTAATGTGCCCCATGAGAAGTCTAAGGTGATTTTTGTAATGTCAAGGCTAGTTGTTTGGTCATGATTTTGGATAGGTTAGATAGTTGGTCCATTAGGTAAATGAACCAATGAATGGCTGAGCTAACCTCAGAAGACCCCATGTCAACTTAGTGCTACCTACATAGCCCCTGTTTCAAGGGCCTCATGCCAATTTAGTTCTCCCCAAAAGGGAAGAAGAGTCAAAGAGGTTGTTGGTTGATTTGGTTATGTTAAAAATGATGAGTGTATGATGATGTTACAGCCTTTTCCATATTATGTGATGGTGTATTCTATAACATTGGTTATGTGGTTTTTCATCCTTAGCAATTTTCCATATTAGTGATGGTGTATGCCAAAAATGAAATGAGTAATGATGTTATAGCCTTTTCCATATTGTGTGATGGTGTATTCTATAACATTGGTTATGTTTGGTTGATAGTTTCCATGTGTATTGTTTTTCATAAAAATTGGTGTGAATGGGCTATGATAATTTACATAACACAAATTGGTGTTTATATTAAATAAATTAGAAGTTATGTTAGTGATTTAGGAAATATGTTTTGGTTGTTATGTTATGGGCAGTGATGAATGTGAGAAGTGAAAGGCACATTACTCTTTCATTGACAAGGACCATAATGATAGCATAGATAGGGTTTTTGGAAACAAAAGCCCCATTCATGCATTACGTCATTTGACCATTGGTTTGTGTTAAAGAAGTATTCGAATCACTTGACGTGAAGTGAGCTCAAAGTCCCTTGAGTATGTTAGGGTTATAAGTTTGATTATGTGATATGTGAGGATAGTGTAACCCTTTTTAGCAAGGATAACTTTACCCCTTTTATAGGTGACCCTGAAAATGACTATAGGCTAGTCCATGACTTAATAGTTTGTCAGTCATCATTTTAAAAAAAAAAAAAATCATAGACTGATTAATGCGGGAAGTCTACTTGGGGATGTTGTTGTGTTTTGTGGTCATGTGAAGCTAATTGATGTGGGAAGCTTTTGAAAAGGTGTTGTTTATAGCAAAATTTGAACATAGCCTTCCTTCGAGGGAGTATTCTATATTTTGCTTTGTATGTTTTGATGTCTGTGAATAGTTGTCCTTCAAGCGAGTAGTCTATTAATTATACTAATTATGCAGTTGTCCTTCGAGGGAGCAGTCTACATTTATAGTTTATGACCTTTGTTAGGCATCCCAATTTTATGTGTTTGTTAATTGAAGTCTTAGTCATAGACTAGACTATAGAGGCTTAGGGGTTTCCCTTTTATTAGGCCAAAGCATTAATACTTAAAAAAAGGGTTAACTTATGTTTGTAGGGAAAAAGGGTTGAAGGAATAGGAATGATGATGACAAGGGTTACTCAAGGGATGAGCTTAAATTAAACATCAAGTGAATGATTACTTGATTAACAGTAGAATGGTGGTAGATGTAAGGCATTAAGGGGCTCAAGTTCTGGCTGGCTTTCGAAAGAAGACAGACAATAAGTCCCTGATCCATACTTATGCATTATGATATAAGGTTCGAGCCAATTAGGAGAAAAATTGCCTCATTTGCTGCTTTCCATATTGGTCACGTGTTAAATATGATTAAGAAGTTGGTTGATGCTTGTTCGATGTTGTGGTAGTCAGTATAAAGTCAAATTCCCCTAGTTGCATTTGTGACAGTGACAATGTTTGACACCCATTGCGGATAATCAATGGGTTGGATAAATGAGATGGAGAGAAGATGATGAAGCTCCTCTTTGACAAGGAGTGTGATGCAAGGATTCATCTTGTGAAGCGTTCGTGATAGGCTTAGTTTGAGAGGGCGAGATCCTGATTTTCCAAGTTGTACTCTAGAATCTCAAAATTATTGACGGTGATGGAGGCAATGGTGGGTAATGTTTTGACTAAAGCAGTCAGTGGTTGGGGGTCTCCAAGTTGGACCTTCACTACCTATAAAGCTCTGATCAAGGTTTGACGATGTTGTGGAGAGTTTTGTATTAGGTCATACAAAGATGTCTTCATAGGGGTTTGGTGGAGTTGTTTCACCATGGGGTCATGAAGTGGCTTCAAAGATGTTGGTTGGGATGTGCCCAAGGTTGAAATCTTGGGTTTTGGTGGTTGAGAAGGCTTGACAAATGGATATGTCCAAGGGATAGAAACCTTTTCTTTTCCTTTATCCTTCCTAGTTTGTGACCTGGTGGCCACATTGATGGTGTTGATTTTGAATAAAGGGGGAGAAGGTGGTAGAGGGACCATAGTCTTGCGTTGAGATCCCAATTTAGTTGAGGATGTTTGGGAGGCATGGGATGGCATCGGTAGTTTGTTGAAAGGGTGGTTAATAGGATCCTTGATGACAAGGGTGTCTTTTTTCAAGTGTTGATGAATGACAACCTTAAGATCACAACAACACTCAGTATCATGTCCAGGTGTGTGATGATATGCACAAAATTTAGTGTCATCAAACCAAGATGGTTTTGATTCGAGAGTTGATGAGTGTGAAGGTGAGGAGGTTCAGGAGGCATGGGATGATCTCATTAGTTTGTCAAAAGGGTGCTTAATGAGAAGGGTGCCTTTTTTTAGGTGTTGACAAATGACAACCTTAAGAGCAAAACACTTTTTAGTATCATGCCCAGGTGTGCGATGATATGCACGGATTTGAGTGTCATCAAACCAAGATGATTTTAATTCGAGAGGTTGGTATGACTTAATTGGTAGGAGAATGATGCTAAAAGACTACAACAATTGGTGTAACAACAAATCATAGGAACCCGCTAATGGGTCTATGCACTTTGTCATAGTAGGGGTTGACAACTTCTTTTTAGGAGTTGTAGGAGGAGTTTTTTGTACCATATTTTTATTTGGTGGTGTGGCCACTCGTGTAGATGGCACTTTCATGGTGAGAGGTGTAGAAATTTTTGGAGGAAGTATGTTTTTGATGGGTAGAGGGAGTAATGGAGGAATTTTGCCTTTGTTAGGTGTTGGAGTTGGGAGCACTCCTATTAAAGTAAATGGATGTGGGCCCAAAATAGAGGGCAACGGTGATCATGGGGGAGGAGTTCTCCAACATGGTTTAGTAGCTTTCTTCAATACAGTGTGAGTACCACTACTATGGGGGGCGAGGTTCAAGTCTACCTTCAATTGTGGGTGAGTGAGGTTTGATAAAGGGTGGACACCGAGAGATGTAATTTGTTTCAGCATGGTAGATGCCTGTGAGGGTTTGGGTTCAGGTGTGGACGGTTGAGCTTCTAAAGATTTGGAAGTAGAAGCCTGATCCATGTTAGAGACTTTGGTTTGATTAGTCTCAAAAGGATTGGCAGTATAAGTCAAGGCAGGATGTGTAAGATAAGGAGCCTTAGGTTGCTCCCATAACGCCTCATGTTTTAGGTTCCTAGAATGGAGAAATCCTAAGTTTTTTGCTAATTGAGAAAAGGGTTTAGGTGACATTGTGTGAGGTCTTGTAGTTGGTGATTTAGAGGATTTGGGTGATCGTGAGAGTGGAAACATGTTAGATGCAGCGATCTTGGGCCAAAGGTGAGAGAAAACCATTACCGGATCTTCTTCGGCCGAAGTGGGTGAAGTGACAAGTTCTTCTCTCGATGGAGAAGGGATTGGAGAATGTGGCTCTTGGAGAGCATAGGTATAATCATGCCTTCCATGTGTGGTCTAGGAGCATGAAAAGTATGATCCTCCATTGGTAATAGGAAGGATGAGGGTGGGGCTAGTGGCATTGGTACCGTCAAAGCATCCTCCAATATGGGAGAGTTCAAAGTAGACTCTCCTACGTATGAAAGGGTGGTTGATGGAGGACTATCTTCCATCTGTGGAGGACAAATAGGAGAGGAAGGTTCCTCTAAGGGGTGAAGTAGAGGGATTATGGCCCCTTCTACATGAGGGCATGAGGTATGAATGGTAACTTCTTCCAATGGTAAAAGAAGAGGCAAGGTGGGGGCGAGAGGAATAGGTAATATGGGTTCCTCATGAGGTAGAAGTATGTGTGGAAGAGGTGTTTGATGTTATGGGGGTGATATGGGTAAAATAGGCTCTTCTACTCGTGGTGGAGGAATGGGTTGATTAACCTCTTCAGACTGTGGGAGAGGTTGGTTAGGAATAAAAGGAGAGACCGTGTTAATCATGCATATATTGCACTCTTGGGAGTCATCAGCCATGGTCTGGATGTTGTTTTGACTAGGGGAATGGTTAGGGAATGGTTGCCTAAAGATATATATGTTTTGGTTAGCTGGCACATTTGGGTTATCCAAAACAAGATCCCCCTTGTCTAGCAGGTCTTGGATGATATTTTTGAAGGTTTTGCAATTGTCGGTGTCATGACCTTTGACACGATGATAATTACAAAAGTCATTTTCCCTATACCATGTGGGGATGGCTTTTGAGGGGCCAAATTGAGGTGGTCAAATTTTAGGGAGATTGAGGACTCCTTGTTTGACTAATTTATCCAACACAGAAGCGTATGATTCTCCAATTGGAGTGTATTGATGTTGTATATACCATTGTTGGAATTGTTTTGTGATGTATTATGATGTGGAAGGCTCAAATTGGTTGGTTGTTGTAGAAGATGATGATCTAAGTACCATAGCATTTGCTGATCCCTTGGACTTGGAATGGGAAGAAGAAGGTATGGAAGAAGAATGGTCATCATATTTTGCGTTGTTATTTTTACTATGCAATTTGACCTTATCTTCTTCAACTGCACAGAGTTCAAGCTTTCGGGCCATTGTGAAAGCTTCATCAAATGTGCAGAATGTTTAGACCTGCAAAGTGGATGAGATGTGCTTGGCACATGCTCTTGAAAAGAGCTCAATGAGCTCAGGTTGAGGTAAAAAAATGAGAGTTGGTTGATTAAACCTCTCCAACGGGCAACGAAGTCAGCTATTGACTCGTCGTCAAATTGTCTGATAGAATATAGGTCTGTAATGGAGACCTTCTTGGTGATGTTGATTGAAAAGTGGTTGAGAAATAATTGAGCTAGTTGAGTAAAGGTAAATAGAGAATGACTGGTAATGGAGCTATACCAATCAAGGGCGGCACCAGAAAGTGACATGGGAAATGTGTGAAGTAGTAACGCATCATCGTGTGCTATAAGGTAGTAAGCATGCGTAAATGCTCATAGATGTTGTTGTGGGTCCTCTTTACTCTAAAAGCAAGTAAATTTAGGGAGTTCCCACTGGTTAGGGTATGGTCGAATAGGCACTGAAGGGTGGATGGGTTCATTATAGATTTGTTCATATGAAAGAACATTGCTTAAACCGGAAATGGATGTCTCAAGGTTAGACATCTTATCCATCAGCATCTTAATTAGATCAACAAATGGATTGGTATCAGGGGCATCCCCTAGGTTTTAAGGTACTTGGAAGATGTTGGGAGGGGCGTATGACATACTTGGTTGCATTTGTATAGGCGAAACATATTGGTAGTTCATCATGGGGACTGATGTTGAGGTCAAGGGGGCTTGTGCCATGAAGCTGGAGGGCACAACTTGACTAGGTGCCGCCAAAGGTGGTTGAGTGGTGGTGACACTAGTGAAAGGATAGGTAGTCACTCTTGTATTTATAGGTGCAAGAGTGGGTGGGACAAAAACAAGCAAGTTTTGAAAAGGTGTTAAACTTGTTTGCATTATTTGTGGTTGAGGGGGTATAGAAACCCCGATGGAGGTAGGTCCAAAAATAGAAGGGGAGGCCAAGTTTTGAATATTGGCCATGGTTGGGTTATTAGTTGAGGCAATGACCTGAGAGACCATAGGTTGGGTAATGGAGGCTATCGATATTATTGCCGTTTCAACTAAGGAAGTTGGCATCCCATAAATAGGATTACCTGAAGATCTCGTGTTTGGCTTCTCACGAGATAGTGTTGGAGAGCCTTGACGTTATGGTCAAGGAATCTCTTAAAGTCTTGATCTCCTTCGAGAACAATTGGAGGTTGATTTGGGGTAGGAGTATGATTAGTGTCTGAAGTATACTCCATTTGGTGACTTGTTATGAAGGGCGAAGGTGGAAGTGGTTGTTGCCTTGTGTGGTCAATAAGATATTTGGCTTGACTACGTGTCAAAACCATTCAAGACAAAAAGGGTTTCAGGTTCCAAAAACTATATGTTTCAATTTTAGAAATCTAGAATGTGTATTTAACAACAAAAAAGTCAAGTTTTAAGCTTGCTATTTTGGAAAGATTTTTGTTGACAGTGACTGACGTCAATGTAAAAACTGATGTCAGTGAGGATATGTTGCTGATGTCAGTGGATAAACTAATGTCGGTGAAGATATGTTGCCGACATCAGTGGAAAAATTGATGTCGGTGTTTGTGTGTTTCCAGAAACTCAGAAAACTAAAAGTTTTTGGAATAAAGGAGAAATTTTGAGTTGTTTTTAGACCTCAAAATGATGCGACCTTACTAGCTCAAAAAACCAAATAAGAATAGCAAAATAGATGATGGCAAGCAACCTCTAAATGTTAAATTCCTAAGAATAAATTTTAGAGTCATGGTGGCTTATGCCTAAGAAGAATGTGTTTGGGAATTGGGCTTTTAGAACAGGTCCTAAAGAGGAAGTATATGGTTGGTTTTGGGTTATGTTTTGGTGCTCAAAAATTTGTGTTAAGTTTCATACGTGGCCTGGTGCTAGGGGCTTGCTCCCTTCACTTCACGAACCCAGAGCTGAGTTGGGCTACTTAGCCAATATATACTTTGCCTATAGATTATACTTTGCCAGAGAACAGAGTGGGTCCTCCCCTTGGTAGTGAAGTCCAAGTAGGATCGCTAGGAAGGGTAAGGTATCTGCTAGGTGATGAAATCCTAAATGAGCCTTGTCTCAAGTATGTTTAGATGTTTAATTTGATGTGCATGTGGTCTAGTTGTGTAACATATGTGCACTATGATTTATTCATAATGCATTTTAATTACTAGGTGAGTAGGCTAAGTATGCATTCAAGCAGGAATGAAATGCAATAATTTTTTTAACCTGAATTGAAATGTTTTGTTCAGATGCAAACAAGTGGAGAAAAGTTTAAGAGCATGAATTTTCACTACTCTAAGATGCAGGTAAGAAGTGACAAGAAGAAAAAGAGAGA
Source organism: Torreya grandis (assembly GCA_037957365.1). Taxonomy (NCBI): domain Eukaryota; kingdom Viridiplantae; phylum Streptophyta; class Pinopsida; order Cupressales; family Taxaceae; genus Torreya; species Torreya grandis. The sequence goes on from JARHVA010000434.1 coordinate 928,530, forward strand.
TATTATTTTAAACTTGTGCTTATGATTTCTTTTCGAAAGAAAGAAATAGAAGAAGGATGCAAGAATAAAATATTTTCCTAATGCAACTATAGGAAAATTTGCTTTTTTAAAAGAATGAACACAAGGAAAAATCTAGGGTCCCACCGAGCGTGCCAGAATGTTTCTCTACGTTTTTGCTATTTACATTCAGAAGAAGAAGAAACTAAGGTTAAGGGTCAGGGGTTTGATTGATACCCGAATTAAGTTGCGCACTGTATCTAGATGTTGTAGGAGCTCCTCTTTGGCTGTGGAGGAAGACACTTGTAGATAAGAATAAGAATTAAACAAAGAGAGTGTTAGAGATAGATATGGTGGACTGCCAAGCAAGATGCTCGGTCTCGAAAGCATAAATACTTCCTTAAGGGATGACAGTCCACTTTTTATGGAAAAGAGTGTCATATAAAAGAAATAGTGAAAGACTAAGAAAGAGAAAGTAGACAACACGTACCTATTCTCTATAATCAGTCTGACATAGTCACTGACGTCGGTAGTCCTGCCGAGGTCAGTTTGTGGATGGTGCCGACGTCGATCATATTGTCAATGTCGATCAGGTTTTGGTCGATGTCAGTTGGGGCAATGGGCCTTGGACGGGTTTTTATTATGTCTGTGGTTGACAGAAGTACAGGGTTGTGCAAGGTTGCAGGGAAGTCAATAGGCTCTAAGGAAGGGACAAAGGTAAAAGGTTGGTGTGTAAAGAGGATAAGGATATGGGGAAGGCTTTTCATCCTCTCCAGGAAGAAGTCGGGTTTGGTTGATAGTATTTAGAAATAGTAAATAGAAACTAATTACTAATTTATTCTAAATACTGAAATAAGACAAAAGAATAATTAGCTCTGGTTGTGGCTGATGTCAAATATCTCATCCAATGTTTCTAATCCAATGTCTAGAGTGATTCTATAGAGTTTCTATATCTTGGAGAGTGAAAGTCAAAGTCTGATGCTTGGTCTCAGAGTGTGCACATCCATGTCCAAGAGTCTGAGGGAGAGAGCCAAAGAGAGAGAGATCAGATTCTCAGGGGAGAGAGTTAGAACTCAGTTTAAGAAACTAATGTCGGTGATCCTACCAGTGTCGGTCGATAGTTGACTGACATCGGCGGGTGGAGAATGGATAAAAGGGCTATTTTTAGCCCTTTGCCCGTTCCTCCATCTGCCAAGTGCATTTGTCATTGGAGAACGGTCAAAAGACAGGTTTATTAGGCATGAGTGTTTGTTAGGCAATTGGAATGGAGTGAGAATAAGTATTAAGTAGTTAGGATTGGGATGACTTAGTCTTAGGTGACTCATGGGGTAAGAAATGGTCTTAGGGCGAGGTGTCTAGGTGAGGTGTCCAAGGTGAGGTGTTTAGGTGAGGTCATAGGTGATGTCATTAATCTAAAATAAGTAATTTATTTTAAATTAATAAGATGTGCAAGTGTTTAGGAGGGGAGAAAAGGGGAGTCGACACAATTTTGGTGTCTACAGTATAATTGTCCCTTTGAGGTCTGTGATCTTATTTGAATTGTAATAAGATCTCCAAAAGCCTTACACATTCCCACAAAGGACTCGGAGTTATGTGTTTCAGCATTGTTATAACCATAATAGGACTATTTAAGGATATTTATCCATTGAGGAAGGTGGACATAGTTAGTATAGACCTTAGAAAGGTATCAAAAATGTTTGAAGTTATTTAAAACCAAATATATTGCATTTTGACCTCTCTTAGCCTACACAATGAACCCCATTAGCCTTGCTAGGGTTTTGAAACAAAAACACCTGTAAATTTAGTTCTAACCATGTAAAATCCATGAAAATTTGTATTCATGAATTTTTTGGTATTTAAGAGGTTTTGACTAGCTATAGTATGGTTTGGTATAGATTTGAAGTCTAAACAAGTGCAAGAAGGGCTAGAAGGCCTACTTGGAAATGAGGTTACAAAGAGAAGAGTATCTACACAAATATATAGGAGATGAAATTTATTTGAAATAATTAAGAAGATAAACTATGCCAAACTATGGGATTAAATCTATTATATGACTTACATAACATTCAAACTAAGCAAATTAGTAAAAAAAAGGCTATAAGGAAATAGCCTCACTATTGAGCTTAAAGTGTGTAAGTGAATATTGGAGAGTGATTGAGAGATTAAAATGGGTTGAGATAAGTGTATTATGATCATGGAAGGTCATACATGATGGTAGGTTGTATTCATGAGATCAATAACAATATTTGATGTTTTAAGCATTGAGGAGACTAACTAGTGTGAAGCTAGTGAGTGAGTTAGTAAAAGGAGATGAATCAATGAATGGAATGAGTTGAAAGGATAAATAAGATATTTATGTAGGGTCAAATGATAGAGAGAAATGACTCAAATGTGTTTAATAAATAGGTTCATGTAAGAAGAGGATGCTATCAAGCTAGTGAGAGGTGGAAAGTTTTTTTGTTATAGATTAAAGCTTAAGAAGAGAATAATGCATTTGTAAGTTGAGGTCAATGGTCAATATTAGAGAGTTTGATAGATATTTTGATTATTTTATCATAAACCTATACATCATTTGGTATAAGAACAAGGAAATCTCATGGCTTAATTCTATTTTAAGTTATTAAAGATTATTAATTTGAGATTCGCAAAGAATGTTATGAAGATTGTATAAAGTAAAACTGCATAGGTATTATGGGAAAAGAGTGGTGAAGGTATGAACTATTCAGGTTAGCATAGATAAATAATATATTGGTGAAGGAATAAGTTAAATCCCCTAAGTCCAATGTGAAAGATTTGAAACTAGTAAAGATAAATCTAAATAAGATAGAGTGGAAAGAGAATTGAAGCTCAAGAGAGAGAAGAGGACTCCAAGTGAGATTCAAGAGATATAATATAAGTCATAGACAAAGGACTAGAGAAAGAGAATAATATATAAGAGAGGTCTAAGAGGAAAGTAGAATTATTTCTAAGTGATAGGTCTAAGTAGGCCTAGAAGGTGAAGAAAAAGAAAGAATATGGATGTAGAGGAAGTTAAAGAGATGAGAAGAGAGTTGGGGTAAATTTTTAATAAAATATATCTCATGGTGAAGCTCATGAAGGATTGATAAAGGAAATGGTTTCATTGTCATGTGATAAGGAGAGTGAAATGGCAAATAGAGCTACTTATGATATAGAAAAGGCATAAGATAAATGCCTTGGGGAAAGAGAAGAAAAAAGATAGTACAACCCATAGGGGCATGAGGGATGAAGATTTTCCAAGAGAGAAACATGAAATATAAGTTGATAAAAGATTTCTCATTAAGGGGAACATGGAGAGATAAGTTCCAAGAGAATCACTTGAGGGAGAATACAAGAAAAAGAGGAGAATGTTTATGAAAGAGACATTCATGGAGACAATGTTGTCTCTTGTTTATTATTATAACTATTATAGCCAAATATTTCACCCTTGGAGAAGGGTTTTCAAACCTCTCCACATTTTTCTAACATGGGATTACCTCTAGGCCTAAGGGTTGCCTATAGTAGAGGTAAATCTTTATGTTAAAGGGCTAACTCCCTTGATTTATCTTTTTGGCTCACATACTACACTAAACCAATAACTATTAGGGGTGAAAAGGGAAGAATGAAACTTAAATTAACCTATACTAATATAGGTGATACACAAAAGATACTTCTACTATTATACTTGCATTTACACAAAGAAATAAGGCTACTAAAACTGACTTTATCTTTATGTTCTTCTAGCATAAGTGTTTCTCATAAAGGCAGATTGTTATGCATATCCAGAGGTGGGTGAAAAGGAGGTATGATAATAGACTCTAATATTCTCTCTCACACTTAATAAACACATATACTTAATGAAACCTACTAGAAGAGATGCTACTACTCACAAAATGCATACAAGAGTAGAATCAAAGTAAGGATAAATAATATTCATCATTTGTCATTCAAGTACACTACTTGAAATACTTAGACAAGAGTTTTAGAGATAAAATCAACTTTATAAATTTATTCAAAGGAAAAACAAGATGTCAAAACTAGTAGGGCTTCGCCATACTAGGTGTGTACTAGATACAAATGATAAAATGGCCTGTATATATAGAGCATAGGAAAGGAGAGATAAAAAAAGTTGTAAAGTCATAAGGACAAGTGTAAATACTTAGAAACTAGTTAAAATGTAAGAGGATGAAGTGTAAAATAGTTCAAGGAGTGGTATTGGATAAGTATTCATCTGAAGCATGATACCTTCCCTTAATTTGGCATAGAGACTCTTCATGTCTTTCTTGAAATTATCCTTATGATGATGAGTAGTTCATCTATATTGAAATACCTTAGAAGGATTTGAAACATATGATATAAATTTATGAGGTGGATATATGATTGTGATAGTCATCTACATCTATCCAATTGATGAGTTCCTCATGGACATTTATTGCTCACTATTTGTAGTCACTCATTATCCTTCTAGGATTCAATCTTCACACTTTTCATTAAGGTGAATTGTAGTTACTCATGGATTTTAATTGAATAGGTGTTAGGAAACTAACTTAGACCTTATTTTTCCTCTATTCTATCATATAGACCTCAATGAAACTCAATACAACACTTCTCACAATCAATCTTGACAGTCACATTTCTTCTCACTCTATTATGCAAGATTGCCTTCAATGCATATATTATAAAAGGGATTTTCATGCACAACCAAGGTGAGAAATAAGTATAAGGAGTTAGGAAAAGTCTCTAAACACCTTCTATAGTGATCTACATTCATCAATCCCCTTATTCACCTGTGAAACACATCAAAAATTGTAGAAACCCTTAAATTAGGCCTATCCTTAGAAGTGGTAAAATGGAACAATTAGATGTCAATTATCTTGGAAGAGTTAAAAATAGGTTAAAATCACTTCCAAGTCAAATTTAATCATTCTAAATGCATTTCCCACCATATATTTCTCATCAAGTTCATACAAGGGTTTTAAGTCACTTGGATTATTAGAGATGATTCATAATGCTTAGAAATCCAACCTTAAAACCAATTCCAAAAGGTTACAATATAGGACCCTCATAAACTACCCATAAGTTCTTGAGGAACCATGCACATGGTCCATATAGATATGAGTGAAGGAAGTTGGCCTCTTGAGCTCTCTCTTGCATTCTGGATAGGTCTAAAATAAAATCAAGCCAAAAATGGTGAATTAGAGTTGTCTTCTATAAACCAAATATTATAATTAACTCTACACTCTCCCATGGTCATATGAATCAAGTAAGGTACCTTGAGGGTTTTGGCCTATTTTTAGGCCTAGTAAATCTAGACTATGTGTTTGAGCTTGTGAACACCTGTGAGAGTTTCCATTAAATGTAGGTGATTATTCACACATTTTTACCTTAAATACAATATTTCACATCATTTTAAAGTCATTAAGACACTATCATCTCATCCTTTTCTCATTAACATATTAGGTCTACAGGTTACATTGTCATTGGAGTGCCTCATGTCTGTGATAGAACATAGATAATCTCCCCTAGTTGTATGACCAAAGAAATAACATGGAGAGATTTAATGACTTATGAAGAAAATTTGAAAAAAATTTCAAGTCTTGGTCATGCTACAAGATCCTTCACCAACTCAAATTCTCAAAAATAACTTCTAGATCTACAAACTATGCATGAGGTTTTAGATGACTGAATATGAAGTTCAAAACCTAGTCTTTGATCTATCTCCTTATGTTTGATAATCTCATGAAAATATGTTAGACAAGGGTGATAATGCATTTAACATGGCTATCCATATTATCCCTTTCAAACTTCCATGATATACTAGTCTATTATATGTACTAACTATGTCACTTGTAGGTGGCAATTAGGGAAGAAGTTAAATATTTTTTTTAGGTGTCTATATGTGATTGAGAAATATGCCTCACACTTATATATTCTCTTGAGGTCACTAATTACCATACCAAACTTAAATTTACTCATCTCTACCTTGAAACCATACTCATGTCTCTCTACTATCAAGCACTATAGGTTTGCATTCAGACTATACATGTTTCATATAGAGAATCACGAGATTTTTGTAGGTGGTTATAAACTTGACTGACTTTAAATAATTTTTTATATTCAAGTAATTAGATCCATCATACCTGAACAGACTCATTTATGCTTTGTGACCATGCATCATTCTCTTATTAACAATGCACTAGTTGTCACTTGCACATTGTGTTGTCATAGGCTCATTTGGCCTAAAAGGCATTATAGTTATTGAATGTTCCTAGTCAATATTTTTATAAATTGAAAATTCACTCACCATCCTCTTCCTCTAACCTAACATATTATTCTCATGTTCAACTGTGACTTCTAGGTCTAGGCTACAAAAATGGATCTATGGGACTTACTCAGACCTCATCAACACTTATCAATAGATGCTACTATGTGGAACAATGACCCTTCTTTAGAAATATTAAGGTAATTATTCCCATTAAGAAAATTTCTCAATATAAAACCTATAGATATTTCTTGAGGGAGTCTTGACTGCATTTTATGATCCCTAAATTACTTGATAATCTAATTCAAGTCATGAAATTGAATATAACTTATGCCTTAAGTTTTGGATGGTCTCCCATTCTTTGTATATACCTGTAGACACCGTAATTGTGTTTAACCCTTGTCGTCCTCCCCTTAACCCCCATTTTAGTTTTCCATGCCTATTTAACCCCTGTCAACCATTTTCCCACAAGCCTTGACTCTGGCAGCATGTAAAAATGAGCAGAGAGCTAAAGTTAGCCTTTGTCCCCATTCTGCATCTGTCAATGACGGTCATAATCTAGCCGATGTCGCTGATGTCGGTCACTTATCAGCCGACGTCGGCAGTCCTGCTGACGTCGGTTATCTTTAACACTGCATTCTCGACCCGAACGCAGGAACCGTTATCCATTATTTGTTATCCATTCGGTTGCCAATCCATTTCTCGATCGGTTATCAGACCTTCCTTCGTATCAATCAGCAAACCTCTTCATTCCAATGATCAACCAATTCTTGCATCCAACTAATCTACAATCAATCTCTCACATTCTCTCTCTGGTACAGGGATTCTACTTCAGTCATCTTGCTGGAGGTCTGCTACATCAAACTTTTGCGACATAGTGACAACATCAATCATGTCTCTGACTTTTATCTTCAGCGTGTAATAGGTAAGTGTTTGTTCTGTGTTTTTATTCTGATCTCTGGTTATTGTTTTTAATTGCTATCATTACCCAGATTTAGATTTAGACTATAGCCCCGACCTTACTTCCACCCGTATCACTTCTATCCACCCTCTGCAGAATATATAGTCTGTAACTCTGCCCATACCCTTTGCACATAAAACCCCAAGCAATCCCTCTGACTCCTAAACTGGCTTCCTGAACCCTCAGACAAAAACATCTGACCTTTCTGCAAATCCTAAGACCCTATCCAGACCTGACCAGACCCTATCCAAAACTATTGCCCTGACTGACGTTGGTCATTACCCCTACCGACGTCGACACTTTAACCGACGTCGGCTCCCTTCCCTGACCGATGCCGGTACAGAGACTGACACCAGCGACTGTGTAGAGTAGTTTGCTGCATATCAAGTATGCATTCTACTTTTTGTCTTTTATTTGCTTTCATTCTGTCTTTCATTATTGCTTCTTCATTCAAATATTCTACTTTTTATTAGTGGGTTGATATCCCTTAAGGAAGTCTTCGTACTTCAGGGATCAAGCATTTGCTTGACAGCCCACCGTCTCTTCGTCTAACATTTTTTTGTGTTTAGTATCTTTTTCTTTGCAGGTGTCATTCCTCCACAGCCAAAGAGGAGTACCTTCTAACATCTAATTTCGGTGCGCACAACTATATCCGGGTATCTTCTAACCCTAGACCATCTCTTAATTTCTCATTTCTATCTTTTGAATGTGAAAGCGAAATTAGCGTAGAAACATTCTGGCACGCCCGGTGGGACCCTAGGGCCTTCCTTGGGTTCTTTCTTTCTTTCGTTCATATAGGTGCATTAGGTTCCTTCCTTTTCGCCTCTTTCATCTCTTCTAAACGACATCATAAGCAGGAATAAAAAGAACTTTTCTTTTCTTTCTTGCACTTCTAGACTAGTCAAAACTCATATTCTTCGACTCTTTCTCCATTCATCTTCATACGAACAAACATTTTGACTTGGGCTTAAAACACGTTGCACTTTAATTTTTGTTTGCTTGCATTTCTTAGACCACACTTAGTAATTAATAAATGCGTATTGAATTAATCTAGTCCACTTGATGTTACACGACCAAACCACTTGCACAAAACAAACATCTTAACTTACCTGAGACAAGGCTCGACTGGGATTTCATCCCCCAGTGGATACCTTACCCGTCCTGGCGATCCTACTTGGATTTCATCACCAAGGGGAAAGCCCACTCTGTTCTCTGGCAGAGTCTAATCTCTAGGGGAAGTATATTTTGGCTAAGCAGGCCCAGCTTATCACTGGACTTGTGAAGTGAGGGGAGCTTGCTCCTTAGCACTAGGCCTTGTACAAAACCTAACACAGACTTCTTGAGCACCATAACTAACCCAAAACCATCCATAGACTACTTCTTCTAGGACTTGAATCAAAAGCCAATCTTCCTCTACACACATTCTAAGGCATAAGCCACTATAATCCTAATAATTTACTCCTAGGGTTTTAGGATATGCTTGTGTTCTTCATCTTTTCTATTCTTATTTTCTTGTTTGAGCTTGTGAGGACGTTATTTCTTGCCTTGAATGGTTTTGACTCGTAGTCAAGCCAAGGCTCTAGTCGATCACGCGAGGCATCACCCGCTTCCGTCTACCCCGTCCATAACCAGTCCTATAATGGAGTTCCACTCAGAGACTGAAAGAACTCCTACTAGACCATCCCCGACCCAGACACCTATTGTCCCAGAAGGGGACCAATATTTTGCATGATTCTTAGACCTCAACGTCAAAGCCTTGCAACACTATCTCGCGAATAGCCAAACGCGAGACTCCTTGGGCAATCCAATCTACGGAATGCCGACCTCTCTTCTCAAAACTGCGGCCGTATCAACAGCATCCGTAGTTCAACCTTTTGACACCCAGGCTATTGCCTCGACCAATGACCAGCCTTTGACCAACCATCCAAGTGTGGCCTCTCCCTCCATCTTTGGGCCCACTTCCACCGGGGTTTCATCCCCCTATCAACCTCAACCCACTCAACCACTTTCTACCCCCTTTCAGAATCTGGTCGTCTCTATTCCACCTACCCTGGCCCCTATCAACACCAGGGTGCCTACCTATCCATTAGCCCATGTTACCACTAACCAACCCCTCGTGACAACATCGAGCCTAGTCGTGCCTTCTACCCAACCATCCTTAGTCTTATCTTATATCCCTACGACTAGTCATCCGTACGTTGCGCCCTTATTAGTACAACCGACTACATCATATGCCTCTTCTAGCCTCTTTCAAGTGCCTTACAATCTACGGGGCGATCCACCCGCCAATCCGTCAGTAGATATCATCAAAATGTTGATGGACAAGATGTCCAGCCTAAAGACCTCTATTTCTGGCTCACGCAATACTCTCTCATATGAACAAATTTGCAACGAGCCCATCCATCCTTCCGTCCCGATCTGACCATAGCCCAGCCAGTGGGAACTTCTTAAGTTTTCTCATTTTCAAAGCAAGGAAGACCCATAATAGCACTTATAGGCATTTAGACATGCCTGTTACCTTATCTCCCATGATGATGCGTTGCTTTTATGCACGTTTCCTATGTCTCTCTCAGGTGTTGCGCTTGACTGGTACAGCTCCCTTACCAGCCATTCCCTCTTCACATTCACTCAGCTGGCCCAGCTCTTCCTCGATCATTTCTCTATCAACATCACCAAGAAGGTCTCAATCACAGACCTCTATTCTATCTACCAATTCGAGGATGAATCCATTACTGATTTCGTTGCTCGATGGAGGGGCCTTATCAATCAACTCTCCTTTTCTTTACCCCAACCTGAGCTTATTGAACTTTTCTCCCAAGTCTGCACCAGACATATTTCTTCCACCTTGAGGGTTCAGACCTTCCGCACTTTTGACGAAGCCTTCACGATGGCCCGTAAACTTGAGTTACGTGCCATTGAGGAGAATAAAGTCAAGTTGCAGAGCAAGAATCCCAACTCCAAGACCAATGACCCCTCTTCTAAGCCTTCCTCATCCAATCCTAAATCTAAAGCTTCAGCAAACGCTGTGGTCATTAGATCTTCCTCCTCTTCACCTTCAACTAATCAGCCTGAGCCATCCACATCTCAGAGTGCCACCCACCAATTTTAGCAGAGATACATACATCGACAATATACTCCACTCAAAGAATCATACACGTTTGTGCTGGAAAAACTCATCAAACAAGGGGTCCTTAATCTCCCCCAGATCTGACCACCTCCACAATTTGATCCCTCACGCACCATCCCTGCATGGTATAGGGAAAATGACTTCTGTAACTACCACCATGTTAAAGGACATGACACAGGCAACTGTAAAACCCTTAAAAACATCATCCAGGATATGTTGGAAAAGGGTGACCTCATCCTCGACAATCCCAATGCACCACCTAATCAGGGCATCGATATCCTCAAGCAACCATTCCCCAATCATCCACCAACTCAGAAAAATATCTAGACCTTGACTGATAATATTCACAAACATAATATATGAACAGTCAATACGGTCTCGCCCTTCATTTCCAACCAACCTCAAGAGGTGAGTCCATCCATCAGTCCATCACATGTGGACGAACCTCTTTCTCTGATTAGTTCTCCATCAACCTCTCTCATCTTGGAGGATGCCTCGACCTTACCAGCACTGCTAGTTTTACCATCCTCCTTCCTACTACCCATGGAGGACCTAACCCTTCCTACTCCTTGACCGCAAGTGGAGGGCACAATCATCCCTGCTCTTTACCCGCTTGAGGAGCCTCATTCTCTGATTTCCTCTCCACCCAGAGAAGAACCTACCTCTCCTTCATCTCCAAACACAGACGAACCTGTCACGACTCCATCATGCCTTGGGTCTAAGACCGCTACACCAGTCTCATCTTCAACCCCACAACCGTCCACATCTTCTCAAGAACCCAAACCTCATCCCACATCTTCTTAGCCATTTTCTCGACTAGTGGAGAAACTCAAACTTCTCCCTTATAGGAAAGTGGAGCATCAGGGATTGTGGGAGTGCTTCACAGCTCTTCAACATGCCCATACCCTCTCATCTCATGCAGCTAATCCTCCCATAGCGAAATCTCCCAAGACCTTTAACAAAAACCAGACTCCCATTTTTAAGCCTCAACTAACCCCATCAAAACCAAAACCCGCATCTACCCCATCTAAACCTATCAAGTCACTTGGCGTTTGCCCTATCTCCAACCTCACTCATCTGTAAGTGACGGTGGACCTAGACCAGACCTTGACCAATAGTAGTCTTCAACCCAAGTCACAAAAGACTGCTAAATCACAGAGGCGAATGCCTCCTCCTCTGTCATCATTACCCTCCATTTTGGGCCCCCATCCTTTGACCCTAACTAGAGTCTTTCCCACTCTGACTTTTAATCAAAACCAGTTGCCTCCTTTGCTTCCTTTGCCTATCGCTAGCCTACCCTCTCCCAAAAGGGTGCTACCTCTCATGAAGAAAGTACAGTCTCCACCTGTCACTGCATCGTCAATCCAAAAGGTGGTATGGAAGCCTCCTCTGACTCTGCCTAAGCAAAAGTCACCAGTATCACACACATCGACAAGCATGGACCCTTTAGTGGGCTCATACTCTTTAATCTTGCATCAACTTTTGCAGACTTCTAGCATAACCCTTCCACTCATCAGGCCTTTCCAACCTCTCGGGTCTAAGCCCTCCTAGTTCAACGACACAAAGATTTGATTATGTCATCATACGCCAGGACACGATACCGAGACTTGATGTGCCCTCAAGACCGTCATTTTCTGCTATCTGGAGAAAGACACTCTTCTATTTAAGGACACTCTCGACTGACCCCTGACTCCTTCTCATAACCCTTCGACCTCTTCAGACCCATCAACATCTCATCAGCAGACCACGACCCCTTCATCTCCTTCACCCCCTATCTTCGAAATCAATGCCATTCACATAACCACCAGGTCACAAAAGGACAAGGTGAAGGAAAAATCTGCCATTCCTTGGACCTACCCTTTCGTCCAGCCACCTCAACTGCCCAAGCCTAAGATTTCTATCCTTGGCGCACCTCAACCCTCTTCTTCTTCCTCTTCAGGGGCAATTCATGACTCTATGTTAAAACAGCTTCACCAGATGCCTGTGAATATGTCTCTTTATGACCTCATCCAAACCTCACCCCAGCATCGTCAAGCCCTCATCAGAGCCCTACAGGCAGTGGAGGTTTAACCCAAGGACCCCCAGCCACTTGCTGCCCTTGTCCACTCTTTAGCCCCTGTTGCCTCTATCACATTCAGCAATTCTGAGATTCCCACATCCAACACGGAAGATCAGGATGCCACCCTCTTCATCACTGCCTATGTTGATCAGACACACATTAAATGCATTATGATCGATGGAGGTGCCAGCATCAACATTATCTCCACCCATGCCTTTGAATAGTTGGCTCTTCCCAAGAATTACATCTCCAAAATTGACACAATCTTGCATTCCTTTAATGACACCACTGCCACGACCATTGGCATAGTCATCCTTCACATTTGCATTGGTCCATGCATAGTCTCAGAGCTCTTCTATATCATCAAAGGAGAGTTTCAATACAACATCTTGCTAGGCCGACCCTAGATCCATGCCATGGCCTATGTCCCCTCCACCCTGCACCATTGTGTGTAATTTGAGCACGATGGGCAAGTCCATACCATTCTTGCTGACCCTTCACCCTTCAAAACTTGTAACACCACCTACTGTCCAAATGACATTCTCATTCCTATCAATCCATCAACCCTGGCACCACCTCCATCCGTGAAAGCTTCAACCATTTCACAACCGGCGGTTGCCCTCACACCTCCCCTTCAAGTGACGACCATAGATCCCATGGAAGACATCTTCTAAAGACTTTCATTGGGGGAATATCGCTTGCTAGCCTTAGACATGTTTTAAACTCCACAAGAGTATGGATGCCTTCATCACAACCCTAGTTATGACCATCAGATTGGGATGATCATGCCTTATGGTCCTCCTCACCTCCGAACCAACCTTGTCTATGGGGGGCTTGATCAAGCTCCTACTGATTGCAATCCTCTTTCTTCACCTCAACCTTTCACATCAGACTTCTCATTTCTTGGCAACCCCACCTTTGCACACATTTACCTTTACAGGTGTGCATGGAAGGGTTTTGGCTTCAGACGCTATGAGCAGGGCTCCCATTAGCCCATCAAACTGCTCAACAATGATGATGCCAAGAAATGGTATGGCCTGGGATATCACGACCCCACTCAGACCCCTACAGACCTTTGTCTCGAACCAACCATTGATCAATCTCCTCCAGGCTCACCCATTCCTCCTCCTTCACCTACGGAGTTGGTGGTTTCCATCCCTCTTAGTTTTTTTTTCCATAAACACCATCCGCCTGGAACCCTTGACTTATCAGCTCAATGGGGTGTCCAGGTCTCTCCCTCTCATTTTTCCCAACATGGTAGAAGATGAGTCAGCAACCATTCACACTGTCCACTGCATTAATGACGATGCCATTCTTTCCTACATGGGCACCAATGACTCTTTCATTCAGCGCTCTCTCCCTTTTGAGACCCAGGTTATGTTAAATGAATCAACTATTGATATCAACCTCCCTTCTTCTGATGTTCCTCATGTCTTAAAGATTGCACAATCTTTAGACGCTCAAGAGCAGCTTGATATACCCAGTTCCTCTCAGACCATAGCAAGGCCTTTGCCTGGACCTACCGTGACATGCCTGGCATCGACCCCACCATCACTACCCATAACATTGTCACCAAACCAGAGGCTAAGCCTGTTAGGCAAAAGCTTCGAAAGATGCATCCTCATGTTGCCCTCCTTGTCAAAGAGGAGCTTCAATGCCTCCTTTCTGTCTCCTTCATCCAGCCCATCGATTATCTGTAGTGGGTCTCTAACATCGTCCCAATCACCAAGGTGACTGGAGGGATCTAGATCTGCACAGACTATCGCGACCTTAACCTAGCCTATCCCAAATATGACTTTCCTCTTCCTAACATTGACCAGCTTGTTGATCTCACAGCCGGCCATGAGATGCTATCTCTCATGGATGGGTTTTTAGGATACAATCAAATCCTGATTGCTCCAGAAGATCAGCACAAGACCACTTTCATTACCCCATGGGGGACTTTCTGCTATCAAGTCATGCCTTTCGGATTGAAGAACGTAGGCACCACATATCAGCGTGCCATGACCTACATTTTCCATGATCTCCTCCATAAAATCATGAAGGACTATGTGGACAACCTTCTCGGCAAGTCCAAGCTTCGCCATGACCATTTGACCATTCTCAAAATCATCTTCTCTCACCTTCTTCAATACAATGTCTGCCTTAACCCCAAGAAATGTGTCTTTGGGGTCCTCTCCGGCAAGCTTCTCAGCTTTATCATTTCTTTTCGTGGCATCGAGATAGATCCTGCCAAGATCCACGTTATCCTCGAGATGCCGCCCCCGACCAATCTCAAGTAGCTTCACAGTCTACAAGTGAAGCTCCAGTCCATTCGTCGTTTCATCTCACAGCTTTCTGACCGCTACCAACCTTTTCATCATCTCCTTAAGAAGGATGTCTCTTTTACATGGGATAAGGACTGTCAAGAGGCTTTTGAAGCCCTTAAATGCTATCTGGTCTCTCCACCAGTCCTCATTCCACCTAAAGATGATCAACCCTTCTACCTTTATATCTCTGTCACCAATCATTCGTTAGGTGCCATGATCACGCACTGAGATGAGCATCACTGTGAGCAAGCAGTCTACTATATCAGCTGAACACTGGTCAACTATGAAACTTAGTATACTCATACTGAAAAACTCTATTTAGCATTAGTATTTACCGCTACCAAGCTTTGCCACTATCTTCTTAACCACAAAACCTTTGTCATCACTCACACTGACCCTCTTAAGTTTATGCACTCCAAGCCATATCAACATCAACATATGGCTTGGTGGCTCATGCTGCTTGCTGAGTTTGACCTCGAATTCATCCAACAAAAATCTATCAAGGGGCAAACCATCACTGATCAACTGGCGGATGCCCCTCTTCCCAACAATCAACCTTCGCAGTGTGAATTTCTTGATGAGTCTATCGCTGTGCTTTCCACCGATGACACTGTCTACCAAATGACCATGTTCTTCGATGGCTCCAAATGTCAACTTGGTGGGGGTGCGGGAGTTATTCTCATCCCACTCGATGGTGAGCCCATGCCTTTGTCTTTCAAGCTCAACTTTAATTGTACCAATAATATGGTTGAATACAAGGCCTTAATTTTGGGACTTTAGACTGCCCTCTCTCTCAGCATCAAGTCCATCAACATCTTCGGTGACTCGCAGCTTGTCGTCAATCAGGTCAACGGTTCATACCTCTATAAAAATAAAATTTTGCAAAGGTACAAAAACTGTGCTGACATTCTCCTTGCATCTTTCGACCATTACCTCTTGCAGACTGTTCCTCAATCCACAAATAAGTTTGCTGACACCATGACTTCTCTCGCTTCCCATATCCCATCTTCCTCATCTGCATCCAGACTTTTTGTCATGGTGCATCGTGTGCCATTGCCTTCTTATATCTCTCCTAACATTAATCATGTCAACACTATAGAATCTAGCCCATGAGATGTTTGGTATAAGTAACTTGTGGACTACTTATCTTTTTCTGTCATTCCTCCTAACCTCTCTAACAATGCACGGTGAGCTTTTATCAAGCGTACCGCTCTCTATACCATGCTAGGGGGTCTTCTCTATAAGTGAGGCTTCGATGTCCTCCTTCTTCGCTGTCTCACCTCCACTGAAGCATCTCAGGCCATTAAGCAAGTCCACGATGGGATTTATGGCAGATATTTCAGTGGGAATTCGGTTGCCAAGTGCATCCTTCATCTGGGCTATTATTGGCCCACCCTTCATCAAGACTGTAGCGACTATGTTTGGCATTGCATCAAGTGTCAGCAGCACTCTAACTTGCTCTATCTTCCTAGTAATGCCTTACAAGTTGCTCAAGATTTCTAGCCTTTTTCTCAATGGGGCATAGATCTCATCGGTGAGATTAACCCTCATTCGTCTCTTCGTCATCAATCCATCATCAATGCCACCGAGTATTTCACCAAGTGGGTGAAAGCCATTCCTCTCATCTCCACAAAAGCTGACAAGATTGTCAACTTCATCAGCAGCCACATCATCTGCCACTTCGGTGTCCCTCATAAAATCATCACCAACAATGGCAAGTCCTTCAAAAACAAGACTGTCCAAAAACTCTGTGACTCATTTGGCATCAAGCTCAGTTTCTCTTCGCCTTACTACCCACAAGCAAATGGGCAGGCTAAGGCTTCCAACAAATCTTGACTAAAATTCTCATGAAGGTGGTCAGCGACATTGGAAGGGATTGGCATATTCACATTCCCTTTGCTTTGTGGGCCTACCGCACTAGCATTCGAACCTCCATGGGTGCTACCCCTTTCTCTCTCGTGTATGAAATAGAGGCTGTCCTACCTCTCAAAGTACAGATCTCATCTCTCTGCATCTCTCTGCATGACATTCTTTCTAATGATGAATTTTTTCAAGATTGCTTAGCTCAACTTGAGTTACTTGACGAGCGCCATCTTGCTGCTCTCAACCATCTCCATGTCTATCAACATCGCATCAAGCGAGCCTATGACAAAAATTTGTGAGAATGAGATTTCAATATCGGAGACCTCATCCTCAAAGAGAATCAGCACGTGACCAATATGGAGCAAAGTAAACGAGGCAAGTTTGCCCCTAATTAGCTCGAACCTTTCATTATCACGCACAAGTATGGATTAGGGACGTATCGTTTGTCTTCTCTCGATGGATGACCAGAACCTGAGCCTCTTAATGCGTTGCATCTGCAACCATTCTACTGTTAGTCAAGTACTCATCCACTTGACATTTATCTTGAGCTCGTCCCTTGAGCAATCCCCATCCTCTTAGTCCTCATTCCTTTCAACCCTACTCCCCTTAATAAATCCTATATACCCCTTTTATACAGTATGGATGCTTTGTCCTAATAAAAGGGAACCCTTGACCTTCTATAGTCTGGTCCATGACTCACATTTTTGTCAAAACAAATCAAGATGTCAAAAATATCCAAGGTCACCAAATCTCATCAAAAGGCAGACTGCTCCCTCGAAGGATAGTTGTACTATCATTGTTGTAGCTAATAGACTGCTCCCTCGAAGGACAGCTATTCAAAGCCCTTATATATAAAGCAAAATATAGACCACTCCCTCGAAGGATGGCTATGATTAACTCTTGCTACCAACAGCAATCTTTCTTAGCAGCTTCCCGCATTGATCAGCTTCGCAAATGACCACCAAGCAAATGACATCTCTATGTAGACTTCCCGCATTGATCAGTCTGCACCAAAGAAAAATAAAAATCATGGACTTGGCTTGTAGTTGTCTCAGGGTCTCTTATAAAAGGGGCAAAGTTATCTCTGCTCTAAAATGGGTTACCCTATCCTCCTCCAATCACCTGCTCAAGGGACTTCGAGCTCACTTTAATGTCAAAGTGATTCGATTACCACTCTAACACAACATATGGTCAATGACGTCATGCATGAATGGGGCTCTTGGTTCTAATAACCCCTATCTATGCTGTCATTTCTGGTCCTTGTCAATGAAAGAGCAATATGCCTTTCACTTTTTCTACACTTTGGTCACATTCAACTTCATCACTTGTCAAACCCAACCAAGCCAACCCAACATTTTCAGACCTGTCACATCATCATAACCTATTCACACTAGTTTCTATGGACACCAATACACATGGAAACTATCGACCAGACACAATTTATGTTAAGCATAAACCAATACTTGCTAAAGCATAAATAGACCTCAATTCATTTTTAGCATACGTTCATCACGACTATGGAAAATTGCTAGGGATGAAAGACCACATCACCAATGTTACAAAATACACCATTTTCAAAAGGCTGTAACATCTTTTTTCTCCTCATCATTTCGACCTTGACCAAGACCAGTCTATCGACCACTTTCACCACTTGTCTACCACTCGGACTCCTAGTTTTGAACTACATTGGTCTGAGGCCCTTCACACAAGGGCTATGTAGGTAGCACTTAGATGATACGATATCTTCTGGGGTTAGCTTGACCACCTTCGTTTGTTCATCTCTCTGATGGACAAACCTTCTTTCCTCCTTTTGACCATGACCTTGCCCTCAACCAAGACCAATTCCATCCCTTTGACACTTCCTCCTTAGAAGGGAGAACTACATTGGCTTGAGGCCCTAACGACAGGGGCTATGTAGGCAACACTCAATTGACATGGGGTCTTCTAGGGTTAGCTCGGCCATTCCTTCATCACATTTCTTCCATCACATTCTTTCATCACCTGCCAATCACATCACAAACAATCACATATTTTCATAATCATTAACATTAATCATTTTCATCCATATCATTAATCATTAATCCTAATCATACATCCATCATCATATAAACACCATAATCTCAGCATCATAATCCTAAACATAATATCAAAACATATATCAAATCAAAATAACATATAAATGCATCCATAACATTTTTCATAACACATCCATGATCAAAATCACATCATATATATATATATATATATATATATATATATATATATATATATATATATAACAATGTTTTATACAATCGCACAATCTGTGCCTCTATCTCTCTCTCATACATCTCGCATCAACGGCTCACAGGCCGGTATATACATTAAAAATAAAAATCATAATCTGCCCTCAAGGCTGTGGCTATGGTGGTGGTGGCGGTGGCCGAGAAGATGCTGTATCCTCTCCCCCCTCTGATCTGTGTCGTCTGCGAGACCCAGAAGCCGTCGCTCGAGACATAGATCTCTGTCTACTCTGCTCTGCCCTCATCCCAGAGTATCATTGTATCTAACATTTTTTCGTGTTTAGTCTCTTTTTCTTCACAGGTGTCATTCCTCCACAGCCAAAGAGGAGTACCTTCCAACGTCTGATTTCAGTGCGCACAACTATATCCAGGTATTTTCTAACCCTAGACCATCTCTTAGTTTCTCATTTCTATCTTTTGAATGTGAAAGCGAAATTAGCGTAGAAACAATACCTATAGGTGACTATAGACTATTATATACATTAGATGTCTAACTAGTATTTACTCATTATCTTAGAAACCTATTTCAATTGGCCTTGAGGTCCTTCAATGCAAATCTTCCATGGAGAAAATAACTTCCATGCTTTGTGAGGTTGACAATAAGTAAATTACCTATATTTGAAGCCATTTTATAAAAGACAAACATACAACTGATGAAACATTATTCTAGATACCAATGGTGTTCAACCTTATCACAATGAGAGTGGTTCTACTAATCCTTTCACATCCATTTGATATTGGTAGAAGAATATAGTTTATAAAGCTATGTAAAATATGTATCTGATATTTGT
Source organism: Torreya grandis (assembly GCA_037957365.1). Lineage (NCBI taxonomy): Eukaryota > Viridiplantae > Streptophyta > Pinopsida > Cupressales > Taxaceae > Torreya > Torreya grandis. The sequence goes on from JARHVA010000434.1 coordinate 948,178, forward strand.
GTATTATGTACTCATTTTATCATATTTTGTCCCATTTTTATGAATTTTAATAGGATAGAATATGAATATAATCTACTTTTGGTACCAAGTATGAGAAGAAGATGAATAGTCATAGAATAGAAATGTCTATATATACTTATGTTTGTAAAAAGAAAAGAGTTCCACTTTTGAAGAGATCAATAGATATTGATTTGGTTATGGTTACTTATGTGATTTCTTACTTTATTTCTTATGTGTGTTTTCATGTACAATGTCTAGTTACTTTTTATCTAATTAACTGAAATACTTTATTTCTATTTATGAAACACTAATTTTTATTAATTACTACATAACATAGGAAATTTAATGCTTATTATGATTTTGTTACCAAACCTCCTATATGAATATAAGACACTATTCTATGCACTTGAAGTATATCCTAGCTATCCTCATCCTTAGCATGTTTTGATGCTTCAGTAACCTTTGCTAAAAATGGTATGGTGAGTGTGGAACACTCTTAGCATAAATTATGTTAATATGGTTACTAGGGTATAGAGATATTGAGACATGGTTATACCAAAGGATATATAATTTTGAAGAAGAAGAATCAAAATGAAATGGTCTTGTCATACAAGAAATCATTCAAGAGCATATTTACGGATAAATTTACAAAAAATTATGGTGTGATTTGCCTAACTTTCTAGCTAACTGGTTATCCTAGTTGGAATATTATTGCTTCAACCCAAGAATGGAAGAAACTATAATCTAGACTGAAGAAAAGATAGACATGTTATAGAAATTAAAAATGATCCAGAGTTCAGTTCGGAAAAAGTTTCCAATTTTTGAAAAAATAAAAGTTCCCATATTTTGATAAAAATGATTGCACAACATAGAGTTCATCAAGAGCTTTTCAACGCTTTTCATGGTTCGCAAAATGGACACCGTATGCTAAAGTTATAAGCTGCTAAAGTTTTCTTGCAATTGGGAAATAATGAGTGTCAACAAGTGATGTGGCATTATTTACATACGACAAGTGGACCCATCAGAGGTTGACACAAGGCATGATTAATCTTAGAGATAAGCTCATTGACCTAGTCATGTGGTAAGTTCAAAATAGACTTCAAGCTACGAAGCCTGAGCAAGGTGGCAAACCTGAGGGTGAATGGTTTGAGGGAGCAGTTAGAGCTTGTTGACAAATTCACGGGGTCTTAAGGCGAGTCGTTTGGAGAATCCACATGCCTAAGCCTGAGCCTATGTAAAATGAGCCATGTGGCCAAAGCCACATAAAAAGGGGATGGTTGAAGGCTATTCAAAGCCTTATCCTTTCTCCAAGCATGGCATGTGGGACAAAACTCATGGTGGAAATTGTGGCCGAAGGCTTTGATAAGCCTTGATTTAATCCTTTCGACCCACATATGTGGGTTAATAATATAACATGCTAAGCACCCAAGTAGGCTAAAGTTTCGAACCCCTCACCTTGTGGCAAAAAGGTAGGAGGCTTAGCCATTACACCACGGGATTCGAACTAAGTATAAAGGCATGAATTTCTATTTGTTAGGTATCAAATTTTAGACTTTGTTTTATTTTTAAGAGGTCGAGAGCTAGATAGAAGCTTGGAGATGGCTTTAACAAGTGGATATTAATCCAATTTCTAACCTCTATACATAGGGTAAGCCTTTCAGTTATTTTTTTAATTGAAAGAGAATGTTATTATTTGTATTATGGGTAAACCAATAGTTGAAGTGAAGGGACCAAAGCACATTCAGAAGGGGTTAAAGATTGAGGAAGGATTCCATGTGACCGAGCTTGAGTCTATCAGCAAAGGTGGAATTCTTGGATAGAGATCAGGTCTAAGGGAAGTTGTGCATGTTTCCAAATAATTTATAAGCCATTTGTTGCACAAATTTAATAGAAATGGTCCTCACTATTGGGCAGACCCAGAGACATAGGCAATAAATGCCGAACTCCATTATCAATTTCATGTGGTAATTTATCATTATTGCATGTTTTATTTTCAGTATTCTAATTTTTAATTAATCAAGAACTCATGCAATATTTGAAAAATTGACAATTTATGACATTTAATTTTTATAAACAAAATCTGGTTTTATTGGTGAATGGAAGATATTAGTCTTTTGACAATTATAATCCAATTCGATAATCGAGAATACTTTGCTAAATAATTTTCAAGTTATTTTTAATATTTCCAAGAATTTGTCTATTTTGAAAAATTTAGAATCTGTACCTTTAAAATTTCACTTTGATTTTATCAGTGTAGTTTACGAATCAAGTTGGTATCAAAGCGGTTACAATGTAGGGATTGCTTCTAGTTGTGTATTGACAGTTGCTTCCAAAATAGTTGGATTATTGGTTTGCAGATTGATTATATTACAGTGTGCAGTGTGGAATCAAGTGTTTGTAGGAAACCATGGGCAAGTTGTCACTGATTGAGGTCATCAAAGATGAAAATGCAATCTTGAGATGCCAAAAGTTTGCACTTGAATTGCAAGTGGCAAAGTTAAAATCAGAGCTTGAATCCAAGGATGAGCTCTTGATTAGATTGTAATGTGGTGAGTGTGAAAAGGTAAAGCCTTCAAATTCAGATGTAGAGACTATGACTGAGTGTAGTGTAAGTTTTTCACCACAGGAATCTTCATCTTCTTCTACCGTTTCAAATTCAGATTCTAGTAATATTGTTTTTGGTGATTTTGAAAGATACACTAAGGGCATAGGATCTAAATTGTTGTTTAAAATGGGTTATAATGGAGGAGGACTTGGTAGAGATAGCTAAGGTATAAATAACCCAATTTAAGTTTAACATAGACCTCTTCATGCAGGTTTGGGTTATACTAGTGTGTAGGTGGATGATGGAGAAGTTTCTTCCATGGCTAAAGGAAGGTGAGCTTCTAGTAGCAAAGATTTTAGGCCACTAGTTCAAAAGTGTAAAGGTAGAATAGGTATTGAGATTCCACCTCCTAATTCTTACACTAAATTTTCTGATCCAATTGAAACATTTAAGAAGTCTGGATATAATGTACAAAAGATAATGCAATCATTTACATGCACTTTTTGTGGGATGAATAACCATAGTGATAAGACTTGTTGGAAATAAAATGCTTTAATGAAGCAGATTGCATGTTTGAAAGACCATTCTCATGTTAAGATGGGAATTGGCAAAAAGGGACCCTCACCTAGGAAGGATGTTTGCACTCATTGTAAAGTGAGTGGACATAGGATTGATAGATGTTTTAAGCTTCATTCATCTTCACATTCAAGTAATGTTATAACTAAGATGATTTACAAACCTTTCACTAAGGTTAATGAAGCTAATTCAATCCATAATGTAGTTGTCAATACAACCCAGGATAAGGTAAAACCTACAAGTGAAAATCCATTAAAGAGGTTAAGTCAACAATCTTTTTAATTACATATTGCAAAGCCCAAATTAGTAAATTATGTAATTGATAATAAATCGACAGAGACAATCAATTTCACTAAGAAGAAATAATTGGTTAAGTGGATTATCACTACTTTCTTTTTTCAAAGCATGGTTAAGAATTCACCTAAGGGAATGAACAAGCTTTTATAGATGTAGATTAGAGTTGGTGGGAACACTTCAAGACAGGTTTACCATATGAAGTTTTTTAATTCTCAATTTTCAATAACTCTAAGTTTTTTATCTCTAGAATATACTATATGGGTAGTCTAATAATGGATAAGACATTAACTCATTTGAAATAGTTGGGGATATAGTAGAGTGATGTTTTGAGTTATTTCCTTACAACATTTGATAGTTAGACTGCTATTTTGAATGTATCTATTCTGGCAAAGAGATGTTTAGATGCATTTTTTTAAGACCCTTTGGGCATGTTTAGATGTTAGGCAGCATACACTTTTCATTGTTTGCATTTTCTTAGCATATAAGTCCCATACTAGGCCATTGTATTGCAACATGTCCAAAACATTAATTGTATGTTGTCAACATTATAAACTTGTCTTGCAGTTACATTGGGAGTTGTTTTAGTTTTTGGCAATGCACTGCTTTACATGATGTGACATTTGGGTAGGCAATTTGATATGTTGTAATCACTTTTGCAATTGCAGATTCACTTACTCATGCCTTTGGATTAGGCATTTTTTAAGTTTGATTGTGAATCATTATAATGTAATTGTTTATATCTCTTGCTATGATTGGGTTCTATTTTCATAGATGTAGTAGACTACTTATAAGATTTTAGGTGAATGTCAACTTCTGGAGACTAAAAGCCTCTTTTGTAGGGAGGTGTGATCCAGAGTTCAGTTCGAAAAAAGTTTCCAATTTGTGAAAAAATAAAAGTTTCCATATTATAATAAAAATGATTGCACAACAAAGAGCTTGTCGAGATATTTTCAATGCTTTTCATGGTTCACAAAATAAACACTATATGCTCAAGTTATAAGCCATTGAATTTTTTTTGCAACTAAGAAATAATGAGTGTCGACAAGTGACATGGCATTATTTACATATGCCAAGTGGACCAATCGGAGGTTGACACATGGCATGATTAAGCTCAGAGATAAGCTCATTGACCGAGCCATGTGGCAAGTTCAAAAGAGACTTCAAGCTACGAAGCCCGAGCAAGGTGGAAAACTTGAGGGTGAATGGTTTGAGGGAGTAGTTATAACTTGTTGACAAATTCATAGGGTCTTAAGGCAAGTCATTTGGAGAATCCACAGGCTTAGGTCCAAGCCCATGTAAAATGAGCCATGTGGCCAAAGCCATGTGAAAAGGGGACGGTTGAATGCTATTTAAATCCTTATCCTTTCTCCAAATATGACATGTGGGCAAAACTCACGGTGGAAATGGCGGCTAAAGGCTTTGATAAGCCTTGACTTAATCCTTTCGACCCACACATGTGGGATAATAAGATAACATGCTAGGCACCCAAGTAGGCTGAAGTTTCAAACCCCTCACCTTGTGACAAAAAGGTAGGAGGCTTAGCCATTATGCCACGGGATTTGAACTAAGTATAAAGGCATGAATTTCTATTTGTTAGGTATCAAATTTCAGACTATGTTTTATTTTTAAGAGGTCGAGAGCTAGATAGAAGCTTGGAGATGGATTTAGCAAGTGGATATTAATCCAATTTCTGACCTTTATACACAGGGTAAGCCTTTCAGTTATTTTTTTAATTGAAAGAGAATGTTATTATTTGTATTCTAGATAAACCAATAGTTGAAGTGAAGGGACCAAAGCACATTCAGAAGGGGTTGAAGACTGAGGAAGGATTTCGTGTGATCGAGCTTGAGTCTATCAGTGAATGTGGAATTCTTGGATAGAGATCAGGTCTAAGGGAAGTTGTGCATGTTTCCAAATAATTTGTAAGCCATTTGTTACACAAATTTAATAGAAACGGTCCTCACTATTGGGCAGACCCAGAGACGTAGGTAATAAATGCCGAACTCCATTATCAATTTCATGTGGTAATTTGTCATTATTGCATGTTTTACTTTCAATATTCTGATTTTTAATTAATCAAGAACTCATGCAATATTTGAAAAATTGACAATTTATGACATTTAATTTTTATAAACAAAATTCATTTTTATTGGTGAATGGAAGATATCAGTCTTTTGACAATTCTAATCCAATTTGATAACCGAGAATACTTTGCCAAACAATTTGCAAGTTTTTTTTTGAGTATTTTCAAGAATTTGTCTATTTTGAGAAATTCAACATCCGTACCTTTAAAATTTCACTTTGAGTTTATCAGTGTAGTTTATGGATCAAGTTGGTATCAGAGTGGTTAGAATGCAGGGATTGCTTCTAGTTGTGTATTGACAGTTGCTTCTAGAATAGTTAGATTATTGGTTTGTAGATTGATTATATTGCAGTGTGTAGTGTGGAATTAGGTGTTTATAGGAAACCATAGGCAAGTTGTCACAAACTCAGGTCATCAAAGATGAAAATGCAATCTTGAGATGCCAAAAATTTGCACTTGAATTGCAAGTGGCAAAATTAAAATTGGAGCTTGAATCCAAGGATGAGCTCCTGATTATATTGCAATGTGGTGCGTGTGAAAAGGTAAAGCCTTCAACTTCAGATGTAGAGACTATGACTAAGTGTAGTGTAAGTTTTTCACCACAGGAATCTTCATCTTCTTCTACCATTTTAGATTTAGATTCTAGTAATATTGTTTTTGGTGATTTTGAAAGATACACTAAGGGCATAGGATCTAAATTGTTGTTTAAAATGGGTTATAATGGAGGAGGACTTGGTAGAGATAGCCAAGGTATAACTAACCCAATTCAGGTTGAACATAGACCTCTTCATGCAGATTTGGGTTATATTAGTGTGCAAGTGGATGATGGAGAAGTTTCTTCCATGGCTAAAGGAAGGCGAGCTTCTAATAGCGAATATTCTAGGCCACTAGTTCAAAAGTGTAAAAGTAAAAGAGGTATTGAAATTCCACCTCCTGATTCTTACACTAAATCTTCTGATCCAATTGAAACATTTAAGAAGTTTGGATATAATGTATAGAAGATAATGCAATCATTTCCATGTACTTTTTGTGGGATGAATAACCATAGTGCTAAGTCTTGTTGGAAACAAAATGCTTTCTTAAATCATATTGCATGTTTGAAAGACCATTCTCATGTTAAGATGGGAATTGGTAAAAAGGGGCACTCACCTAAGAAGGATGTTTGCACTCATTATAAAGTGAGTGGATATAGGATTGATAGATGTTTTAAGATTCATTCATCTTCACATTCAAGTAATGTTAGAACTAAGATGATTTACAAACCTCTCACTAAGGTTAATGAAGCTAATTTAATCCATAATGTAGTTGACAATACAACCCAAGATAAGGTAAAACCTACAAGTGAAAATCCATTAAAGAGGTTAAGTCAACAATATTTTCAATTACATATGGCAAAGCCCAAATTGGTAAATTATGTAATTGATAATAAATCCATAGAGAAAATCAATTTCACTAAGAAGAAAGAATTGGTTAAGTGGATTATCACTACATTATTTTTGCAAAGCATGGTTAAGAATTCACCTAAGGGAATGAAAAAGCTTTGATAGATGTAGATTGAAGTTGGTGGGAACACTTAAAGACATGTTTACCATATGAAGTTTTTTAATTCTCACTTTTTGATAACTCTATGTTTTTGATCTCCAGAATATACTGTATGGGTAGTCTAATAATGGATAAGACATTAACTCATTTGAAACAGTTGGGGATATAGCAGAGTGATGTTGTGAGTTGTTTCCTTACAACATTTGACAATTAGACTGCTATTTTGAATGTATCTATTTTGGCAAAGAGATGTTTAGATGCATTTTTTTAAGACCCTTTGGGCAAGTTTAGATGTTAGGCAGTATACACTTTTGGTTGTTTGCATTTTCTTAGCATATAAGTCCCATACTAGGGCATTGTATTACAACATGTCCACAACATTAATTGTATGTTGTCGACATTATAAACTTGTCTTACAGTTATATTGGGAGTTGTTTCAATTTTTGGCAATGCACTACTTTACATGATGTGACATTTAGGTAGGTAGTTTGATATGTTGTAATCACTTTTGCAGTTGCAGATTCACTTACTCATGCCTTTGGATTAGGCATTTTTGCAATTTGATTATGAATCATTACAATGTAATTGTTTATATCTCTTGCTATGATTGGGTTTTATTTTCATGGATGTAGTAGACTAGTTATAAGATTTCAGGTGATAGTCAACTTTTGGAGACCAAAAGCCTCTTTTGTCAGGAGGTGTGATCCAGAGTTCAGTTTGGAAAAATTTCTAATTTGTGAAAAAATAAAAGTTTCCATATTTTGATAAAAATTATTACACAACATAGAGCTCATCAAGAGCTTTTCCATACATTTCACGGTTCACAAAATGGACACTGTATGCTCAAGTTATAAGCCACTGAAGTTTTCTTGCAACTGGGAAATAACAAGTGTCGACAAGTGACATGGCATTATTTACATTTTGCAAGTGGACCAATCAGAGGTTGACATGTGGCATGATTAAGCTCATAGATAAGCTCGTTGACCAAGCCATGTGGCAAGTTCAAAAGAGACTTCAAGCTATGAAGCTCAAGCAAGGTGGCAAACTCGAGGATGAATGGTTCGAGGGAGCAGTTAGAGTTTGTTGACAAATTCACAGGGTTTTAAGGTGAGTCATTTGGAGAATTCATAGGCCTAGGCCCGAGCCCACATAAAATGAGCTGTGTGGCTGAAGCCATGTGAAAAGGGGATGGTTGAAGGTTATTTAAAGCCTTATCCTTTCTCCAAGCACGGCATGTGGGACAAAACTCATGGTGGAAATGGTGGCTAAAGGCTTTGATAAGCCTTGACTTAATCCTTTTGACCCACACATGTGGGATAATAAGATAACATGATAAGGGCCCAAGTAGGCCAAAGTTTTGAACCCCTCACCTTCTGGCAAAAATGTATGAGGCTTAGCCATTATGCCACGAGCTTCAAACTAAGTATAACGGCATGAATTTCTATTTGTTAGGTATCAAATTTTAGACTGTGTTTTATTTTGAAGAGGTTGAGAGCTAGATAGAAGCTTAGAGATGGCTTTAGCAATTGGATATTAATCTAATTTCTGACCTCTATACACAGGGTAAGCCTTTCAATTATTTTTTTAATTGAAAGAGAATGTTATTATTTATATTCTAGATAAACCAATAGTTGAAGTGAAGGGACCAAAGCACATTCAAAAGGGGTTGAAGATTGAGGAAAGATTCTGTGACTGAGATTGAGGCTATTAGCGAAGGTGGAATTCTTGGATAGAGATCAGGTCTAAGGGAAGTTGTGCACATTTCCAAATAATTTGTAAGCCGTTTGTTTCAAAAATTTAATAGAAACGGTCCTCACTATTGGGTGGACCCAAAGAGGTAGGCAATAAATGCCAAACTCCATTATCAATTTCATGTGGTAATTTGTCAATATTGCATGTTTTATTTTTAGTATTCTGATTTTTAATTAATAAAGAACTCATGCAATATTTGAAAAATTGACAATTTATGACATTTATTTTTTATAAACAAAATATGGTTTTATAGGTGAATGGAAGATATCAGTCTTTTGACAATTATAATCCAATTCGATAACCGAGAATACTTTGCCAAACAATTTGCAAGTTCTTTTGATTTTTTTCAATAATTTGTCTATTTTGAGAAATTCAAAATCTGTACCTTTAAGATTTCACTTTGAGTTTATCAGTGTAGTTTACAGATCAAAAAACCAACTAGATAAGAGAAATAGATCATTGGGTTTCTAATATAATAGATGGATATATAACTAGGTTTATAGTACAAGGATACATAGCATTCAGAGTTGTGAAGGATTTATTCATTAGAGGAATTCAAGGGAAATTTTTATAGTGACTACCTATCCTTGTGAAGATGTTGGTTGTGGATAAGGCCATGGCACCTACTCCAGCCAATATGGAGTAGTCACTTTGGGCATATGGAGGTGTGTGTGACATGATAGTGAATGATAATTAGATTAGTGGACAAGGTTTAAACCTAAATCTAGAATGGAGACACGAGGGAAGAAGAGTTAGAATAAAAGTCTAGATTTAGAATGTGAGCTGTGACAATAGAAAATATTGAGTAAATAGAAGAATACCTAGGTAGTTACAAGGAGAATTAAGAGTAGTAGTAAAGTAGATGATGAACAAGTCAAAAAACATGATGAATGAGATGAAATAGAAGAAGAATAAAGGATGAATAAAGATGAGATAAAAGAAGATGAATGTTGACAAAAAGACATAAGTGATGGAGAATGATAGGAAGAAGAGATGTTTGAATAAGGTGAGAATAGTGTAGAAGTATAATAGTTATATGATAGTTGTAGTACATAGGTACAAGAATGAGTATTATCAAAAAAAAGACATGAAGTATTAATCAAAGAAGAAGAAAAAATTTACATAGTAATTGTAGGTTCAAGTTTAAAAGAAGAGGAATTTTTAGGAAAGAATCATTCACCAAAAGAGCACATGTCCCCATAGCCTAATTTCTTATATTCTAGTAGAAGTTTTCAACTAGGCAGGTAGGGACATAGTAGTTGGGAAGGTTTATTTTTTTTTTAAATGCATCATTTGGGTACTGATAACATCAATTCATAAGGCTTTGAAATCCATAGGGTTTATTGAAACCAATTAGAGAAAAGAAGGAAACATAGAAAAATAGAGTACATAGGTTGACTCTCCTAGTGCACAAATAAATATTTATAGTACACAAGTAGGATCACATCGATCATAACCTCCTCTTGTAACAACTATGTAGTAGATCCCCTTGACACTAGTTTATAAAATGTGTGTTGTAGGAGCATTTATTAACTTAGAAACATATGATGGGTCTATAGACCTTGAACAATACTTACTAACTTGTAAGATGAGATGGCAAGCTAGGGGTATTACTAATGAGGCTATCAGGAAGTGTGAGTTAATAGGGGCACTAAAAGGAAGATAACTTGATTTTATTTATCATAGATAAATTATGGAAGAAAGTCTATAGCAGGTTAAGGAATGGTTTATCATAGAATTTAAGATAAATAAATGTACAAGCCAAACTATTCAAGACCTAAATGATATTAGGCAAAAGTTGAGAGAATCAGTTTGTGAATATGACTGCAAGTTTTTCAATGTTATGAATAAGGTGTAATTTGCATTAGCAAATAAATATAAAGCTATATGGTTTTTTGAAGGATAGTATTCTAAAATTAGATTTGCTATAACATAAACTCAATATGCTACTAAGGTAGATGCTAGAGATACTATTTTGCAAGTGGATCAAATTGACGAGTATGGGGAAACTATAATAATGGGTTCTAAGATTGAAAATACAATGCAAGATTTTATGAAAAATATAGAATAATACCATGAAGTAGATAAGCCTAAGATAAATATATGGTGCATGGAGTGTGGGAAAGAAGGACATTACAAGAACAATTATCTTAAGATCAAAATAGAGTTCTGTGAAATCTATAGAGTCGTAGTGCATGAAAAAATGTAGTTTCATCTCCTACAATAGTATATTAGAATCTCATAGAGTTTATATTTTAATTTTGTAAGTCGTACAATCATGATGAAAATAATTATAGGGCTTTTTAGGATCTCAAAGAAGAAATTATAAGAAGTGTATTCATTATCATTGTAAAATAAGTATCCTTAATGAAGTAGATGATTATAGGCCCAGAGGTTGATAAGGGTTATGCGAACCAAGCATGTCCATAATGGATTCCTAGTTTACCTTAGTACTAGCCTCAAGGTCTAGCTGGTTAGACCCATCGTTTACTAAGATGGACACCATCATCACCATAATACCAATACACAACACCCTTCAACTAGTTGGACCCCCTCATTTATGTAACAAAAATTTGGAATTAGAGATAACACCCAACAACATTGGCGCTAGAATATAGTATAACAATAAAGAAGTTATAGATGAGGGTATCAATTGAATAGAGGAGGATTTAGGGGTGGATATCGAGGAGGTTACCAAGGTGGTAGAGGAAATAATTATAAATGACCTCATTTGTAATGCTATTTATGTGGAGAGTTTAATCATGTGCAATGCAATTATCCTTTGAATCCTCCAAGACAATATTACTACACATATTATAGAGTATATGAGTAACATGAAATAGAAGACTGCCCTATCTTAGAAATACAAATAAAGGAAAAGGTTATTAGGAATGTTAACATGATGAATTTGAAGCCTAAGGAGGATGCATTTTTAATGTTATTACAAGACACCAATACACAGAGAGAGGATTGCCTCCTCTCAAAATTCCTTAGTACTAGGGAATATGGAAAGAAAAATAGGACAAATACTCAGACCTAGCTATAGAAAAGGGGCTCATGTATGAAGCTACACAGATGTTGAAAAATATTCAACACTAAGACACTACTAAAGGAAATGTTACATTAATTGATGCCAAAATATATGTCCAAATCATGCACATTATTCATCAAGATGGAGTTGTTAATGCAATAACAAATTTATAGAAACTTTTAAATACACTATGCAATGAAGACATCTCTCAGAAGATCACAAACTTGCTACATAATTTATTAGAGCATGCACAATGAGGGAAATAGAAGACAAAAAATCTTGTTTGGTATGTCAAAATAAAGAATACATGGGATGTAGATGCATAAATTGACATTGGAGTTGTAGGATATGAAATTCCAAATGTTGTCTTTGACTTTGGCATCATGGTCAACATGATCCTTAGGTTTACATGGAAGGCATTAGACAACCAGTTCTAATTTACAACATAGTGACTCTGAGCTTAGTAGACTATGGAAGAGTTGAGCCCATTGGCATATTATAATATGTTAAGATCAAAGTCACAAAAATAAGCCTATGAGATAACTTTAAATTAATTGACATTAAGACAACATCAACTCATTACCCTATATTGATTGGCAATACATGGGTATATGATGTTTGGATGACTATCAATACTATGTAAAATCAACTAGAGGTGCCTCGAGGAGATAATATTTTTGTCATTCCTTTGAATAAGGTGAATAAAACCTACATCATTCCATTTGAACCAAACTCTCCTTATGTTGCACAAGAAACCTATTGGATGAAGGTAAACTCTGAAGAGAACCCAAAAGCTCTATGTGCAACCAAGTGCAACTTCTTGTATGAGCATACTAAACCTTAGGTACAATTTTTACTCACTCACTAGTTAAATAAATTAGAAAAATGGAATCCAAAAATAGTAGTTACTTATCCATTGGCACCTCAATTTATCATCTAGGATTGTGTGTCCATGACTACTAAATCCCCTAATTGCTCAGAAGTTGATTTTCTATATCAAGTAGATGATCATATGTAGGACTATATAAAGAAAAAAAGAGAAGGAACTTTACCTTGAGAAATATATTTGTCTATTAGTGGATACTAGATACACATCTACTCAACTGGGCTTGTGGTGATCATGAATTCTAACCTATGAGAATGGTTTTTTCCAATTAGAGATAACTTCCTTTGTATTATGCAATCAAGGATATCAATAAATTCATTATATGCATAAAATTTCATGTACCTACTATTATTTAGTGGGTCAATGCCTTTAATTATGATTTCAAGGGAGTTATAGAGACATGGTGGGTAATTCATAGAGATGATCAGATCGATTGGGATGACATGTGTGAACTCATGATTAGTAGATTTTAACTACTGTAGGTTATCAAAAGTAATTGGCCTTTCTTCTATGAAAGTGAGTGCCCTAAAATACATATCCACAAATTTTTTAAGGTCTATACTAAAGAATATGTGGCACCAAAGTATTGGGATCACATCTTTAATTACACACTTGCCCTTTACCATCAGCATGGTATCTACATCAAGAACGTAGGAGGGAGATAAAGAATTGGGTATAGGTGTAGATAAACTTCATATATACATTTATTTTTTAAGATGGGAACCCTATGGTTCACAATGTGCTACTAAAAATCAAACATTTCCTATGCCATGGGTGTATAGAAGATTTAAGCACCATGATGGAATCTACTATGTAGAAGAATGCAGCCTATGATCTAAATACAATGTTATAAAGATATAAAGCTACCAAGATGGAACTATAATATCTTATGAAAATGTAACATTGAATACAATATGAAGAAGAGGACATTTAAGATTTAGATATTGATGGTGATATCGATCTAACTGATTTATTTGAACTTGAATAGCTAGTAGAACTAGTAAAGGACTTAATCATAGAACCCACTAAAGAAGATAAGCTACACAACATTCAAATTCTAGAATAGGAAAGGAAATAAATTTTACAAGAATGTGTTTTTGAGTAAAATCCTAATATTTATTAGAAGCATATTAAAAATCATGTGGAAAACATCAAAAGTGAATAGATTCCCAAATTGGCACATATAGGTGACTATTGGACTGAATCCAAAGTTTTTGAAGTGATGATTTTTTTTTGTGATTATGAAGATGTGTTTCCCACTCAATTTTAAGAGGTTAAAGGATTTGATATATCCCCAGGTGAAATAAATATCAAACTCAAGGAGTGCATATGACCTTTAAATAAATGCCCCTACAAGTTTAATCCAAACATGAAGTTGAAAGTGAAGGCTAAACTAGATAGAATGCAACACACAGGTATAATTTATCCTATAGAAAAGGTAGATTGAGTTAGTCCCATGGTAGTGTAGCCTAATAAAATAGGGGGGTCAAATTATGTGGTGATTATCAAATCATTAATGATGCTTTCATGAATGATCCATGTTTTATTCATTTCATAGATGAAGTTTTGTAATATGTCATAGGCCATGAATTTTACTCTTTCATAGATGGTTTCAATGGCTATCATCAAATACTCATTAAAAAATAAGATAGATGAAATGAATTTTGCTATGGAATGGGTATCCTTTACATACAAGGTAATGACTTTTGGCCTTAATAATGCGACTTTAGTTGTTTCTCAAGTAGTGGTGACTCCATTCAAATATTTCATTCATGACTTCCTAAAAGTCTATCTCAGTGATTGGGAAGTCTTTTATTTGTTAAAATAACATTTTTATAAACTATGCCTCATGTTATAACACTATAAATCTCTATTCTTGACCCTAAATTTGAAAAATTTATTATTTTTTACACCATTTGGTGTCTTAGGTCATGTAGTGTGCAGTGAAGACATTTTAGTGGACCAGGCCAAAATTACAGTCATTCTATGCATGCCTTCACCAATTAGCTCCATAGAAGTGAGATATTTTGTTGGAAATATAGGGTACTATCAGAAGTTTATAAAGGGATATGCATCCATTTTATCTCCATTGGAGTATTTACTACACAAAAGTGCAAAGTTTATCTAGATTTTTGAGTACCATGCAACCTTTGTCAAACTAAAGTGAAGACTAGTCATTGCACCTATTCCCATCTTTATAGATTGTAGTAGGCCATTTCATGTTCATGTTGATGCTTTTGGTATCATAGTTGGTGTTATGCTTGCATAATCAGGAGATGGTGGACTAGACTACCCCATATATTTTGCAAGCTAAAATTTGTTTGATGTAGAAAATAATTACATTATAACTAAAAGGGAAGCATTAGCTACAGTGTTTGCACTAGATAAATTTTGACATTATCTTATTGTAACACCGTTAAAATATTTCATGGATCATCAAGATCTGATCTACCTTATCAATAAATTGATGCTTGGAGGATGCATTTTAAGATGGTTGATGTTATTTAAGGAATTCCAATTCCACATTAACATCAATCTAGGAATAGAAAATGTGGGAATAGATCATCTTAGTCACATCACAAATGTAGAAGACTTAAAATAACTATAGAAAGATTCACCTGATGGCCATCTATTTCACATTTCTATGATTCCTAAATTGTTTGAGGAAATTACTAATTTCCTAGAAGGAGTATTCCCTACATATTTCTAAGAAAGAGACAAGAAGAACTTTGTCACCAGAGCTTTGCCATATATTATTATAATTGGGATCTTGTATCACTTAGGGAAGGATGAATTACTATGCAGGGTAGTTTTGGAACATATATGACCACAACTCTTACAAAAGGCACACCAAAGAATAGTAGGACGCCATTTTTCCAGAGAAGTTACTACTAGGAAATTGTTATAGAGTGGGTTATAGTGGCCAAAACTTTTTGAAGATGTACATAACGTAGAAAAATTCTATGATGTATGTCAACATATGGGTAAGTCACTCTAAAAATATGAAATTCCTTTATAGCTTTTGTTAGCTGAACAACCTTTTAAAAAATGAAGCATCAATTTTGTATGACCTATTAATTCCCTAAGTAAATGCACCAAATCAAGGTATATTATCATTGTGATAGATTACTTTACCAAATGGGTTGAAGCTATTAAACACCTAACTATGGTGTGAAGGAAGCATCAAAGTTTCTTTATAAGAATATCATTACAAGATTTAGATTCCCCATCAAGAAAGTTAGCAATCAATGGAAACACTTCTTAAATAATACCATCAAAGATCTTACTAGATAATTCATGATCTCTCATCATAAAAGTAATGCATACCATCCACAAGATAATGGCCAAGCTAAGGCTTATAATAAAGTGTTGGATAAGATGTTGACAAATATCTATGATGTTAAGAGAGATGATTGGGAAGATTACATTCTTATGATTCTTTGGGCATATTTCATTCACTATGAGAGGGATACAAGTTTTACTCCATTCTATTTGGTCTATGGTCTTGAAGTTATCATGATGATGGAATACTTGGTACCTAGTCTGCACATTACAATGGTCATGAGACTAGGGGATCATGAGTCTCTCACCAAAAATATTATTGAAATCAATAGGATGGATGAGTATCGATGCATAACATCTTAGATGTAGGAAGTGAATAAGTATATCTAGAAATCATGGCATGATCAAAATCTACACCATAAGAAATTTCATAAAGATTAACTAGTTTTGTTATATGATAGTCATTTTAGAGCATTTTTTGGGCAAATTATAGATTAGATGGAATGGGCCTTCTGTTATACATGAAATATCACAATAAGGAACCATTGTTTTGAGATATCTATAGGGAACCATTTTTCTAAGGTAGGTGTATGGTTGTAGGCTTAAGACCTACTACCAATAGTCTTAATTGATCTATTTATAATAAGTGGGTTGATACTAATTAGTACTAAGTAGATTAGGATTTACCATTTTCATATATAATTATGTGTTTCATTTTTTATGTGTGCATGTGTGTGTTTATAGATGATCTCTTTAGTAGATTTTAGGAACCAAAATAACAAGTATATCATGTGCCAATTATGCATAGAATAATTTAGGTGAGCCATTGTGGATTTCAATAGGAGCAAAATAAAGAAATTAAGTCCAATAAATGTATAGTCAAGTCACATCAACCAAGATATTAATCGTATAATGGTCATCCCTAAGTAGTTGATATTATATCCAAGGTTAGATTGACCTAATATTCAACAAATTGGTGGTTAGTCAACATCATCTATCTATACTATAGTATGAACAACAAAGAACATAATAGTGTATCTCAACACATGTGCTAATGACTAACTGCTTTCATTTATATATTGGATAAGATTTGCCATATCAACATTTGCATTGATGTCAAATGGATAACTCAACGTGACATTTATAAGAAAACTAATAGTCATGAAATATATAAAGGCATAAGGTTTAGAACCAAGTCTAAATTTCATCCTTCAAAATATTTTCATAAACTAAAGTTTCAAGAGTCAAGCTAATTTTTACTGCATAGAGAGTCAAAATATTTTTTATTTCATCACTCAGTGATCATGGATCATTCATAACTCATTATGAGTTTGATAGATGCTCAAAAATAAGTAATGGACAATGAACTGTCACCTAGTTAGACAAAATTCATTGATCTAGAGTGTAATGAAATTACTTCAATAATAAAGTAGAATAACAGAAATAGATCCAAATATAACTAAAATATATTAGAATATATGATAATAGACAAGCCACTTTGAGGGGGAAACCTCCACAATTTTTAATAAGATCATAATTCACAATATGATGATAAATAATTACCCACTACCTCCTATATATAGTTTATCTAGGCCATGGTTACTCCATAGGCTGACCTAATAGCCAAATGAATGCATCGAGAAATGTGATATAACATCAAAGAGGGATAAGTAAGCCATAGGTTGACTATTCCTATCCTCATACATGTGATAGGTTATGGGTGTAGCATGCCCTTCCCCTTCAAACCAACATTTTCCTCAATGTTGAACAACTCTAGATGTTATTGCAAGAAATCTTCACCTTCCTAAGTTACATCTTCACTGCTCAAGTTCTTCCACTTGATCAGATATTCCCTAATCTCTCTGATTCTCAACCTCTTAGTACATGTTTGGAGGATATTCTTTGGTTCCAAAATGACATGTTCTTCTTCATCTAGTTTTGGGAGCTCTGTTTGGGCTGAAAATTTTTGTTCAATGACCTTGTTCAAATAGGAAACATGAAATACTAGGTGTATGCAAGATGAATGAGGTAACTCAATCTTGTAAGCCACACTTCCAATTTTTTGTAGAACCTAATAAGGGCCATAATACTTAGGATCAATTTTGTTGTCCTTTTTTTATTACTTTAATGACATCTACTTGTAAGGCTACAAATATATAAATACCCAATCACCCACCTCAAAATTTTGCTCACTATGGTGTTGATCTGCTTGTTGCTTCATCATGTTTTGTGCCAAGGCCAAATTATCTCTCAAACTAGCCAAAACCTCTTATTGATGATAAATGTGATTCTCCACATCTCAAACCTTTATTTACACCTTTAATGAAGAAGTGATGGAAGGTGGATGGTAACCATATAGTGTTAGAAATGGAGACATTTTAGAAGAGGTATGGAAAGATGTGTTATACCACCATTATGCAAGTGGTAGCCATTTAAACCAATGTTCCTATTTATCTAATACAAAACAAAAGAGATACCCATCTAAATATTTATTAACCACTTCTATTTATCCATCAAATTGGGGGTGGTAATATAAGATATGAGCTAGTTGAGTACCCAAACAGGAAAATAGTTCAGTCCAGAAATTACTAGTGAAAATAGGATCATGATCAATTACAATTATTTTTGGGGTTCCATGTAATTTTAGAAATGCTTCAAAAACAATAGCTACTATTGTACTTGCTAAAAATGGGTGTGAGAGAGCACAAAAATGGGAATATTTTGTAAGCCTATCCACAATGACCAAGATAACATTCTGACCTTCAGAGCAAGGCAACCCTATGAT
This sequence comes from Torreya grandis, assembly GCA_037957365.1. NCBI lineage: Eukaryota > Viridiplantae > Streptophyta > Pinopsida > Cupressales > Taxaceae > Torreya > Torreya grandis. The sequence continues at coordinate 966,957 of JARHVA010000434.1, forward strand.
GAAATCCATGGAAACTTCCTCCCACCTTTGACTAGGAATTGCTAATAGTTGTAACAGACCTGGGTTCTTAACTGTCTCACCTTTATTCTATTGGAATATCAAGAATTCTACCATAAAATTTTGTACATCTCCCTTGAGTCCTTCTCAAAATAGTTTTTTATTAATTATGTGATAAGTTTTCAAGAACCTTGAGTGTCCCCAAATTGGAGATGCATGTAACTCTGCAAGAATCTTATGCTTAAGCTCTAAATTTTTTCACAAGTATAACCTACCCTTACACTATAAGACATTACCTTTCCATTAAAATTTTTTAGAGGATAAAGTACCTAGCTGGAGATTCTAAATCAGAACCTGTGTATCCTTGTCTTGTTTCCATTCTAACATGGCTTCATCCACCCAATCTGCTTACAACATAGACATTGCACAAATTAATGCTTCTATGGATGTATCCCATCTAGATAGTGCATCTGCTACTACATTATATTTACCCTTCTTGTATATGATTTCAAAATCATAACCCAAAATTTTGGTTACCCACTTTTGTTGTTCCTCAGAGGATAATATTTGCTCCAAAAAGTATCTGAGACTATCATGATCTATTTTCACCTTAAAGTGTCTACCCATCAGATAGGGCCTCCATTGTTTAATTACATGAATAATAGCCATCATTTATTTCTTGTAGACATGTTTTTGTAGATTCTTACCTTTGAATTGATGACTCTCAAATGCAATGGGTCTTCCTTCCTACATTAGTACCACTCCAAACCTAGATCTAGAAGCATCATATTCAATAATGAATGTCTTTGAGAAGTCTAGAGTAGCTAAAATTGGAGTGGTGCACATATCTACTTTTAGTTTCTCCAATGCTTTGGTGGTGGAATCATTCTAATGGAAGGCATCCTTCTTTAGCAATGCAGTGAGTGAAGTTACTATGCCGTGATAACCTTTCACAAATCTTCAGTAGTAACATGTTAGTCCTAGAAACCCTCATAGGTTTTTGAGAGTTTTTGGCATGGGCCATTCCATCATAGCTTTGGTCTTCTAGGGATCAACTTTGACACCTTCATGGGAAAAATTGTGACCTAGGTAATCTACCTCCTGTACTCCAAAAGAACATTTGGATGGCTTCACATAAATATGATGCTTCTCCAAAACTATCACCACTTGTTTCACATGTTGTAGATGTGCTTCCCATGTCTGACAATAAATCACTATGTCATCAAAGAAAACCAACATAAACTTCCTTAAAAAAGGCCTAAAAATAGTGTTCATCAAGCTCTAAAAATTAGATGGTGCATTTGTAAGACTGAAGGGCATTACCAAAAACTCATAATGGCCCTCATGCATTCTAAAAGTAGTTGTATGAACATCTTCATCCTTGATTCTAATTTGATGGAACCCTGAGTGAAGATCCAATTTTTTGAAATAATTAGCACCATGTAACTCATCAAGTAAATCATCAATTATTGGAATAGGAAACTTATCTTTGATGGTGTACTTGTTGAGTTCCCTATAATCTGGGTACATCCTCCATGTGTCATCCTTCTTCCACACCATGACCACTAGTGATGAATATGCACTTTGGCTATGATTAATGATGCCTACCTCCAACATCTCATGGAACATGTTTTTGATTTCACTCTTCTATGCATATGGATATCTATATGGTTTGATATTTGGTGGTTGACTCCCTTGAAGTAGTTGAATGGCATGATCATGTTCTCATTTTAGTGGTAGTCTTTTTGGCATGGCCCTAAAAATAGATGGGTGGTCATCAAGAGTCATTTATAGATCAAGATGTGTAGATTCCTATGTGGGTTTAACTTCTATGGAACATAATCATGTAATAATTCCCTTTACCCCATTTTTTAGCATCTTGGTCATCTGATGTGAACTAATCAATTATGGAGATTTTGCCTGTAATCCATGTAGTTCAATTTTCTTACCTTAATAATGAAAGTGCATGAATAGTTCATAGAAGTTCATCTCAATGGTACCCAAGGTTGTAAGCCATTAGACTCCCAAAACAATGTCTATGCTACCCATGGGAATAGAAAACATAGGAGAATCTAGATTGTACTCACCCATAGCAAGCTTAATACTATGGAATTTGCCTAAACAATTAATTATGCCACCATCTGTAATCATGACCTAAAATTTTGGTGTTGGGTAGGTGAAATAGTTCAATCAAGTGGCCAACTTATAGTTGATGAAGTTATGTGTGCTCCCTAAATCAATCAACACTGTCACCTTCTGTTTCTTGAGGAAACCCACCATCTTAAGAGTTTTTGGAGTGCTAATACCTTCAAGTGCATGACAAGAGATTATAGGTTGGGAATATTTAGGTACTTCCTCTTTTTCTTCCTCATCATCATTGGAGGCATCATCTTCTTCTTCATCTTCATTGGGTCCCTCAATGTAGAATAAATTCTTCTCAGCACATCTATGTCCTTTACTCCACTTGTTGTCACAACCAAAACATAATCCTTTTGCATGCTTCTCCTTAATTTACTGAGGGTTAATCTAGTAGGTAGAGGAACTGTTGGTGTCGATATGATATGATCTTTGAAGTGATTGAATGGTTGCTTCTTGTTGGTTATGAATTTTTCCTCAGCTCTATGTGCCATGATAATAGAATCATAAATCTCAAGTGGATTAAACATGTGTACCTCATGTTGAATGTGGTCTTTGAGTCCACCTAAAAATAAGTCATTCAATTCCTCCTCAAAAATTATCTCCACACGTAAGGATAGGTTATAAAAATAATGAATATAATCATTGATGGAGCTCATCTATCACAATTTTGTTAGTTGGCCAAATTAATTCTCTGTTACACTATTGCCATAGTGTAATTGTAACTCCTCTATAAAAATTGACCAAGTGACACTAAGTCATATTTTATTTTGAGCACACAACCATCGATACCAAATGAATTGATTAGGTATAAGATACCAGGATGCCATTGTAGCCTTCTATCCACCTGGGATCTGATGCAGATCAAAAAAATTCTCCATTTGGTTGATCTAATTGACTAGATATTTTCCATCAAATTTGCGCATATCCACCTTTGGTAACAGGTTCCTCTGTGGCAATGTAATTGGATTTGAAGTAGATTGGTTAGGAGAACCACCCTAGTGGGGTTGGGCAATAGCAATATCTAGATGATTTGATTGATTATTTTTCAAATCCATCATGATATCTACCAAACTATTTTGTATGGATTTCATATTAGATAGTATGCCTTGCACCTCACTTTCAATGCCTTACACACTCTAATCAAGCTAGCTCACTTTGTGATTTATTCTAGAGAACTCTGGTATAAAGGATCTAGTACATCCCTATTCTGACTCCATCTCTTCCTTGTTAGGAGTTTTACCTAGAGTTTCAGCACCCTTTCCTTGGCCCCAAGTTTGTGGACCTACCATAAAAGGGCTTTACGATGTCGACCCTGATTGGTACTTTTGACCCAAATTTGACCAAGTGATTTTGGAATTATTTCAGCCTCAAATCAAAACATACAAAGAACATACCCTATCCAAAATTTTCTAATTGTTCTAAAAATGCAAATAAATCAAGAAAATTCTCTGGATCACTTACTATAGAGAAATTTTATGAAAAACCATAAAATGGTGATAATGTTTGTAAAAAAAATTCAAATGAGATGAAATTTTAATGGAAGATTAATTTAAGGATTTATCACCTCCAATAAAAAATTTTCAAAGAAATTTTCAACCTTTTTTAGATATAGCCAAATTTAAAAAATTAGGGTTTCACCCACAAGATTGCCCAAATCGCAGCTCTAATACCACTTGTAATGAAATTACTTCAACAATAAAGTATAATAGTATAAATATATCCAAATATGACTAAAATATATTAGAATATATGATAATACACAAGCCACTTCAAGGGGGAAACCTCCACAAGTTTCAATAAGAGCAAAATTCACAATATGATGATAAATAATTACCCACTACCTCTTATATATAGTCTATTTAGACCATGGTTACTCCATAGGCTGACCTAATAACCAAATGAATGCATAGAGAAATGTGATATAGCATCAAAGAGGGATAAGTAAGCCACAAGTCAGCTATTTGTATCCTAATACATGTGATAGGTTAGGGGCATAGCATAGAGCCATTTGATTACTCTGAGTGGTAGAGCATAAAATATTTCGATTAGATCCTATCGATGTTATGCAACCACTAGCTCTTGTAGTATAAGCTACATTCATAGTTATAATATATTATCACATGGTGTAAGGCTATGAAACTAAAGTTTAATTACCCTTATATTTCATCATCATCTATTTTTATGCCACAACCATTAAGCTAAGTACTACGTAGAGTACCAATTTTTAAAATTTTGTATCACATTTTGTAGTGGGAATGATTTAGTTAGATGAGAAGGCTTAGGATGGCTGGAAACCCATAAAGCGTGGCCATCTAGTTATTACAACCTATCAAAAACTTGAAAATGGTGGTAGGTTGGTATGCTACTTAATTAAAAACCTAAAAGGGTAGATAAATAGTGTGTAAGAGGTCAAAACAAAAAATGGTGCCTCTAGCGATTACTGTGAATCTTATTGGTCTAACCATTTCTTCAAATTCTACTCACTTATGCATTTTTTGAGATCTTGTGACATTATCTTTGGATGAGATAACATTTAAGTCTAAAATAATGGTAGAATAATTTAGATTATAAATTTTTGTAGGATATTTGTTTGATATTCATGCATTATGTACTCCTTTTATCCTGTATAAGTCTATTTTTCCTATATTCACAACTTGTAATAGTCTAGAATATGAATAGACTCCACTTTTAGTGTCAAGTATGAGAAGAAGATGAATGTTCATAAATTGTAAATGTCTATATATACTTATGTTTATAATAAGAAAAGAGTTCAACTTTGATAACCTTTCACAAATATTTGGTAGTAACATGTTAGTCCTAGGAACCCTCAGAGGTTTTTGAGGATTTTTGGCATGGGCCATTCCATCATAGCTTTTATCTTATAGGAATCAAATTTAACACCTTCATGGGAAAAAATGTTACCTAGGTACTCTACCTCCTATACTCCAAAAGCACATTTGGATGGCTTCACATAAAGTTGATGCTTCTCCAAAACTATCAACACTTGTTTCACATGTTGTAGATGTGCTTCCCATGTATGACTATAAATAAATATGTCATCAAAGAAAATTATCACAAACTTCCTTAAAAAATCCATAAAAATAGTGTTCATCAAGCTCTGAAAAGTAAATGGTGCATTTGTAAGACCAAAGGGCATTACCAAAAACTCATAATGGCCCTCATGCATTCTAAAAGTAGTTGTATGAAAATCTTCATCATTGATTCTAATTTTATGGTACCCTGAGTGAAGATCCAATTTTGTGAAATAATTAGCACCATGCAACTCATCAAGTAAATCATCAATTACTATAATAGGAAACTTATCTTTGATGGTGTACTTGTGGAGTTCCCTATAATCTGGACACATCCTCCATGTGTCATCCTTCTTCTGCACCATGACCACTGGTGATGAATATGAAATTTAGCTATGATTGATGATCCATAACTCTAACATCTCATGGACCATATTTTTTATTTCACTCTTCTATATATATATGGTCTGATATTTGGTGGTTGACTCCTTGGAAGTAGTTGAATGGCATGATCATGTTCTCTTTTTAGTGGTAGTCATTTTGGCATGGCCCTAAAAATAGATGGGTGGTCATCAAGAATAAGCTATAGATCAAGATGTGTATATGCCTGTGTGGGTTTAACTTCTATGGAACATAATCATGTAATAATTCCCTTTGCCCCCTTTTTTAGCATCTTGGTCATCTAGTGTGAACTAATCAATTATGCAGATTTTGCCTATAATCGATGTAGTTTAATTTTATTACCTTCAAAATGAAAGCACATTAATATTTCTTAGAAGTTCATCTCAATGGTACCCAAGGTTGTGAGCCATTAGACTCTCAAAATAATGTCTGTGCTACTCATGGGAATAGTAAACATAGGAGAATTGAGATTATACTCACACATAGCAAGCTTAATACTATGGAATATGCCTATATAATTAATTGTGCCACCATCTACAATCATGACCTAAAATCTTGGTGTTGGTTAGATGAAATAGTTCAATCAAGTGGCCAACTTATGGTTGATGAAGTTATGTGTTCTCTCCAAATAAATCAACATTGTCACCTTCTGTTTCTTGAAGAAACCCACCACCTTAAGAGTTTTTGGAGTGCTAATACTTGGAAATGCATGACATTTCATTTTAGATTGGGAATATTTAGGTACAACACCTATATCTTCCTCATCACCATTGGAGGCATCATCTTATTCATCATCTTCATTGGATCCCTCAATGTAGAATAGCTTCTTCTCAGCACATCTATGTCCTTTTCTCCATTATTGTCACAACCAAAACATAATCCTTTTACATGTTTGTATTTAATTTGCTAAGGTTTCAATCTAGTAGGTAGAGGAAATGTTGGTGTTGATATGCTATGATCTTTGAAGTGATTCAATGGTTTCTCCTTGTTGGCTATGAATTTTTCCTCAGCTCTACGTGCCATGATAATAGAATCAGAAATCTTAAGTGCATTAAACATGCATACCTCATGTAAAATGTGGTCCTTGAGTCTACCCAAAAATAAGTCATTCAAATTCTTCTCAAAAATTGTCTCCACACGTAAGGATAGGTTCCAAAAATGATGAATATAATCCTTGATGGAGCTAGTCTATTATAATTTTTCTAGTTGGTTGAAGTAATTCTCTGTCACACTATTTCCATAGTGTAATTGTAGCTCCTCTATAAAAACTAACTAGGTGACACTAAGTCATATTTTTATTTTGAGCACATACCCATCAATACCAAATGGATTTATTAGGTTCAAGATACAAGGATGCCATGATAACCTTCTATCCAACTAGGATCTTATGCAGATCAAAAAAAGTCTCCATTTGGTTGATCTAATTGAGTCGATCTTTTCCATTAAATTTGTGCATATCCACCTTTGGTAACAGGTTCCTCTATGGAAATGTAGTTGGATTTGAAGTATATTGGTTGGGAGAACCACCCTAGTAGGGTTTTGCAATAGTGATACCTAGATGATTTGACTGATTATTTTATAAATCCATCATGATATCTACCAAACTATCTTGTATGGATTTCATATTAGATTGTATGCCTTACACCTCACTTGCCTTTCACACTATAATAAAGCTATCTCACTTTATGATCTATGCCAAAGAACCCTGGTATAAAGGATCTAGTTCTCAAACCTCTTTTGTCCCAAAGAGGTGGTGATTGTATTGGTATGCACCACTAATGAATAAGCCCCTAACAAAATTTGTTATAATTAGAACAAATTATTTTGATAATTGGGGAGATATTCCAAAGTGGGTACATCCCCTTTATGAATTTGTCTCTTCCTTTTTAGAAGTTTTACATAGAGTTTCAACACCCTTTCCTCAGCCTCGAGTTTGTGGACCTGCCACAAAAGGGCTTTATGATGTCAACCCTGATTGGCACTTTTGACCCAACTTTGACCAAGTAATTTTGGAATTATGTCAGCCTAAAATCAAAACATAAAAATAACATACCCTATATAAATTTATCTAATCTTTCCAAAAATGTAAATAAATCAAAAAAAATCTTTGGATCGTGTACTATAGAGAAATTTTATGAAAAACCCTAAAATGGCAATAACTTTTGTAAAACAAATTAAAATGAGATGAAATTTTAATGGAAGCTTAATTTAAGGATTTATAACCTTTAGAAAAAAAATAGTAGATAAATTCACAACCTTTTTTTAGATATATCCAAATTTAAAAAATTAGGGTTTCACCCACAAGATAGCCTAAATCATAGCTTAAATACCACTTGTAATGAAATTAATTCAAAAATAAAGTAGAATAGTAGAAATAGATCTAAATATGATTGAAATATATCAGAATATATGATAATATAAAAGTCACTTCGAGGGGGAAACCTCCACAAGTTTCAATAAGAGTAGAATTCACAATATGATGATAAATAATTACCCATTACCTCCTATATATAGTCTATCTAGGCCATGGTTACTCCATAGGATGACATAATAACCAAATGGATGCATAGATAAATTTAATATATCATCGAAGAGGGATAATTAATCCACAATTCAGCTATTCCTATCAAGCGTAGCATAGAGCCATTTGATTACTCTAAGTGGTAGAGCAGAGACAATTTTGATTGGATCCTATCAATGTTGTGCAACCATTGGATCTTGTAGTATAAGCTAACTTCATAGTTATAATATATAATCACATGGTGGAAGGCTATGAAATTAAATTTTAATTACCCTTCTAGTTATTCATCATCTATGTTTATGCCACCACCATCGAGTTAAGTACTACGTAGTGTACCAATTTTGAAAATTTTGTATCACATTTTGTATTGGGAATGATTTAGTAAGATGAGAAGGTTTAGGATGGTTGAAAACCCATAAATGGTGGACACCTAGTTATGCCAACCTATCAAAAACTTGAAAATGGTGGTAGGTTGGCATGTTACTTAATTATTGTGAATCTTATTGGTCTAACCATTTCTTCAACTTCTACTCAGTTATGCATTTTTGGAGATCTTATGACATTATCTTTGGATGAGATAACATTTTAAGTCTAAGAAAATGTTGGTAGAATAATTTAGATTATAAGTTTTTGTAGGATATTTGTTTTATATTCATGCATTATGTACTCATTTTATCGTGTATAAGTCTATTTTGTCTTATCTTCACGACTTGTAATAGTCTAGAATATGAATAGACTCCACTTGTTGTATCAAGTATGAGAAGAAGATGATTTTTCATAAATTGGAAATGTCTATATATACTTATTTTTATAATAATAAAAGAGTTCCACTTTTGAATAAATCAATAGAAATTCATTTGGTTATGGTTACCTGTGTGATTTCTTACTTTGTTCCTTATGTGCATTCTCATGTATAATGTTTGGTTACTTTTTGTCTAGTTAAATTGAATGCTTTATTTTTATTTATGAAACACTATTTATTATTAATTCATACATAATATAGGGAAATTAATTCTTATTATGGTTATATTATCAAAACTCTTGTATGAATACAATACACTATTTTGCACATTTGAAGTATATCCTAGTTATCTTCATCATTAACATGTTATAATGCTTTAGTAACCTTTTATAACATTTGAAACCTACTTGAAAATGAATAACATTATCTTCCAACCTACATAGATCACTTGGTTCACACAATTTAATGTAAATATATGAGAAAACTAAGGCCATTAGGGATATGCAAGCAACTTGGAGGTGCTAATAATATTAGTGATTATTCATGAAGGATAGATCATCAAAATTAGAAATATTACCATGAAATGAGAGTAAATAGAGACTAATTTCATTCACCAAGTTCATTCCTTTAACTCTGCTTACCCTATCCTTACCAACTATAAATCAGATAACCTTGTTGACCTACCAAAGTGAGTGATGAGAAAGAGAGATCAATTTTCACCATTTTTGGAGCTATCAAATCCACCTGAGCTTGGAGATGACTTGTAGGAATCTGAATAGATGCTCATAAAACCTTCACACATGTTAAAAATATTACCCAGTCTATAAAATAACTAAAACTCCCCTTCTTTAAGTGATCTTATTGCTTTTAACATTAAACCTACATCATGTCAGTTTTAAAATAGTTCCTATAACATCTTCTCACATGTGGGATGTTATATTTCACTTAGGCACACTTGTACTTAGTGTAAAACTATACAACTCATTCAAATGGACAAAAGGTGGAATAATATGACATGAGATAAACTATACAAATGTGGCAAGGATGAAACATAGTATGTGACCTCATTTATAACCATGATGGACCACTTTACAACCTAGGAAACCCTATGAAAGTTTGAAATTTTAGTGGTGTTGACTTAATTTTACATAACGGTAAAATTAGTTAACATTTTGGTGATTTCCTAAGGGTAGCATGCCTGCTATGCTAAGTACCAGTTGCCTTCTCCTATCCTTAGGCAATGGAGTCATCTATACACTACCAATGACACTAAAATGCCTCTGAAAGGTCTTTAAAGCACACCAAATAGAAAACAAGAAACAAACACATAAGATAAGATAACAAAACACATACTTTTGATCCCATGAACACTTATGGAAAACACACACAACTTAAGAAAACTAGGTAATGTAAAAACTAATTTGAAGCAAATTTCTCCTCCTAGATCAAAGGGGAAATTTGTACCATATCTTGCTCCATGAGATGAAATAATTTTTGAAACATGTTACTTCTTGAACATTGGCTTTTATGTCTTCAATTTATTAATGTTTTCCAATTTCCTTGGAATGATCTTTAATGTAACCACAATTAATACAAACATATCACCTATGAAGGTGAATTGTTCTTGCACTTCAACAATCTCAACCTTCTCATGAGACTCATCAGTTACAACTTGATTCAATGATGCCTCAACAAATCATGTTTCCTTGACCTCCATGGTAATTTAAATGAGATAAAATTTCTTATTAGTTGCAAGATCCTCAAGCTCTTTAAGGAACTTTGTATATTCAATACAATATTCATCATTATTCTCCATGAGGACATCTTGTTCTATCTTCATATACACTTGACCTTTAACAGATATTTAAGTTCTTGGATAAGTTTAATCTACTACTTCCAATCATCTTTGTTGTCTTATTTCTCCTTAAGAACCGTAACCTCTTCCAAGTCATCTTATTGACCATGATCATGAATGTCATAGTCATGATATATTTCCCCATCATGTATTTGAAAATATTGGTGAGGTTATTCAAAACATGTTTGTTCAATAAAAACCTTACATTCCTCCTCAACTATCTCATTTTTCTCTTCTTCAAGAACTAGATTATCAAGACCTTCATATTCATTGAACATGTGCAAATAGATCTTCCACACACCTTGATCAAGCTCCTTATGAATATTTGCAACATGATCTAGATTTTTTATTTATTTAATCAAGAAGGTTGTCTTGTACTTGTTCTCACCAAGTGGAGTCCTTATGATGAACTCTTCTTCATAAACACTCGCTTCATCTTCTTGATCATCTATGAACTAAGCTTGCTCTTATCTACTTGCCTCCCATATAATGAGTTCTCCTTCAAGAGGGAATGAGGTGGGAGGGTAGTGAATACGTTCATCCTTTAGATAAGGATTATGAGATGTGATGTAGGACTCATTAATGGGTATGGGGATGGAAGAAGACACTTGAAAAAATTATTGGAGAGAGAGAAGGTTCTACAAGGATATAGACACTTCATTTTTTTAAACAAGCACCTCACTTTTCTCATAATTTTCTTGAGACTCTTCAATAATTGAAACTTCATCTTCCACCTTCACAATAAAGGCCTCTTTTTCATGTTGAAACTCATATTAATAGACTTCCATGAGGAATAAGCTTTAGGTTATTGAGGATAAGTCAAAAGGGATTGAACACACACAAGGTTTTCTCCCTTGACATTAACTTCTTGGTCTTCACTCTCTTCATCCTTCTTTCCTCAAGACTTCACTACTTGGTTCCATGTTAGAATTTTGAGGCTATTAGACTCTTTTGGAGGATCTTCTTGAGGATGGTGTATGATTTTGTGAGGATAAGGGGTATGATAAAAATAGTCTTGAACATAATAAGGCTCTTGAGGATGTGAGGGAGAGACTTTTTATTCAAACGTATTTTTATCTTCTTCATTGTTTTCTTCAGGCCCTTAAATAATTGCAAGTTGATTCTCAACTTATTGGTTTTCCCACATTTCAAGCCTATCAACCAACCATTGGATATAACATCTCATTTCATGAAAATATTCATTAATGACATAGTTAGATTCCTCCTCAACCAATATCCTCTTAATCATAAGGAAATGTATTACCTTTATCATCTTTTCTATGAAATTAATAGGGATCACATCAATCTATTTATCCCATTTCTTCATCAACCTTTCTAATTTTAGAAAATCTGACATGAGTGTCATCAAGGATTTAGCTTGAGTTTTAATTGGAGGAGGATAATAGGAGTAGGGTTTTTGGTATTGACATTATTAAGGTTGTTTAGGGGATTGATAAGATAGATAGGGATATTGGGGAAGACTACATCTAAGAATATACCTCTTAAGAAATTTAATTTCTTCTTCAAGATCCTTAAGCTTATCTTATTGATAGCCTTCTTCATAGGCTTCTACACAATATTCTTCATAATATTCTTCATAGGGATGTTCAATAACATCCTATTCATATGGAGAAGGAATAGTATAGTCATAGCTACCATGGCTCATAAGATTGATAACAACCTTGATAGGTGTTGGCTAATAGATTTGTCCTAATTTATTTTAACTCTATATCCTTTTCTTTCAAGAACAAATAAGTTAATTAACAAATGGGTAAACTATCAGGAACAGTTCCCCTCTAAATTAAGGTACATATCCCTTTAATATATTTAATGAATTTAGATTATTCTAAATATTTAGATACACTTTTAACCAAAAAGTGCTTAAAGGCAAAGTAACATTCATACATCATCATGCTATGAATGCAAGCTTTTATAACATCATTTGGTAATAGAATACATAGACTCCATCTTCAATAATAACTAGATATAAACATGTAAATTACTAAACCAATAAACAATAAAACACATCTAATGAGTTGTCCAATAAAAGAGTAATTACCATATGAAAGAAGATCTCACACAGAAAATACAATTTCAAAAACTCAAACACATAGATCTAAATATGCAGTAATTGTTTCTCCTTTTCATTCATAGATGAAAAATATTTTAGACAAACATCATATATATTGTAAAACTGATAATCTTATCTCTAAAAACCTCTTATTTCTTTTATTTTGAAAAATAATACATCTACCCTGTTTCAACCATGTAAAGCGCGCGCACACACACACACACACACACACACATATAGTTTCCCTAATTACCTGATATTTTAAACTAAACCTAGAGTTAAAGTAACTCTGACCCATATGGGATGTTAGTTTTTAAAAACTCACTTAAAAACCAAATTTTAAACATAAAACTAACTGAATAACTAAATAAAATATTATGCAAGTAATATTAAGACTGGGGGGATGGATTAGAATCTCTAGATTTGTTTTGTTCAGCCAAGGAGATAAGTTGCACTTTCCACTCCTGAGATGTAACAAATTCCTAGATTTTTGAGAAATTAGGGATGTCGTTGTGTTTCATTCTTACCTTCCAGACATCTTTCTCCCTCTAAAATTTCCCCATCTTCTCCATGTGCTCTGGGTGTGTCGACATAGAGATAAAGAAGTGACTCCACCTTTGAAATTTGAGAGAAAGTTTTGGTTAATAGGTTTTCACTTTATTTAATGAAGTTAATTTTTTTTCCTAAAGGATTGAATTATATAATCGATGTCTTTTTCTATTTTTCCATCATCTTTTATGTATTTTATAGTAATCCACTATAGATAATGTTTTAATGATTGAGTGAATTCAGTTATTTATTTGATCATCTTTGTGAGTTTAATATGCCCTTTTCATGATAATGAATTCCTCCATTCAATGTATTTATTAATTACATAAAGCATATCCTCATTCAAACCTATCAAATTCTTTTTTGATAAATTATTTTCTATCCCATACTTCTATACTTCTTCAATTTGATTCATCACATTCATCCATTTACCTTCATCTTTTATCCATGAAGCATTCTATGTTTTCAAGTCATTGATGGTAGCTGTGGTTTGATCATATGTATTCTTTAGTTCATGAATGTATTTCATACCTTTCTAGATGATTCCATCTAACCAATCATTAACTACCTTGGTAACCATTTTATTTTTGTGTATCTGGTCTATCATCTTTTGATCGATCAATGATTTTGGATCAAAAGATAGGGGCAGTTGGGCAATAGGTTATGGATTTGGGTTATGAATGGCATTGATTTACTTTTCTATTAACTACAAGGTCTATTTCAACTCCCTTTTATCTTTCTCATCTTTCCAGGTTCGGCTGACTATCCTTTTGGTGGATGCTTCAAGATGATGCACATCTACATCACATGATACAGTCCCAAGATCTATCTTTTCAATTGTAAAATTCTAAATTTTAGGATCTTTAACTTCCTCATTAGTTATTGGCCAAGCTATTTCTGCACTCTAGTTTCCTATGTTAGGGTCGACATCTACCCTGGATGTTGTTTTTAGCTTCTTAGATTTAGGAGTCTTACCTAGGCACTTTCTAACCATGTCCTCTAATGGCAATGAAAATGGGACTATTTTTCTGTTGTCACTGATCAAAATTTCTAGCCATTTGGGTGTAGAGGTTGAGACTTATTTACTAGGATTTAACTAATTAGAAGGCACATCTAAAATCATCATCAGGTCAATAGACTCTAAATCAACCTTTGTCTTTTTTTTTTCACTAACTTTTTCTACCATTGGTGAATCAGACTCTTTATCACCTATTGCTTCTCTTAAATCTTCTTCAAAATTCAAGTCTACAACTATTCTCTCAGAAATCTACTTCTTCCTCTTGCTTTTAGTTTTTTGATCTCGTGGCATGAGGGGGTATAGTAGTTGTGAGGGATTTCTTGGGTTCTTTGATGACAAGACCCCTTCTATTTTTAGGCTTGGAAGTACTTGCATCAGAGATAGCAATAAGCTGATTAGGAGAGCTTATTGAGTATGGTGGTTTAACCATTGATGCACATTACAGGGAACCTTTATTTTGAACTTCTTCTAGCTTACATTCCCTCAACCATTTATTATTTATCTTTATTAATGGGAGAGTTCTGACCTCAATTCAATCCTCTTCATCTTTATCCCAATCAATTTTTGGGATAGGTAATTGTTTTATTTTTTCAAATTGAGGATCAATTAGTTGTTCTTCATTGTCAACTATTCTAGAAATGTTCATATTTAAATTAAATGTGACTATTTTCCTCAAGGATAATCTACACCAAAGTCTCTTTTTGACCTCAAATTCTTCTAAACAATCTTCCCAATAATCCTCTATTTGAGGGATATGTGAAAACCCTATTCCAAAATCCAAGTTATCCCTGATAAAGCCTTTACTGTCAAATTGGGATCTGGTAGTGAAGTACTAATAATTGAATTTTTTATGATCTACTTATAAATTCAAAGCATCAGAAACTAACTGACAATAATAATGTCCAAGTTTAATGGGAAAAGAGACACCAAATTCCTTCTCTTTGAGAACCTCTTATCCACATGGGTTAGTTGTCTACAAACTTTTATCAATACAAAATGATCAAAAACATACCTGGGCAACTTCATGAGTTCACCGTCAAAACCCCCAACTCTGATATAAGTAAATTTGGGGAACTAGATAAAGAATCTACCACAAATACTGATCAACTACATTGCTTCATCAGACATTCTCTTGATTATATTGTCTACCAATTCATAAGTCATTCTTCCAATAAAAACATCATTAACCCTCATTTAATTCTCATAGCAATTGTGCATCTGTAATTGTGAATAATAGTCATAAATTTTGATGTCTTTGACCAAGGGTGCATGAGGGAGTCCTATCCACTATCTCATAGATGCTAGGTAATAAAGTAAATATGAAAACATATAAAAATATTTACTTCCCAAATAATCACTGAGACTCAGATGTAAACATTCAGCTATAATTTTAGCCCAGTCCAAATAATGTTCCCCTTGGAAGATCACTTAGATGAATAAATACATCTAGTCTTCCCAATAATATGCTTGGGAGTTACCCTTCAGCCTGTGTAGTAATACCATAATATCCTTTACCTCCTAAATCATGTGATTTCTTATCAAATGGTCTGGGTAGTCTTGAACCCCCTTTTTGGAATTTCAATAATCAATTCATTATAATCATGCTCTTGTAATTCATTTTCTTTAATGATAAATGCCCATAGGAAGAAGTAATATTGAGATTAGAATAGGGTTCTTTGGGTGAAATTATCATCACAAATATTAAGGTTTGTCTATTGACATGAAGTAAAACATTAACATTTGTAGTTTTGATGCACCTATTTTGAGGTTCATATCTATTCATGCACTCTAGACCTAATTTAGGGCACTGTACAACCATGGGGAAGGCTGTAGCTTAGACCAAACCATTTTCTACTATATTATTCATCATAGGATTTGGTACAAGATTTTTAACCCTCTCCCTAAAATATTCTAAGTTATATTGAACTAAAGAGGTATCCCCTAATTAAAGGAGAGAGTAGATAAGACCATAACCATGCTCGTAACCAAGACAAGTTGACTTCATAGCTACAGGTCAGAGGATATAATGAAAAAGAATGCTTTGAACTTCTTAAATAATGTTGTAAACTCAAAAGGATTTTTATTTACAATTAAGAAATGGAAAACTTATAGGAAGAGTATAACTCACCTTCAATGTATCTAAAATAACTATGAGATTGGGCAACTAAAATCTTATACCTCCATGGTGTTCCCCGTTTACATCAACTAGTATGTTTGTTTGCTAAATTTGGCTTGTTCTCTCTTGATATAGATATTAATCAGGTCAAATAATTATTAACTAAATAATACATGCTAAAAATGCTTGATAAGACATGAAATATGACATATGCATTAATGGCAAGCATTCTTCATGTGTGACCTTGATGAACAATGATGATCGATAACCTCATGAAAAGTTAAAACTTTTTGCTTCATAATGAGTTTTGGATATATTCTCCTTTAAATATTCTACTAATCTGACTTAGAGAAAGCCTCAGGGTGAAATGAGAGTATAGTCATTAAACCCTTGAACCATTGAAATTTTAGAATGTGGTTCAATCCAAAGGTTCAAAGATATGAGATAAACTACATAGATCGACCAATAGTCACACTAGTTTTCAAGAAACTTTAAAACAGTGAACTATTGAACTGTTGAACCTTAAAAAAGGGTTCAAGTTTAACTAGAAGGTTCAAACACATAATTGAAATACACAAAGGGACAAATATTTCACTTTGAGAAACATTGAATCATTGAACCCATTAAACCATTGGACTTTTGGAATGTGGTTCAAGTTCAAAGGTTCAATTCTTTAGAAATTTCACTCATAAAAGATGATAGGTGGGTGAAATTTAAAAATAAAGAGATAAATTAATAAACAAAGATATGAATAATAAAGGTACAATGATAAGTTGACTCTTTTTTAAGGAAATTTCATGAAAAATTAAGGATGACTCAAAAGGTAACAATAGGGTTGTTGGGGGACATAGTATGGGTCATAACAAGGTTGATATGTAGGTACATAATAAAAGCTCTCAACATAACCATCCATATCAAATTCATTAGTAAAATTAAATACAATACTTGATCAAAATATGATACAATAGGTACCTGGCCTTCTCATAACCAACATATTTCATTGAGAGTCACCATTGGTGTTTACTTCAATGCTTTAAAAAGATGATAAGAAGAATAACACACAAATAATCCTTCCACTCTTTTGTAATTTAGTCCCAATAAGCATGCCAAAAATATTATAGCCAAATATTACAACCTTGGAGAAATTTTTTTAGACCTCTCCACATTTGGCTAACATGGGATTACATATAGGCCTGTGGGTTGCCTATAGCAAAGGTAAACCTTTAGGTTAAAGGGCTAGCTCCATTGATTTATCTTTTAGGATCATAAACTACACTATATCAATCACTATTGGGGGTGAAAATGGAATAATGAAACTGAAATTAGCCTATACTAATAGATTTTATACACCAGAGATACTTCCACTAACATACTTACATTTACACTAAGCAAGAAGGCTGATAAAATTGAACTTAGCTTAGTGTTCTTCTAGCATAAGTTTTTCTCATAGAGGCAAATTTCTATTCATATATAGAGATGGGTGAAAATGAGGTATGATAATAAATACTACTAGTCTATCTCACACTTAATAAACACATACACTTCATGAGACCTGCTAGAATAGATGTTACTACCCATAAAATGCATACAAGAGCAGAATGGAAACAAAAAGAAATAATCTTCATCACTTATCATCCAAGTACACTAATGTAAATAATTATGAAATAGTTTCAAATATAAAATAAAATTTTTAACTTTATTCAAATGTAAAATAAGATGTCAAAACTATTAGGGCTTCACCATACTAGGTGTGTACTAGATACAAATGCCAAAATGGCTTGTATATATAGAGTATAGGAGATGAGAGAGAAAAAAAGAAGTTGGATAGTCACAAGGCCAAGTTTAAATACTTGGAAACTAGTTATAATGTAAGATTATGAATTGTAAAATAGGTAAAGGATTGGTCTTAAACAAGTGTTCATCTGAAGCATGACACCTTCCCGCATTTTGGTGTAGAGACTCTTCATGTCTTTATTAAAATTGTCCTTTTGATGATGAGTAGTCCATATTTATTTAACTACCTTAGAAGGATTTGACACATATGATATTAATTGAGGATATGGAGATATGATTTTGATAATCATCTACACCTATCCAATTGATGAAATCCTTATGGACATTCATTGCTCACTATTTGTAATCATGCATTAGCCTTTTAGACTTCAATATTCACACTTATCATTAAGGTGAATTGAATTTACTCATGGATTTTTATTGAATATGTGTTATTAAACTCATTTATACCTTATTTATCCTCTATTATATCATGTATATCTCAATGAAACTCAATACAACACTTCTGACAATCAATCTTGGTAGCCACATTTCTTCTCATTATGCTATTCAGAACTGCCTTCAATGGATAGATTACCAGAGGGATTTCATGCACAACCAAATTTATAAATGAGTATAAGGAGTTAGGAAAAGTCTCTAAACACCTTCCATAGTGATCTTATTTCATAAATCCCCTTCTTCACTTATTAAACACAACAAAACTAGTATAAAACCCTGAAATAAGCCTGTCCATACAAGTGACAGTACAAAAAAATTAGATGTCAAGGATCTTGGAAGAGTGATAAATAGGTTCAAATCACTTTCAAATCCAATATATTCCTTTTGAACTCATTTCCAACCATATCTTTCTCATCAGGTTCATACAAGGGTTTTATGAGTGTTTTAGGTCACTTGGATTATTAGCGATGATTCATAAAGTTTAAACATCCAAGCTTAGAACCAATTCCAAAAATTTGGATTATATAACCCTCATCATTTAAATATATGTGTTTGAGTCACCATGCACATGTTTTTTTATAGATATGAGTGAAGGAAGTTGGCCTCTTGAGCTCTCTCTTTCATTATGGATAGGTCTAAAATAGAATTAGGCCAAAAATGGTCAATTGGAGTTGTCTTCTATAAATATATGGTTATAATTTACTCTAAACTCTCTATTTAGGGTTATTAAATTACTTGGAAGAATATCATGGTCATATGAATCAAGTAAGGCACCTTGAGGGTCTAGGCGTAGCTCTAGGCTTAGTAGACCTAGACTATATATTTGAGCTTGTGACCATCTATGAGAATTTCCATTGACTTTATATGATTATTGACACCTATTTAAATTAAATAAAATATTTCACATCATTTTATGGTCATTAATACATTTTCATCTCATCCTCTTATCATTTACATATTAGGTCTATATGTTATGACGTTACTAGAGTACCTCATGTATATGATAGAACAAAGAGCATAACCCCAACTTGTATAACCAAATTAATACCCTAGAGATATTTAATAAATCATGAGGACACCATGAAAAAAATTTCAAAGCTTGTTAATGCTCCAAGATCCTTCAACACCTCAAATTCTCAAAACTAGATTTTAGGTCTGCAAACTATGCATAGGGATTTAGATGACTGAGTATGAAGTTCAAACCCAGTCTTTAATTGGTCTCCTTGTGTTTGATAATATCATAAAAATATGTTATAAAAGTGTGAAAATTAATTAAAAATGTTTATCCATATTATCCTTTTCAAACTTCCATCCTATACTAGTCTAGACTAGTTTATTATATGTACTGACTGGATGCAATCATAAATGCATCATGTTTACAAAAAAATCCTAAATTGGAGAAGATAAATCATAATTACACTTTTGATTGGGGATAAATTAGATAATTGGAAGCATTACCAATATGTGTAACTGATAGACCTAATTAGGGGATGTGTTATTAGAATAAACAATACTAAGGAGGGTTCCAAAGCCTCCAGTCAAGAAGAAACATGCAATAGCCCTAACTAAGCCCCATGTTTTCATATTCACTATAATAATAGTAAGAAAATAAAATAAATATAATCTAGTGCTCACCAAATCTTGTGGCACAATATGAGGGATAGAAAACAAATATAAGTAAACATGCATAAGAAAATCTCAATTAATATATGTATGAGTAAGACCCTAATGCATGG
This sequence comes from Torreya grandis, assembly GCA_037957365.1. NCBI lineage: Eukaryota > Viridiplantae > Streptophyta > Pinopsida > Cupressales > Taxaceae > Torreya > Torreya grandis. The sequence continues at coordinate 987,367 of JARHVA010000434.1, forward strand.
AGAAGAAGAGTAATATTATTCGAAGCCAATACTTATGTTACTTTTATCTATTAAAGAGAGGAGAAAAGTTAGAGAATACTTACCTAAAAGATGAACCCATTGAGACTCAATCTCTCCCTTGGCCAAAGGGGCTTTACAATAGATTGTTGTGGTTGGTAAAGATCACTAAAAAATGCCAAAGCATCCAAGACTTATCCACAAGATTAGATTATCTAAGTAAAAAACCTAATCTAAGACTCCTCAGTATAATTGTGTAAACTTAGATTTTAAAGAAGCACAAGATAATAATAAATCTTGATCATTCATAAATAATGATGAAATAATCTTATATATATTGATGGATTTAACCCTAAGCCCTTTCAAAAGTTTCAATCGACAGAGTCAACTTAGTAAACCTAGTAATTTTATGGACAAAAAATAACTAAGTCATAGGCTAGGTTGGCCAAGATCCAACCTAGACCCTAAATTAATTTCACTCATAAGAGTACAAGTTTGACCCAGTCAACCTAGTACTATAATTTATCAAAATGGATTTTAGGTTAGGAAAGAGGGTACTGAAGGTGGTAAGAGATTGGAGGAGTGTAAAAAATAAGATTCAAAGATTAGGGGAATGTTTTAGGATATGTTTGGATTAGTAATATGTTAAAATAAGGTACAACAATCTTGTGAAGCACCAATGGTCTGCCCACCCCTTTTTTAGTGCACCCCTTAGGGCATGTACTCAGAGAGATTAAGAATCAATGGGTTATTACAAGATAAAAATCATCAATATTTGATAAAATTTGAAAATATTATGTATATACATATGCCTCACTTTAATATCATCACATGTCACTCAGGTGTAACATGGAATGGTACTTTGAGAAAGAACATAGTAACACATAACACTGATGCTAAAAAAATGTTGCAGTATTTTAAATAAAAAATAACTAAAATTAACATGAATAAAAGGGAGATAACTAAAAATTAAATGTGATGTGTACCTTGACTTAATTTAATCACTATATGGTTTTTGATGTGTTTTTATTTTTGATTATGGAGGGTGTAGAGATTGCTTTTTACAAACCCAAGAATACAAAACTAAAGAGCAAAATAAATAAATGTAGGAAAGCCATGATAATTGGTGCTATGTGGATAGGATATACTTAGAAATTTGGCAAGCTAGGGTGATAAGTTTTATGTTATACCAAATGACCAAGTCAAATTTTAGACTAAATCATGTAATCAAATAGCCAAGGCTAATAAATATCAAAAAACTCAAACAAGTAAACCTTAAGTAAGAAAGGCAAACTTACCAAGTCAAACCAAGGATACATGTCAAAAATATGGTAATCAAACTCTAAAATTTGACCTGGTCATTTGGTATAACATAACACTTATCACCCCAACTTGACAAATTTCCATGTATATCCTATCCACATAATACCAATTATCTTTGCTTTCCTACATTTATTTATTTTTGCTCTTTAGTTTTGTATTCTTGAGTTTTTCAAAAGCAATCTATATACCCTCCATAATCAAAAGTACAAACACAACAAATAACCATTTAGTGATGAAGGTAAGTCAAGGTACGCATCACATTTAATTTTTATTTATCTCCCTTTTAGTCATGTTAATTTTAGTTATTTTTTATTTAAAATATCACAACATTTTTTTAGCATTAGTGTTGTGTGTTACTATGTTCTTTCTCAAAGCACCATTCCATGTTACCCCTGAGTGACATGTGATGAGATTCAAGTGAGGCATATGTATATACATAATATTTTCAACTTTTATCAAATAATGATGCTTTTAAAAATGGTAAAAGAAATCAAGGCAAGTCTAGAAATGTAGAGCCATGGTGTAAAGAAAGTAATCCATAGTCACTCAAACATATTGTTTTGATCTAAGGCTAGATAAAATTGAAAAAAATTAGTGCTAGCATGTTTTCAAGATGTGAACAAGAAGTAAAAATATATTTGGAATCACACATACCTATCAAGGGGGGAAATGAAATGGGTAGAGGGGAGAATAAAGGAAAAACCAAGGTAGAGGAACTCTTTATCGAAGTCAAGACACTCAAATTAGGTTTGTCAAAATAAGAGGTCTATCAACCTTAAGGACTTTGAAGAAATTCTCTTAGCCACACAAGTCTTAGGTCAGAAAATGAAGTATGTAGATCATCCCATGAAGGCTATATGCATAAAAAGTAAAATGGACCTACCTTCCCACAATGTGATCCCCATTCCTCAGGACCCCCTATAAAGTCATCAATCTACTATGAAGATTGGGTACTTATGTGAGAAAGTAGGTAGGACTATAGATTTTTTTTAATTCTCCTATTCTAATCTTATATCTTATCATGCCCCCATGGACCTACCTTAGCTCTAGTGTGAGGCCAACTGTGGAGTTTGAGCTTTGACTAGAGATAGGAGATGTGTTTGTAATCATGTTTTTTTGGTGTGATTTTGAATTTTGAGATTTTTATGTTACCTTTTGTATATCATTTTATTTTGTTTCAATTGATTTGTATTTTAAATTTCTTGATGGATTTTTATAATCCTCCTCCATATAGATTTGGAAAACCAAACATGGGAGTTAAAGATGACTTTCATTTGAATACATGGGACTTGGTTTCTGAGAGAGAGAACTTAGAGAGTATGGTGTCTAAGAGTCTCATAAATATAGGTGAAATAAAATTTCTATCTTGATTTTGACCTTGTCTTATACAAGATAGAGTGAAAGGAAAAGAAATCAAGAGGAATGAAACATGAAATAATTTGAATTACTTCAAATCACAAAAAATGTGACAAAGGGTGAAAAAGGGATTTAATGATAGTAAATTGTGATTCTTTATCATAAGAATGAGGCAAATGTAGGAAAAAATGATAACATATATTATTATGAAAATTATATCTATAAAAAGAAGCAAAAGATAAAGCTAAAAATAAAGGTCAAGAACTTGTAACCATTGTAAAACACATTCTAGAAAAAGGAATGATAAGATGGTGATTTTATGAGGAATGACAGGTCTTATCCATGGTATTAAACTATAATTCATAAAAGAGAAACCCATGAGGGAACCAAAAATTATTGAAAAAGTAAATGAGAAAAAGAATAAGATGGTATTTATGAGGAAGGCTAGGTCCTATCCATGGTCTTACACTGTAACTTACAAAAGAGAAACCCAAGGGACACAAAAAAAGTGTGTAAAATTATGAAAAATATAGAGACTATAGTATATAATGAGGAAGATTATGTCCTATCCATGTTTTTAAAATGAAACTCATGAGAAAAATGGAAACCAAAATACCAAAAGGAAGAATTAAGGTTTGTGAAAAAAGAGGACTGTTGTAGAGGGAGAAATCCATGTATCCTGTAAAAAGTGTTAGATAACATATTTATAAAAAATGAAAAAGAAGGTAATGATTAGGGAAAATACTTCTTAAGGAATTTCACATTGGTGAGCTCTTTAAAAATTTGGCTTTCATTAGTTTGAAGGCTATAGGTACTTGGATCAAGAATATGTTTGACTAAATAAGGGCCCCTCTAGTTTGGGGTATATTTACCTTTTTTATCATGAGTGTAATCTAATTTAAATACAAGATCACCAACATTTTAACAATTTTGTTATGTTATTTGGAAATACGATCCTTGTATTGGTGATTATGTTACAAAGTAGAAAGATGGTGTTCATCAAGGAGATCAAGAACATAAATGTAAGTTTCACATAATTCTTCATCGGGTATGATACCATGAAGAGATATACGAAGAGAGGGAAGCTAAAATTCTAATGGAAGGACTGACTTAGAACCATACACTAGAGAGAATGACATTATCCCAATGGTAGTACGTATGATAGTCTGATAGGCCTAAAGAGCAAGATAGAGATGAAGATTCCAATCTATGGAGGTTTCACGAATTGTCTTTTGGAAAATTTTATTAAGATTTTTTTTGGTGGCCTTAGCTTGGCCATTACATTTTGGATGATAGGGTCTGAAAAATTTGTGATTGATTTTAAATTTAGCACAAAGTTATTTGACAACCTTATTTTTGAAATTAACACCATTATTTAAAATGATAGTATAAAGGACACCAAAGTGTAAAATGATTTGATTAAGATTAAATTTGGAGATGATAGTATTAGTGAAATTAAAAAGGGGAACATCTTCAACCCATTTGGTGAAATATTTTGTAGTTATTATGATAAATACATGCTCATATTAAGATTTAGGTAGTTTTCCTATGAGATCAAATCCCCACATGGAGAAAGGCCAAGGAGATTGAACAGTTTGAAGCTTGATTGAAGGTGAATGAATTAAATCATCATGAAGTTGGAAAAAAGTACACTTTTTAGCAAATTCAAATGCATAATTTTCAAGAGTGGGCTAAAAGTATCCCATACATAGGCATTTATGGGCTATATCATGTACACTATAGTAGCCACCACAAATTCCCCCATGTTATTATTCAAGGAGAGGAGGGATATCATCTTGTATAACACAATGGAGCAAGGTGCCTTCATCATTGTGATAGTAAAGGATGTTATATCGAAATACATATTTAAAATCTTGTTTATGAATGTGAGTCTTTTCATGAGAGGTTAAGCTGGGAGTATAAGTTTCGAAGTCCAAGAATTGATTGATGTCTCTATACCATGGGATTTATCAGATAGTGATAGCCTTAATGTGGTAGATGAGAAAATCTTGTAGTTGACTAGAATACATATATTTTCTTATTTGGATAAGAAAAGTGGGATAAAAAAGAACTTGTTTTGGATGAAAAAGATAAGCTGAAGAAGCAAGGAAATCAACAATAGAATTTTTATCTCAAGGGATAGGCTCAATGGTGAAAGAAATGAAGTCTTTGGTGAGAGTATTTATAATTTGATGATAAGAGATGATATTTTATTTTTGAGTTGGTAATTACCATTGACTTGGTGGAAAATGAGATGAGAATCACCTAAGGCATACATGTATCAGATATCTATGTTGGGAGTAGCTCCCATGCCTAAGATTAGAGCTTTGTACTCTACCATATTATTAGTGACATCAAAGGTTAAGAAAAAATCTATAGGGATGTTTTTTCAAGAGGAATTGTAAGAATGCAACATACCTCAGCTCCTTGAAGGAATTTAGCACCATCATAGTCAAGGGTCCAAGAATCCTTGTGTAAGTCAACATTAATTTTAGGAAATTCTTCAATAAATAATTTTGGTTTAGCAGTATTGAGGAGGATAGCTAATTCATCTAGATTACTTGCTTCAAGAGCAGTAGTAAAGTTATGAAAGTAATCTTTAAGATAAATATCTTGATTAAGACCTTCAATATAGAGAATATTATCATAAGGAAGATTGTCTTGAAGGTGGTCAGTACTAGGCACAAGAGCTTTAGCAAGTTTATCAGTTATGACCTATCCTTTGACAACCTTTTGAGTAAAAATTCAGAGATAAAATTCCATAAAGAGGACCATCCATTTTTTAATTCTATCTCTAAAAATAAAATCTATGGATAAGAAGTGATGAAGGGGTTCAAAATGAATGATGACATAAGTGGTCTGATAAATCATGTATTGTTCAAGTTTTTTAGTTGTAAAATAGATGGTGAGGAAATCAAGGTCAACTTTTGTATAATGTTTTTCATAATCAATACAACCTTAGCTAATATATTAGATGGAATACTCTCTTTTAGTATCATCTTGTTGGGAAAGCATTTCCTCAACTGATATGGGTGTGAAAGAAGTATATAGGATCAAAGGTCAATCATTGGAAGGAGGATGAAGCGTAGGTGGCTAAAGAGATGATTATTTCATGTTATCAAATGAGTTTTGATGAGGATCCATCCATTATAAAACATTACCTTTATTAAGAATAAAATTAACAAGTGGATAATGTAAATCATTTCTAAGATGAATCGTCTAACTACCCAAAGTTTTCCAAGATAAGTGTGAATATCCAGAATAGATCAAGGAATAGGCATGTTGATGATGGCACTAATCTAAGTAGGTTTAACATCAATGTCATGGAGAGAGACTAGGAATCCTAATAATTTTATAGATGTGACACCAAAGACACATTTTTAAATATTTAGTCTAACTCGATATTTGAGGAGATGGTCAAAAATGATGGCAAGATCAAAAAGATGAGTCTTATGACTTTTAGACTTATAAATGTGGTCATCCACATAGGTTTCAATTTTTTTTGGATAATATCATGAAATATATGAGTCATTTATCATTGAGAAGTGGATCCAATATTTTTGAGTCCAAAAGGCATTTTAACATAGAAATAAGTACCCCATTCTATGGTGAAAGTTGTCTTTTGTTGATCCTTGAGGGTAATGTGAATTTGATTGTAGCATAAGAAGCCATCCATAATAGATAACATTTCATAAGCATTTGTGAAATTAATAACAACATGAATCAAAGGTAAAGGGAAATTATCCTTGGGACAAGCAAGGTTAAGATTATGGAAATCAATGCAAATGTGAATAACCATAGTGACCTTTTTTTGAATAGGAACTATGTTAGAAACCCATTCAAAAGAGTCCATTGGTTTGATAAATTTATAATTGAAAATTTTGATGACTTCTTGGTGACAAAGTGGAAACCTAGGGTGGAAATTTATGTTGCTTTTGATGCACAAGTTTGGCATCAAGATAAGTGATGATGTTATGCACCACAATGCTAGGGTTTATACTAGGCATGTCCTCATAGGACCAAACAAATATTTCATGATATTTATCAAAAAATAAACTAAAGTTATCATATTCAGTAGGTGAAAGTTAACAAGACACTATAATTGGTTGAAGGCATGATGGAGTACCATATTCAATGTGAGTAGTTTCTTTGATAAACATAACATTTCCATCTTGGTAGTGGTATGGTGAATTAGGTAAAGAGGAAAATAGATTTGCTTTAGGATCAATGCTAGTAACAAATTTTTTGAAACAAGGGGCTTTGGTTTTGAAATTTCCAAGTTTTTGATGTTGCTGAGGAAGTTGAGGTTCTCGAGCATGAAGTATTTTAAGAATAGCTTCATCACTAGACAAAGTAGGAAGAGGACCATAATACTCAACATCTACTTTGAGATCTAGAATTTGATTACTATGGTGAACATATTTAGTTTGCATTTCATAGACATTGGTGGCCTTGGCATATATTGTAATCTAAGAAGTAGAAGTAGATGGATCATATGGGATTGGTGTGTTTTTCATATCATTGATGGGGGAAGAGTTGGAATAGTGATGGGATATGTAGGTGGTAAAGAAGATGCATCAATATCCAAAGATCTGGAATGTATGATTTGTTCTACCACCCAAAGAGTCTCAAGAAGTAGATAATTAACAAGAAGCACATGGCCTTTGGGATCTAATTCATGATCCATAAAAATGGTATGAACATCTTGATTAAAATCATGTATTTGAGATAATATTTTCTGATAATGTTAAACATACAAGTCTTGATATTGAGCTTGGGCCATTATGTAATTATTATCATATGTTGGAGAAATTGTACATGCTTGAGATTCATGATAAGTTTTAGAAGGTGAAATTACAATATTACTGACTGTATGTGGAGACATGATGAGAGGATATTGTAATAATTTGGCCACTCCATAATCATTACAAGTGAAGGTAGCTTTTGGTAAAGAAGGCTCCTGAGCATTGTATGGATGGGAAAATTAGTGATCTCATTAAAGAGAGGAATAATACAGTCCCTAGGTAATAAATATGGAGGAAGCCACTCTAAAATATAGAGAGGTGACTTGGTAATATTACAAATATGTTTTAAATCATTAGGTTCATCATCATATAAATCAACAAGAGTGACTTGTAAATTAGGATTGATGTTAATGAAATCCAGTAAAAGAGCACTATTGATCTTAGGAATGGTAGGAATACAATACTGAGATTTTAGATTAGGAAGTTGAATACTCGAAGGGTTGGGATCAAACTCATGCTTATATTGTTTTCCATTATAAAAAAATTAATGCATTAGCTACTAGAGGAAGCAATATCCCTCATTCTATGAATCCAAGGATGACCAAGGATTTTATTATAAGATAAGGGAAAAATCAAGGACCATGAGATTAGTTTAAATGGTCTTAGGTCTAATTGTTATGGGAATCCAAATACAACCAAGCGGATTTTTATTAGTTTTATCAAATGCATGATAGGTAAGGTGGGTTTGTTTGAGATGATCCTTGTTATAACCAAGTTATTGGATAAGCCATAAATATGGGACATTAATACTAGATCCTTCATCAACTAAAACTTTATGGATAAGGGTACTATTAATGGATATTTTAGTTAATAGTGGTATATCATTGGCACAAAAAATATTTCATCATTAATCATGTCCTCTTTAAGAAATTTAATAGACATTTTGGAATAAGGACACATGGTTTCAATAGTATGCACATTGGTAGGTTGAGCTTCAATAGAAGGTGGCTATTCATCTATAGGAGATGGATCATTAATTTCTTGTTATTGTTGCATAATAAAATTTCAAAGATAAGGGGGAATAAAAACTAACTCCATATGTGGAATATTGCAAGGCATGGAGTTGAGTTCTTCAATAAAGTTCCAATGAGATTTAAAATAAGAACCAATGCAAGCTTTAGAAGGTAATGTATATTTTGAAGGAATAAAATATGTTGTGGGTTCAGAAGGAGGAGATAGTTCCTCATGGGATTCTAAAGCTAAATTTATGGTTGTATTATTTTTAATAAGTTGTTCTTCTAAAGATGGCTTCTTAGGTTTGATAACATGATCTTTTTCAGCTAGCTTGCAATGCTAATTAACCTTAACGGTGTTAAAATATTGAGAATTATTATAATATTGATCATAATCATATTCAATAGTGCAAGCATCCTTGACATTTTTTGTATTATTAGCTATGGAAAAAAATTGGTTATTAGAATAAGAAGCTTTAGAAACTTGTCATTTTTGAGAAGCAGAGTTTTACTCTTGATAACAAAGGTTGATCATGTCTTCATGATTAAATGAATTAACAAGAATCTAGTAGACAAAAAAATTATTAAGACCTCTATAAAATTCATAGGAATTACCAATGTCGATGTGGAACCACAAAAATTGATTAGGGTCATACCACTTATGATGACTATTAAGACAAGTGAAAGGATTAGAGGGTGCTAAAAATTATTTCATTTGATGCATAGTAAGTGGTGTGTGATAAGATTAGGGAGTGTTAGTTTTGGTAACTCCTGGTTTAGTTTGTGGGGTATTTCTAGTGATAGTATTAGTAATATGTTTGAAAATATCCTTTATGGAGACTAGGATTAGGTTCGAATTGTCTCATGAGAAATTCTTGACATTTGGCTTAGTCAAGAGCTTCATTAAGTGTTTAGGGAGAAAATTTTTAAACCTTATACTCAAGATAAGGATTTAACTAGTTATAAAGAGTTTGAACAAGTTATCACCAATCATGTTATAGTTAGCATTATGGTCTACATATTTCCATCATTTGATAAAATAATGAGTTGATTTAGTGGGAGATTGCTTAGCATTGATGAAGTGGCTAAGAGAATTTTTTGGAAGATCATTATGTTGAAGATATTTAACTATAAGATTGACTAAATATTCAAATTTCCAAATTGAGTGTTGCAAAAGTTGTTTATACCATTACAATACATTGCTAGTGAAGGTCTTAACTATGAGTTTAGTTGTGGTAAAAGTATTAGTTTGGATCCACTCTTTGTAAATATTTCTAGAGGATTTCAATAAAGATGTAGGTTCTTTATTCCCATCATACTTGATAGTTTTTTATATGTTAAAAATGTCAATGGACACAATGAAGGGAGATAAAGGATCATTGTGGATATTTTGAAGCATTTTGTTATTCATTATAGGTTGAATAATAACATTGACTGAAGCATATCTAAGAGGTGGAAGAATTAAATTTGGCTTGGCTTGAGGATGGATAGTCAGAGGTTGATTAGCCATATGGATCAAATGACATTGGAGTTGTATCATTTGATAGGTGTTCAAAGTTTGCATTATGTTCATTTGTTGAATGACTTGTGCAATAAGTTGAGTCATATCAATTAGTGTGTTGGTGTTTTTAGGAACACTCCTTGAATTGGAATTATGGGGAGGGCTATAAAAGATGTATTATTATTGGGATTATTGATTAGAATCATGTCAATTTATCCCATATTAGTTTCAATATTTTTAAGATGGAAATTGTATTGATAGGTATAGAAAGGATTAGATACACCTACTTCAACTTAAGGTGTTATTTTCACCATGTTACAAGTCATAGATAGAGGGTAAGAGGTACTCCAAGAGTGATGGTTATCTTGGGAGGAAAAGAGAGGAAGAAATGAACATCCCATATAGTATATAAATGGATTTAGGTTATCTAAGAAGATTATGATAGGGGACTTCATGATGACTTGACATAAATGAACAAAATGTTAGGAAAGAAAAATAGATAATTGAGTTAGATAGATAGTGTAATTAGAAAGAGTATAAAGTTGATTAGGTCAACCTAGTATTACAAACTAGGAACATAGTTCTTAATAAGAGTACAAAGTCAACTAGGTTGACCTAGTACTACTATTTGACTAGAAAAAGAGATATATGGTTGACTGGGTTGACCTAATACTATATATAAGGGAGAAACAAAATGTAAAATACTATGTTGAATAGAACAACCACGTGTTAAAAATAGGAAAAATATTACAATATAATTTTAAGCAAGAAATGAAGGGAAACATAGAAGCAAGTGGGTCAATGAGGATGATTCAATTAAGGCACACAATGCACAACCTTGCACCAACACTGGTCAATGCAAGTTTTTGAAATACAACATACAATGAAAAATGAACAAGCAATCAAATTAGAAAGTAAATGATAACTAAGTGGTTATCCTCAATGTTTTTAGATTTATAAAGTGTTATTTTCAGTGTGATAGGGAAGTTGGCTTAAAGTAGGGAACTAGAAAGTAATCTATAAATGGTTTCAATACATTTAGGTTGAAATGGATCTATGTTGGAAATGGTAATGGATAGTTATTGGGGCCTACCCTCTCACTTTATAACCCTGTAGTGATACGGGTGTTAGGTGATTTACTAATATATACCATTAAGCACATATTTATACTTGGCTAGAAAACCATGTCAGCTTTCCCCTTGGTGATGAAATCCAAGCAAGTTTAAATGTATTTTAAGATTATGTGATTTTTTATTGTGTGAAATAAATATAAAAATAGTGAAACTAAATGGTATATTGAAAACCCACCTAATTAGACTATGTGATCTATTCTAAGCACGCAAGTAACTGAAAGTGTAAGTGTGAGGTAATTACTAGCATATAGATGTTAATTCTAACTTTGAAACATAGTATAGTGTCAATTCATATGATGGTATATATAGAAATTATAGAATAGATTTAAAAATATGACTATTATATTGATAAATTAGAGGTTTGTTAAGAACTATGTCGATAGTGTCAACCTAGTCTTTCAGATAGAAGATAAAATACAAAACTAGGTCAACTAGGTCAACCTAGTTTGCTATATAAGGGTAGTTTTAAAGACTACAAACTGTAGAAAATAGAATTGTAATGAATAAAAAAAATGATAGAGAAAGAGAGGAAGGAACCTTGGAAGGTTGGAAGATGTAGATGAATGTGAGATTGTTATTAAAGTGCCCTAAATATTATTTACAAATTTTGTAAGCTGTGTTGACTAGGTTAACCTAGTTATGTAGTTCCTTATTTGCTAAAACCTATGAAGATGACTATACTGGCTTGGTTAACCTAGTATGTTTTTTATAATCCTATAAGATGACTATACCATCATGGTTGACCTAGTATGTTTTTTAGAGCTGAATAAGAGTATTATGTTGACCTATTTGACCCAATAGCCTATGTAGAAGAGAAAACTTGTACTATGTCAACATGTTTGATCTAGCAACCTATATTTGATGAATACCTACACAAATAAAATAGAGTCATTTTTATGTGATTATGTGTTAGACCTGAACATAGAATTTGGAAACTATATAGTGATATCAACCTAGTATCATAAATATAGAAAAATAAAAATAAAATGATAAAATAATAAAAAATGTGAAAGAAAACCTATAAGGGTTGGATTCATGCTATGTTTAATAAAATGTGTGAAATCATAAATTAATCATGTCTATAAATCAATCCTAACTCAAATAAGATAGATCATACTTACACTTCTGATTGGGGATACATTAGATAATCAAGAACATGACCAATATGTGGATCCACTAGACCTAATTAGGGGATCTCTTATCACAATAAAAAAACCCTATAGAGGGTTTCAAATCCTCCAATAAAGAACAATAATGTGATAACCCTAATGAATCCCTATGTTTTCATATTCACTATACTAATAACAAGTAAATCAAAGAAATCTAATTTAGTGCTCACCAAAACTTGTGGCAAAATATGAGGGCTAGTAAACAAATAAAAATAAACATAGATAAGATAATATCAATTAAGTTATGTATGAGTAAGACCTTAATTAAGGAATAATAAGAGTAATATTATTCAAAACCAATACTTATGCTACTTCTATCTACTAAAAAAAGGAGTAAAGTTAGAGAATACTTAACTAAAAGATGAACCCGTCGAGACTCAATCTCTCCCTTGGATAAAAGGTATTCAAAAGAGGATATTTTGGATTGTAAGGATCACTAAGAAAGGCTAAATAATCCAAGAATTCTCCATAAGACTATATTCTCCAATCAGAAACCCTATGCTAAGACTCTTCAAGTAGAATGATGGAAGAGTAGATTGTAATGAAGTACAAGCGAATAATAACTCTTGATCATTTGTAAATAATGATGAAATGATATTATATATGTATATGGGTATATTTAAACCTAATCCCTTCCAAAAAAATTTGTTGATAGGGTTTACCTAGTATTATTATGGACAAAAATTCATTAAGTCATAGGCTAAGTCAGCTCTTACTAAATAAATTTCACCCATAAGAGTATAGGGTCAACCTAGTCGACCTAGTACTATAAACTATTGAAATGGTTTTTAGGTTAGGAAAGTGGGTGATAAATGTTGTAAAATATTGGAGTGTGAAAAATAGGAATCAAAGCTTAGGGGAATGTTTTAAGAGCTGGTTAGATTGGTAATAAGTGGTAATAAGGGAAATCAATACTATGAATCACCAATGGTGCAACCACCCCTTTCCTAATGCACCCCTTAGGGCTTGCACTCAAAGATATTAAGACTCAATGGGTTATTTAAAGATATAAAGCATCATTATTTGATAAAATTTTAAAATATTATGTGTATACACTGATTATGTCACCTATAGGTGGTAATTAAGGAAGAAGTTGAATGTTTTTTATAGGTGTCTATATGTGCTTGAGAACTATGTCTCACACTTATATCATCTTTTGAGGTCATATAGGACCATTCCACACTTGAATTTACTCATCTCTACCTTAAAACAAAACTCATGTCTCTCTACTATCAATGCACTATATGTCTACAGTCAAACTATAGATGTTTCATTTGGAGAATCATGAGATTCATATATGTGGTAATATGCTTGATTTCCCTTAAATCCTTATTTATTTTCAAGTCATTAAAGTCATCAAAATTGAATATAGTCATTTGTACTTTATGACCATGGATCATTATCTTACTAAAATCCCACTAGTTTTCACTTGCACATTGTGTTGACATAGGTTCATTTGGCCTAAAAGGCATTATAGTTACTCATTATTCCTAGTCAAGATTTGTCTAAATTCAAAATTCACTCACCATCCTCTTCCTTTTACCTAACATCTTCTTCTCATGTTCAAACATGAATTCTAGTTCTAGGCTATAAGAATGGAGTCATAAGACTTACTTAGACCTCATCAAAACTTATCAATAGATGTTACTATGTGGAACAAATTCCCTTATTTGAAAAGATTAAGGTAATTTTTCTCATTAAGAATCTTTATCAATCTTTCACCTATAGACATTTCTTGAGGGAATCTTGAATACATTTTATGAACCCTAAATTACTTGAGAATCTCATTCAAGTCATGAAATTGAATATAACCTATGCCTTAGATTTTAGATGGTCTTCCATTCTCTGTGCATACCTATAGGTTACTATAAATGACTATATAACTAGAGCTCTGACCAATCTTTACTCATTATCTTAGAAATCTATTTCAATAGACTTTGAGGTCCTTCAATGGAAATATTCCATGAAGAATCTAACTTAGATTTTTTATAAGGTTGACAACAAGTGCATTACCTTGATTTAAAACAATTTCATAAAATACAACCTCTACAACTGATGAAACATTATTTTTCATATCAATGGTGTTCATCCTTAGCACAATGAGAGTGGTTATGGTAATCCTTTCACATCCACACTTGAAAACTAGCTTAAAACCTCCATGATGATGAATAAAATTCTATACTAACCTACATACATCACTTGGTTCACATAGGTAAATGAAAATATATGAGAAAATTGAGGCCATTGGGGATGTGCAAGAAACTTGGAAGTGCTAAAAATATTAGTTATTGTTCATAAATCACATATCATAATACTTAAAATTATGACCATGAAATGAGAGTACACAGAGACTAATTTCATCCACCAAGAATGAATAAGGTGAGATAATAAATGAATATCAGTCCAAGAGTGTGTGTTATCACCAAATATTTCACCCTACATAAGGTTATTCAATAATTCTATGGATTTGGGCAATATGGGAATACTTATATGTATGTGGGTTTACTTATAGTAGAAGTAGACCTCTAGGTTTAAGGGATAAGTCCCTAAATTTTCCTTGAAGTGCTTATTACTAAAATAACTATTTAATTATGGGAAAAGGGACATAATTATGCATGAAAATAAAATAATCTAATGGGGTGATACACAAAAAGGATTTACACAATACCATCATACTTATTTCACTAAGAAACAAGACCTACAAACTAGCTTAAAAGTCTTAAGAAGTTCTAACATAAGTGTTTCAATATAGAGGTGGTATCTATAATACAACTAAAGGTAAGTGAACCAAAGGGAAGATTACACACTCTAATGATAATTTTGCACTTGAAAGGACACTAACACACTAGCTACATTCTATATGACCTATTATAATAGGAACTCTTGCATAAACATGAAAGCATAAGGAGAAGCAAGGATAAAATATTATCACTCAACATCACCATACATCACTTTGCACACTTAGATAAAATTTTCATGAAATAAAAAACTAGATTTTATTTATTATTCAAAGTTATATTACAACATCAACCATAAGGGATTCACTATACATGGAGTGGAATTAGCCGACAAGAGCCATAATGGATACTAATTATAGAATTTGAGAGAGGAGAGAAGATAATTAAATCCAAGAGTCACCAAAACCACTTGTCAAGCTAAGAGAGGGAGTTACATATGTATGAGAAATTAATATGGAATATACCATGAAAGGTGTACTTGGACAAATGTCCCTCAAAGCATGAAACTCCTAAAATGTGGCATATGACTCTTCAATTACTGGCCTAGAAACTACCTTCATCATTTGACCTTATTAGAATGATCCAAAGTAGAATATGGATAGGTGAGATGATTTAAATATTAGGTAGGGGTTAAAAAAATGGTCCATCATGCATTTTAGGTGTCCCTAATCATCATGATTCTTCTACCCAAGTTTTCTCACTACTTATAGTCACAATCACACCTCTTTCACTCACCCTTCACACTTTGAATCAAAGAGGTCTTTAGTTTTTAAGTATAATCCATAAAAGGGAGTTTATGACAATTTTCAAGAGCCTTCATTTCATTATATCCATCAGGTATAATTTACAAGGCCTCTCACTTAGAGTTTTCACCTTCTCACTTGCTTGTTCATTATGCTAGTTTAGACTGGCTAAGATGAAGGTGTTAAAGAGGCACTTATGAGCTTGAATAATTAAATAAATTTGAATTTTAGGTTATATTATGTCCCAATATATCTCCCAAAATTATTTTCATCTCTTGAAATCATTCTATACCTGCACAACACATAAAACTATCAAGAAAATCCATTTTTCACCCTGTCCATACAAGTAGGGTACAACTCAACTTGGTGGGAAGGATATATTGGGGGTCCTCTAAAATTTAAAATTAAATTATTAGTAAAAATATCCCCTTATATTCTTTTCCTTCTTCATATTTCCAATTAGGTCACTACCAAGGGTTTTGGAGGGTTTAGAGATGTTTTGGCCCTTAAGGATTATTCATACAATCCTAACATCAAATATTTTGATAAATGCCACTAAAAACATGTTTGTTACCATAATAAACATATCCTAACTCCTCAAGATCCCATTCTAGTATTCCATACGTATATGATCTTCTAAACATGTCTTCTTAAGCTTCTCTCTTCATTTTATGTAGGCTTGAGTTGGTTTGAGCTAAAATATGGATTTTATATGGTCTCCTCTGCATTGTAAAATTTAAAACATAGCTTATAACTCCCCAATTAGGTGTTAACATATTTTATAATTCTCTTATAGTGTTATAAATGGAATTAGACCTCCAAATGGGTAGTAGGCCTAGTTTAGACCTAAAGGTCTTGACTATGTTTCATTGTTTACGAGTTCTCTATATAACTTCCAACACCTATGAAGGTTTCCCTATGCTCATCTATGCCTAACACATCTCATGAAATCTTTCTATAAGGTCTCATCAACCTCTATCTCACTCTCTCATCACTTTCATGATCTACCTATAAGGTTTAGCCTTTTAGGATTGTTCTTTATCTGAGATAGAATAGAGGATATATCCCCAATTGTCCCATGTGTTTTGACTATATGAGAGGGTCAATCAAGTCATAATGAATTTATTTATAAAATTGTATAGATTTTTTTCATCAATATACCTCCAAACATCATGAAACCCTTAAGGTAGATTTATTGAGCCTTGACTATGTAGGGTTTTGCATATAAACTACATGTTGAAAGAAAAATTATTGTATGCTTTATTGTCTTGTCATGAGGATTTAATAACATGGTCATTTTATTTTTTATTTCATTTCAAATATTTCAACACTCAACTTTCTTTTCTATATTTTCAAGATATGGCTTTCTCCTAACTAGACAAGTTTGACAAGCTATGACTACATTACATGTTACTTGATCCAAACTAGTATATTTGTAGGTAATAATTTGAATATCATACCTTATGTTATTTTTATAATATATTTTTGAGATTTATAATTATATTTTATAGTCATTTTTATCCATTCATACCATGCTCATGCTATATCCACATCACTAACACCATGCTCTAGCTCATTGTTAACTGAATTCAACTTAAGTTGACTATTGTTAAGGTAACAAAGGTCTTGTAGGTTGTATTTTAACTCCTTGAAACCTATGTCACATGATTTAGGATAACTTCAAATATTTTAGTCTCATTTAATGAGTGAAAATATCCATATACTACCTAGATCTTAAAACTAGTAATCAACATTTAGGTTCTAACATGTCACCTTTCTTTGAAACCTCTATGTGTGCATTTTTAGGTCAAAAGAGGGTCCTATAGGTTGATTTATAGGTCAATACCCTATAATATAGTAAATTTTTATGATATTTGAAACATAAATGTATTTCTCACCTCTATGGAACCACTTTTCATGATTGATATTCTCTTGTTATGCCACTTTGGGATGTAAAGTTACTTGAGAGTTTAAAACTATAGAAAACACTAAAAAGTTCTAATGAAGAAATATCAATAATAGAGGCCTCTTATTATCATGGTTTTTTAGTCAAACATCCACTCTATATTTATAGGATATAAACCTATATTAAGGCTACAACATAGGACCATCAAAACTCACATAGGTTCCCTATTACCTCATCATATGGCAACATCAAAATCACACAAGGCTTTGTTTCAGAACATTTAAGGAAACATATCCCTAAATTGAGTTCCTACATATGCAAAAACATTAAAGTATAAATAATAATATGAGGTTTCAAACATGGTTCTCATGGTATTTTCTAGCTCCACAAAATTCATGAAAGTCTCTAATGCATTCAAAATGCCTATGCAACATCCTTAGGCTTCTATGAGAGCCACTTGTAGGTGTGCATGTAGTTGTAGACAAGGGAGTGAAGGTGGATATGGGATAGATAAATGGAATCATGATTCATCTTGGACCTTATCAACTTCTTCAAATAAAACATTTCAACCATAATTAAATTAAAACTAGATAATTGTTTTGTTACAACGTGATTGACTCTTTCTATGGCACCTTTAGGTGCATATCAATGGTTGAAGACTATGTGTGGAGTTGAAATATTTTTCATGGTCAATCACATGGAATTTAAAGGGTTTATATTGTTTTAAAATTATCTAATAAGGTTTCAAAAATATTTTAAACTTCTCATTGCACCTCTTGACCATGCTTAGAGTGTCATAGACCATGACTGTAGGTTGAAACTTGCAGGAGAATGACTGTGTGAAACATGTTCTTTGACTTCAACTCCATGAATTCTGACCATTAAGACTAAACTTGTAGGTAAGGATATGAATTCCATGACATGATAGACATTTAATACAACTTATAATCCTCATATGAAACCATAAAAAGGATAGGAACCTCTTCAATTGATGTGACATGCCTATAGCTAGCAATGGTGATCTCATATTACAATTTGATTTGTTTATCTCATCAAGTCAGCTCAAAACATGAAAAAAGATAAAAAAAAATATTATATAAGTCTTTCCACATCCTCTTTAATCCATTTCACTAATTGGATTGTATGAATAACCTCAAACAAAGGTAATTCTTGCAAGGTATGGGGATTAACAAATAAAAAAAGATAGTCAACTTATTAATAATGGTTCATATAGTATAGGCAAACATTATCTAAAATATTTCCATGAAAATTAATTAAACTAAATTTAATATCCGCAACCAAGAGCATTTGACTTGGAAACTCTCTTACTGGCTATATCATTAAAAGACATAGTGACTAGTCTTGTATGCCTAATGGAGTGATGGAGAAGATAAATGGTTTTTGGTACATTTTTTAAAATTATAAATTATATAAAGTGTGGAAATGAATTAAAATAATCTGAAGTGTCACTTCATAATATTTTCTCATGTTCCACTCTCCTTCATAAGTTGTATAACTTCCAAAATATCTTTTTCACTTATTTTCTTAATTTTCAGTTAAGAACCTACATGTTTTCAATTAAGAACCCACATGTTTTACTTATGGAACATAACACACACAAAAAATAAATACACACACACATGATATACTATTTTCAAGACCTCACTCTGGAGGTGAAAACATCCTACCATACTCCAACCAAGGTCAAATATGGTTCCTTTTACATCTTTGTCCCTCCATGAAGGCAATCTAGCATGAGAATCATGCCCATCATCAACCACTTACATATGTAGATAATAAATAATCCTACCATATTTGGATCTCTTCATGTCTACATGTTGACTATTTGGAGCCTTCATGAATGCTCTTTATTTCTCTTTAAGATCGTTTATTAGAGCCACAATCCTCTTGATCTCTATCATATATGATATGCACTTCTTAAACTACAAACTAGAAGGTATGATAGTTTCCTCATCTTTGTTCTCTTCTAGGATAAAATGTGATTTATACATTAATTAATTAAGTATGACTACATCATGTTCCACAACATATAGAAATGACTCAACATTAGGCTAGGATTTTGACTATTATTTAGGCACAACAAAAACTACCTTGGATTCATGATACTCCTCTTTGACTCTAGGATCTTGAATAATAGCAAGACACTTACTTTCATGTTTGATAAAACTTTATTTTCCTTTCTCAATAGAACACTCAATATCATATTTGTTAGGATCATTATAAAACTCATCCAATAAATAATTATTAGGAGGGGAAGTAACATTATTTATTTATTCAAATTCTTGACACATGGCATTGAAACTTTTCCACAAGTCATTCTCCTCTACCTCATGAATATCATCATCAAGGGAAGATTCATTAATTAAAGGAATAAAAAAATTATTCCCACTATGTTGTTTGATCATTTTATTCAACCTATCATCATCATATTCATGTATCATGTAGTTACTCTTAACATCTTGTGAGAAGGAATGTTTAACATTTACCTCAATTACCTCAAATAGATCTTCATGGATGATGTAGGTGACAAGGTCAATTTGATAAAAGTATGCAAGGATCATGCTCATAATCATCTACACCATAAGCATATGGAAACAAGGCAGCTATACCTTCAAGTTTATAAGCACCATCATCCACATTAAGCTCATCCTTCTCATTGATTACACAATTCAATTTAGAGCTTACCTCAACATAGGGTTCAATGTTGAATCTTGTTAGATGCTAAGTTTTTATTGTCACCTTGGTTTCATATATTTTCCTAAAGGCCAAGAAGAACCATTCAACTTAGAGGTATCCACCTATATTGGCTATAAAATCTCTTGAAAGGCAGATTTCAAAATGAGCATGAAGGTCCACAATAACAATGTCTTGAAGGATGGGAAAACTAAGATAGTCATGAGGAAAATTTTCAAGTTTTTGATCAACCCTATTGTATTATAAGGTGTACCATCTAGATGAAGTAATAATTTGCTATGGGGTTCATGTTTTAGGCCCAACTTATCAACTACAATTTTGGGCATGACTGATGTGGAAGCACCACTATCAACTATGCAATTGTGGACTAGTTTTTCACCCACTATGAGAGTGAGGTAGAAAGGTGGATGATTTTAAAATTTAGTAGATGGTTCAACAATGTTGTTAGGGGAATATGTAAGAAAAACATGACCATGATTATTGCTTGAAGGTGAAGGACTAATAGGGGTAGTGGACATATATTTTTGTAAGAGCTCTTTTTGGCCAGGCCTATGAAGGACATACCAAATTAAAATGGATGCCTTGACATTCTTAAATGAATCCACTATGTTTATATCATAAATTATTAATTTAACTTGAGTCCTTGGAGGCAAGGATATTTTTTAAACTTGATAAATTGAAGCAACTTGAGTAGACTGTCCAATGTTCTAATTTGAAGAAGGCGTAGGAGAATTAGGGACTATCATGCTTGAAACCATGTAGAAGGATTTGATGAACTTGTAGTCACATTAATATCACCTCTTAAATCATTTCTCTTATCTCTATTATTTCCTAAAATATAAGTTCCTTAATTGAGTACAAAGGTATCCTCAACTAGGAATTTGGTGAAGCTTTCCCCTTGAGGTTTCCAACCTTTATTTACTTACATCATGACCTCATATTTAATTGATAAGAGAGGAGTGACTCCTCCTTGATAAACTATATATTTCTCTTTACCCTCATTGACATCCATGAATTAGCCTTGTTTTTGATATTATCCTTGCACCAAGTTTCTATGCACCAGTACCATCTCTCTTGTGTTGGGTATAGAATTAGGATTGTACACATTGGTAGGCCTATTAAAGTTAGGCTACCCTTGACCTATCCCTCTCCCATATTTTTGAACATATTATTATTGATAGGGATAAATATTTTCATAGGCACCTTTTTGCTTATTGGCTTTCCTAGTTTGAGCCTCTAAGGCTATGAATCATTCCCTCTAATCAAAATCATCTTCTGCCTTCTTAGGAATATTTTTAGGCTTGTCATTAACATTAGGAATTTGTGAAAATTTGGAGCAGTAGTAATGAAAATAGGAAATATATGTATAAACACCTTAGGAGGCAAATTTCCTACTTGAATGAGGCCATTCTCAGCTCTAATGGCAATTTCATATGCTTCAAGAAGAGTGAAACCACCCATGGATTGAAGCATGATGGAAATATTAGTACCAATTGATCTCAAGTATGTAGGGAACACAAAGCTATCAGGTGGTCTCATGGGAGGAGGCAATTTATACCAAGTCTTTTGAAACCTCTCATTGAATTCATGCATTATTTCCTTAGGGGATCTTTAGATTAAATTGAGATAATGTATGATATAAGTATGGTCACTTTCATTTTCAAACCTTGAAGTTAACAACACTCCAAATTCATCCCATGATGTGATGTATCCATAAGGAAAAGTCCTATAATAGTCAAATTATTTACATCTAATGGACATGGAAAGGAGTATAATGTAAATATTCTCTTTAGTGACATTTTGGAAACTAAAAAAATTAGAGATATCCCTGATGTGTTCACTAGGTGTGACATGACCTTCTCCATTAAATGTGGGAAAACTCTTTGTAGCATTTGGGGGAATGGAATCATAGGAATCAAGATGGATTGTATTCTTAGTGTTGAAGGTAGGGAAGGAAAGTTTCATATCCATAATGGATTGGATTTCTTCAAGTTCTTCACTTTCTTGGATATAAAAATCATCTTAGTCTTCAAAGGGTAGGTTAAGCTAAGGGTATTGAACTTCAAGAGGAAGTTCAAGCTTAATAGGTGGATTGATAAGATTTAAATATCTACTAGATGACTACCTAGTAAGCAACATGAAGTATGAAAGTAAATTTATGACGAAAAAATGGCCAAAAACTATATTTTACCTTTAATGGAGTCACCAAATGCTGAGTAGCACACCAACTTATAGCTAATGTTGGCAAGACCAATATTCACCTAGACAAGTTGTCTTGAGGAAAATGGGTCCCACTGGGCATGGTAAAACTATTGTCACAAAATATTTCAACCTATATAAGGTATTTAAATCCTTCTCCATATTTTGAAAACATGGTAATACTTATAGGTATGTGGTTTTAATTAAAGTATAAGTAGACCTCTAGGTTTAAGGGACATCTCCCTAAATTTGCCTTGAAGTACTTATTACTAAATTAATTATTTTCTTGTGGGAAAAGGAATATAAGTATGCATTAAAATAAACTAATCTAATGGGGTGATACAATAAAATTATTTCCATAATACCATCATACTTCTTTCACTAAGAAAAAAGGCCTACAAACTAGCTTCAAAGTCCTAAATTTTTTTAACATAAGTTTTTCAATTTAGAGGTGGTATGTATAAGTCACTCAAAGTAAGTGAAATAGAGGGTATGTGAAAAATATAAGTACACTTGTACACTTTAAAGGATCCTAACATAATAGATACACTCTATATGCCCTATTAGAATATGAACTCTTGTGTAAACATGAAAGGATAAGGAGAAGCAAGGATAAAAGATTATTACTCAACATCACCATACATCACTTTGCACACTTATAAAAAATGTTCATAAAATCAAAACCATATTTAATTTATTTTTAAAATTAAAATTAAAACATAAATATAGTAGGGATTCACCATACATGGAGTGGAATTAGCCTAAAAGAGCCAAAATGGCTACTACTTATAGAATTTAAGAGAGGAGAGAACATAATGAAGTCCAAGAGTCACTAAAACCACTTATAAATCTGAGAGAGGGAGTTACATATGTAGGAAAAATTAATATGGAATATAACATGCAAGGTATACTTGGACAAATGTCCCTCAAAGCATGAAACTCCTGAAATGTGGTGTAGGACTCTTCAATTGCTTACCTAGAAACTACCTTCATCATTTGGCCTTCTTGGAATGTTCAAATACAAAATAGGGATAGGAGAGATGATTTAAATATTATGGACGGGTTATAAATATTCTCCAACATTCATATGATTTTTCCCTAATCATCAATATTCTTTTGGCCAAGTGTTCTCACTACCTGCAATCACAATCACTCCTCTTTCACTCACCCTTCACACTTGGTATCAAAGAGGTCTTTAGTTTTCCAATATAGTACATATATGGGAATATATGAAACTTTTTAATATACTTAATTATATTAAATACATTAGGTATACCTTAAAAGGCCTCCCACTTAGATTTTTCACCTTCTCACTTGTTTGTTTATTATGCTAATTTGGGCTGGCTAAGATGAAGGTGTTAATAAAGGCACTTTTAAGATTATATAATGAAATAAATTGGCATGGGATGTTATATTAGGTCTAAATATATCTCCAAAAATTATGTTCATCTCTTGAAACCCTTCTATACCTACACAAAACTATCAAGAAAATCCTTTTTTCACGTTGTTCATATAAGTAGGGTACAACTCAACTTGGTGGGAAGGAGATCTAGGAATTCATCTATAATATAAAATTAATTTACTATTAAAAATATCCCCTTTATATTATTTTCCTTCATCTTTCTCATTGGGTCATTACCAAGGGTTTTGGAGATTTTAGAGATGTTTTGGCCCTTAAGGATTATTCATATAATCCTAACATCTAATCTTTTGACAAATGCCACTAAATTTTTTTTTATGACCCTCCTCAACATATTGAAACTCCTCATACTCCCATGATATTTTTTCATACACATATGAGCTTCTAAACTTGTCTTCTCAAACTTCTCTCTTCATTTTGTGTAGGGTTGATTTGGTTTGATCCAAAATCTAACTTTTCTATGGTCTCTTCTACATTAAAAAAGTTCAAACACACATTATTAATCCATAATAAAGTTTTAAATTTTTTTTTAAATCTCATATAGTTTTATAAATGGCATTAGACCTCCAAATGGGCAATAGGCCTAGTCTATACGTAAAGGTCTTGACCATTGTTTAGGAGTACTTTGTATAACTTACAACACTTATGAATGTTTCATTATGTTCATATATGCCTAAAAAAATTCATGACATATTTATTTAAGGTCTCATCATCATCATCTATCTCAATCTCTCATCACTTTTATGACCCACTTGCAAGATTTAGCCTTCTGGGAGTGCCTTCTATCTGAGACAGAACATAAGGTATCTCCCCTATTATCCCAAGTTTTTTGACTACATTAGAGGCTCAAAAAACTCATATTCACCTTATGTAAAAATTTATTTCATCAATATACTCTAAAAACATCATGAAATCCTTAAGGCATATTTCTTGAACATTGACTGTGTAGGCTTTTGCATATAGACTATATGTTTCATGAAAACCTATTTTATGATCTATTTTATTATATTTAGACTTTAATAAGATTTTCATGTTATTTTTTATTCCATTTAAAATAGTTCAAAACTCAAATTTCTTTTCTATATTTTCAGGATATGGCTTTCTCTTGACTAGACAAGTTTGATAGGTTATGACTGCATTCCATGTTACTTGCTCCAAACTAGCATACCTGTAGGTAATCATTTACATATCATACCTTGTGTTATTGTTACACTATATTATTAAGTTTTATAATTACATTTTAAATTCATTTGGATCTATTCATACCATTCCCATGCTATATTAGCATCACTAACACCATACTCTAGCTCGCTATTAACTATAGTCAACTAGAGTTGACTATTGGTAGGGTAAGAGAGGTCCTATAAGTTGAATTTTAACTCATTGAAACTTGTGTCACATTATTTAGGATATAATATAATATTTTATTCTAATTTAATGAGTTAAATGTATCCATATACTACCTATATCTTAAGACTAGTACTCAACAGTTAGGTTCTAACATGTCACTTTTATTTGAATCATGTAGGTGTGCATTTTTAGGTCAAAAGAGGGTCCTGTAGATTGGTTTATAGGTCAAAACTTTATAATCCAGTCCTTTTTTATGATATTTTAAAAAAAATTATCTTATCACTTCCATATAAACACTTGTCATGAAATATATGCTCATGTTATGCCACTTTGGGATGTAAAGCTACTTGAGAGTTCAAAACTATAGAAAACACTAAAAAGTTGCAATGAATAAATATCAAGAATGAAGGTCTCTTATAATCATGTTCCTTTAGTCAAACATCCACTCTCATTTTATAATATATACCCATATATGAGTGCTATAACATAGGATCATTAAAACTCACATAGGTTCCCTATTACCTCATCATGTTACAACATCAAAATAACACAGGGCTCTGCTTTGGAGCTTTTAAGGAAACTTATCCCTAAACTAATTTATACATATACATATAAATTTAATTATAAATGATAATGTAAGGTTTAAAACATAGTTATAATGTCATTTTATAACCCCAAAAACTTCATGAAGGTCTCTAATTCATTAAAACTCCCTATGAAACTTCCTTAAGATTCGATGAGAGCTACCTATAGGTGTGCATATAGTTGCAGATAAGGTAGTGAAGGTGGATATGGGATATATACATGAAATATGGATTGTATTTCATATTATACCTTTTAAAACTATTCAAATAGCACCTTTAAACCATAAGGAACTTAAAACCAGACAATTGTTTTGTTCTAATGTGATTGACTCTCTCTATGGCACCTGTAGGTCCATATCAATGGTTCAAGATTGTGTGTGGAGATGGACTAGTTTTCATGGTTAATCACATGGAATTTTAATGGTTTAGATTATTTTTTCATGATTCAAAAAGGTATCCAAAATATTTTATAGTTCTCATTGTACCTCTATGACCTTGCTCAGATCTTCATACACCATGATTGTAGGTTGAAACTTGTAGGAAGATGACTATGTGAAACATGTCCTTTGACTGCAACTCTATGAATGCTTACCATTGAGACAAATTTTTTAATGAAGGATATTAATGACATGATATGATATACATTTAATAAAACTTATAATCCTCATCTCAAACCATCAAAAGGATAGGAACCTTTGTAATTGATGTGACATGCCTACAACTAGCAATGGTGATGTCATCTTACAATTTAATCTATTTAGTTGATAAATTCACCTCCAAACATGAAACAAAAGATTTAATACATGATATAAGTAATTTCACATGCTATATAATCCATTTTCACCAATTGTATTATAGAAACAACCTCAAACAAAATCAAAACCTACAGGTTGTGAGGATTAGCAAGGAAAATAAGATAGTCAATTGTTTAAGAATGGTTCATAAAGTATAATAAAACATTTTATAAAATAATACCTTTAAAATTAATTAGACCAATTTTAATATCCACCACTAAGATAATTTGACTTGTAAACTCTCCTACTGGTCGTATCATCAAAAGACCTGTTGACCAATCTTGTATGCTTAGTGGAGTGATGGAGAAGAGAAATGGTTTTGGTCCATTTTTAGAAATTAAAAAGTAGATAAATCATGTAAATTAATTCAAGGAATATAAATTGGGACTTCATAAGCTTTTCCCATCTGCCACTCTCCCCCATAGGCTGTACAACTTCCAAAACTCATTTTTGACTTATTTTCTTGATTTTCAGTTATGAGCCTACAAGTTTCAGTTAGTAGTGACATTATTGACAACTAATATGACATATTTGACATTATAAGATATTTTATAATACTTTTAAACCTTATATAACTTTACCACCTTAATTTAGGACCCATATATGACCCCTAAGTGACATAAAATGACACAAGGACTAAATTGGACTATGACCAAGGCTAGGAATGTATCAAATGACAATAAATAATATCATGACACACCTTATATCATGATAATAGACCCATATATTAAGTTTTTAATTATAGTGGGTTGACTCATCTTTACTTGTGGTCAAAATAGTCAACAATGTTCAAGGCCAAAAATGGGTCATGAAAAGCATGAAAAGGGTACAAAAAGATATTATTACAGGTACACTACAAGAGAGGATAAA
Organism: Torreya grandis; assembly: GCA_037957365.1. Taxonomy (NCBI): domain Eukaryota; kingdom Viridiplantae; phylum Streptophyta; class Pinopsida; order Cupressales; family Taxaceae; genus Torreya; species Torreya grandis. Next base: position 1,014,923 of record JARHVA010000434.1, read on the forward strand.
GAAAGTAAAGCTGTAAACTCAATAAGAGATAATACATGGTGGAGGATAATAAATATAAATGTATGAAGATGAAACTGAGTGGCCAAATGAATAAACAAGATGAAGAGTGTGAAAGGAACACAAGCCAATAGAAAGGTATGAAAGTCATTTATGATGAGTTTGATGATGATGTCTTTGAATCAATGAATGAGGTCATGGAAAGAGACTATAAATCATGGAATATAAGGTCAATAATCACAAGTGGGAAGCAAGGTGAGAGTTCAAATGAAAATAGAGATGAATCATTGATGAATAATGAAGACATAATGACTACACATGTTGGTATATGATAGAATTTTGAAGAAGATGAAGGATAGAAGGGTCTAAAAGTTTATGAAGATCATAGAGAGATATATGTTTTCAAATTGCAAGAGGAATTATAGATGCTAGAAAATATTTTTAGTCCATTAAAATGGCTTCATGCAGATGAATATCAACATGAGAAGCTCATAAATGAGCTTAGAAAGGATTAAAATAAGGAAAAGTCTAATGGCATAAAGGCTAATAGCTATGAAGATACTAACAAAACTCTTGAACAAGGAATGATAAGCATGGATGATATGGATAGTATAGGTATGGAATAATAAGAATATATTTTAAATCTTAAATAAATTAGGAATAGAGGGGATGGGCCATAAAATCTCATGATCAAGCATGGAAAAGACATACCAGTGAATCCAAGATAAGACAAAAATATGACTAGCTTGCATGATGATGTTGCATCAGAGTTAGATGAACAAAAGAATGAGTAAGGTAGTGGAAAAAATTTCCAAGAAGCATGCCTAAAAGGTAATATGATTGAAGAGGATAAACAAAATGATATAAAGACATATACAGTTACAAGGAAGCTCAATTCAAGCATATAAACTCAAGGAACTAGTGAAGAGGTAATTTATCCTCATGACACTAATAAAATGCATATGGAGGATGTTATTTATATAAGTTTAGCTAAAGATAAGGATGAATATGTTTATAAAAAACATGACTTGAATGAAAATGAAATGGAAGCATGGATACTTATAGTTGAGAAAGAATTGAGGAGAAAAAAGTGGAAGAAGAAAGCAATGAATAGAATAATGAAGACTAGGCAAGATAGGATTGATAAAGATGTACTTGATAAAAGCAAAGAGGAAGGCAACAATGAAAGACAAGTGAAGGACAATTGGAAGAAGATAAATTAAAATGTGGTGTTGGCACTAAATTTTCTCCCTCCTAAGGAGTGTGATGTAAGAACATCTAGAAAACAAACATCATTGTAGTTGTTGAAGTGATATATGATTTTTAGGGGTCTTGTTTGGTCATTTGAAGTACTTTGGAGTCTTTAGGAGTCATTTTTTCAAGTGTTTGAGGTCCTATTAGTGTTTCCCACCAAAAGTGATAATTTGAATATTTTAAATTGTAAAGTAACTAGTGAGGGTGGTAATTGGTGTTTCAATTAGAGTAAAGGATGTCAAATGAATAAGTCAGGTCTTATGGGTCATATAAAGTCTAATGGGATGTCAAAGAGATAAGTAAGTTGTGAAGTATTCAAAGAATTAATATGTAGTAACTACATGTAAATGTCATATCCTGAGAAAAAGGTGGTGGAAAAGTCTTGATTATAACCACCAAATCCAATTTGAGGTTGAAGAGGAAAATAGGATATGTATCCTGAGTGTAGGAGAGGGGAAAGAGATCTAAGAAGGAAAGAGAAGAAACAAAGACAAGAAGTCTATCTACTCTCTAAGAAGATGGCAAAGCCCATGAATGGACTACATCTATAAAATTTGATGGTGCATACTAATAAATAAGAGTTATTTGTTGTGTTTACTCTCACATAATAAGTATATGGATTGTTATTGATTATAGTTTACCTTTAAAATCCATGGAGGCTATTAATATATCACTCTTATGTGTGTTTTAGGTCTGAGATAATAAATGCATGGTTATAATCAAGAAGAGGATGGTTTTGGTGACTTCTAAATATTGTTAAAGTAATAAATTCTAGGGTACATTATCCTAAAGATAATTGAATCATGTAGATCTTATTGGTTATTTAATATGGCATTTAGAGTGAAATAAACTCATGCTAAAGACATCTATGTCCTTAAACCCTATTACATGCCTGTGATAGCCAATAACATGGGTGAGTTGATGTATTTGAAGTAAAAATTTTAGTTATGATTGAGATGATGGGTTTTAGGTAATATTTTTATTTATGGGATTGTATATTGTATGGTTTGAATATTAGATAGATTACAATCTCAAATGAATATTCCACATGTAGGTAAACCCTATTTGTACAGTCACAACTGTAATCTTACATAGTCAAAATGCTAAAGGAGTGTATATGTTTAAGAAAAAGAATGGTTATTGAGTTTCTTAAGTTTAAGTACATGTGTAAGATAATAATTCTTAGAAAATTTCATTTGAGGTCTATGATCTTCTTTGAAATGTGATAAGATCTCTAAAACCCTTACAAAGTCTTACAAAGGACTCAAAGTTCTTTGTTTTGGTGTTGTTATAAGCATAACAAGGCTAGTTAAGTATATTTATCCATTAAGGAAGGTGGAAATAATTTGTATATACCTTGGAAAGGCCTCATAATAGTTTGAAGTAATTTAAAACTAGATATATTGCATTTTGACCTCTCTCAGCCTACATAATCAACCCCATTAGCCTAGCTAGGGTTTTGAAACAAAAACCCATATAACTTTATTTCTAACCATGGGAATACATGAAACTTTGTAATCATGAATATTTTGGAACTTAAATAAGGATTAAAGAGTTTTTTACTGGGTAAAGTATGGTCTGTTATGGCTATGAAGTCTGAGCAAGTGCAAGAAGGGCTAGAAGGCCTAATTGGTAAGGAAGATATAAAGGAAAGAGTATCTACACAAAAATTTAGGAGATGAAAATTCTTAAAATGAAGTAAGAATATATAGGGTGACAAAATTTAGGATTATATATTTTATATTACTTTTAATGTTCAAACTAAGGATATTAGTGAAAAAAATGCTATAAGGAAATAACCTCACTATTTAGCTTGAAGTGTGTAAGTGATTATTGAAGAGTGATTGAGAGGTTCAAAGGGGTTGAGACAAGTGTGTTATGACTAGGGAAGGTTAGCCATGGTGGTAGGTTGTATTAATTAGATCAATAACAAGATTTTATGGTTTAAGGCTTAAGGAGATTAAATAATGTGAAGCTAGTAAGTGAGTTAGTGAAAGGAGATGAATCAATGAATAGAATGAGCTAAAGGGATGAATGAGAGATTTATGAAAGGTATAATGAAAAATATAAAGGAATAAAATGTGATTAGTAAATAGGGTCATGTAATAAGAGGATTATATAAAGATAGTGAGAGGTTGTAATACTTTTGTTGCATATTGAAGCTTAAGAATAAAATAATACATTTGCAAATTGAGTTCTATGGTCAAGATCAGAGCTAGTGATGGTGAGTTTGAGGATTTTATCATAACCTATAAATAAAAATTAGACCAAGGAGGTTGATTAACATAATTAGTGGGCTTGGTGTTCAAAAGTGCATTAAATATTCTCTAGACTAAAAGCCTGAGGTGGGTGGAAATGGGTAGGAGAGAGAAAGGGCCATTTAGAGGTGGTAGAGGAAAGTGTTGTGACTATCATAAGTTTATAAATTTACCATTAACACTTAATTTAGATATACAATAAAAAATCATGAAAACATTATAAAATAATTTAATTTAACAACTAATAAATTCTTAGAGGATATTTTTAAGTGTACACATCTTAACCCATTTCAATGTGTGTGTCTACACATGCATAAATATCAAATTTGAAAGAATGAAATTATATGGATATAAATTTTTGTGTGGCTAGATCTATGGGGAAGAAAATGAACTTGTGAATCTAAAAAACATATGTATTTTTATAAAAAAACATCAAATTATGTTCTAAACAATAATAATCTATTTTAAATATAAAATAAATAAATAATATGCTTGATTATAGTGAGAAATGGAATGGAAGTAGGCACCCTATCAAATTTGGTCCTTCATATCTATGTAAGTTAATGGATGGAATTATGAGTATAATATTTAATAATTTTTTTATTAACATAAATAAAATTATAAGTATTATATTTTAAAAATATGTCCCATTCACATGCCCATGTTATTGTAGAGAAGGTAATATGAGTACATCTTCCATAAGAAAACCAAATAAAATTTGGGTTACTAAAATTTTGATGCAGTGATGCACATGCCCAAATATTTTGTATCTAAATATGATGAGTGGGATATATAACTCCATTTTGACATTTAGATAGCCCATAAAGTTCACATATCAAAAGAAAGGGACTAAACACACTGTTTAAATTAAGATATGAAACCACTGATGTAGCATGTATAAATATGTAACCTTGGAAGCATATATAATATCAATAAATTTACTCATATGGGTCCATGATATAATAAATGTAATATAAAGAAAAAAATTCCCCATATGGGCTCATGATATAATCCATATAACAACATCTTCACAAGATATAATAATATAAATCAAGAGTATAAGATTGTGCCCCCAATGGATGCATGATAAGAATACTGGAAACCTAGAAAATTAATAAATGCATTATGCATAATATAGACCATGTAAAATTAATACAAAAATATAATGTGAGTAAGATATCATGATATAATAAAAATTAAATATATTACAAATAAAAAAATCCTTTACGCATAAAAGCCACACTAGGCATGTAAGAGGGACATAAGACAAAGAAAGCATATCGAACACATATCAAGCTCATCAGAAAAACTCGATAAATCTTAAACATGATAAAATTGACATCAAATATATGATAAACATAAATCAAGAAAGAAACTAGGAAGTTTAACATACATTATGAAGGCACATTAGACATATAAGAAGATCCATAATGTGTGTCAGAGGCATAAAAAATATATAAACTGATGGAAATCATGTTATAAAAATAAAAACACATCAAATATATGTATACAAAAAATGCACATGAAAACACACTAGAGTCTTGAAAACACATCAAATGAATAATATAAATTAAACTATAGAGAATACACTTAAGATGCATCATGTACAAGATCAATATAATGAAAATAAAAAAATGTAATATTAACCTATATTGGATCAAGATGATGACGTATATTTACCTTAGATTTCCTTATATGAAAATGGAAATTCCCTTGGTCTAATATGAAAGAAAATTCATACATATATTCCAAATATGGTCTTAGTCACTTCAAAAATGTTAGTTTGACTTATCCTTCCCATCCATGACTTGAGTATACATATATGGCTCTTTCACACCCTTATTGTCAATCCAATAACCTAATATGAGTTCAAATTTAGAAATATATATCAGTTACCTACAATAATTATCTATTTTATAGCTATCGGATGTGTAATGGTCACCTGCGTGCTAGTCCTACACGCATCCTAACACTTAATCCTTCTACATCAGTGTGCCATGCAAGTTTACTTACACATTCACTTGAGGCATAAAGAGGAGAAACTGGGAAGGGTTAGGGTCAGTTATAAATGTTCATTCCATGCATTATTTCATGCACACACCTTTAAATGTGCTATGGTGATCAAGGCATACTCTATACTAACTTAGAAACTCATGGAAACAAGTAAACATGCATATGAATAATGACACATAATTATTATTATATCTACATATTCATTATCTCAATAATAAAGTCATCATGAAATGAGACAACAACATAAATCCTTGTATATCTAAAATAATTTGTATACATAAATAAATAAAACAAAAACAATAGCCTTAACATACTAGCATAAATATTTATCCATAACCAAACATATCAATATCAATTTAAAACATCATCCTTAGTACATCAATACAACAATGTGCCCAATGAAACCTAACAATATCATATTCAAACTAGATATCCCTATAATCACTTAGACACCATCTATATTTGTTCATAGAACTCACTCTACATTTTCACAACATTTTCTTGTTATTTCTCAACCACCTTTCTCCTTCTCAGGTGTATTTATTTTATAGGTTTCTACATGCCTCTATGCATTAATAGGTAGGTCAATTACCACTAATAGTCAATTATTTTGTGATGATCCACTTGTAAATTAATGTGTTGCTTCACTCAAGGCCAAATACCTCACCATTTATCATCGCTTCTCATCTACTTGTCTAGAGATAAATTCAAGTCATAACTCCCACCATTTTTTCCTTTGATTTATGTTGACTTGTTTGACTTTTATAAATGGTCACATTCACCATTTCTATGAATTTATTATTTGGTGTGTGCATATGGGTTATTTTGTTAGTATGTATCATACTTTGCTTACTATTTTATTTGGGTCATGTGCATATGGATTGGTTCTATCAACATGTACTAAGATATTCTTCTTTGAGGTACTTGCATATCTCTATGGATGCAATGTCATGCACATGCATGGAATTGGTCACAAAAATAAAAGTTAGACAAATTATAGGGTAAACAACACTCCACACTAACTTGGTTTGTCATATTTATAAAACCCACTAATCTTCCCCCTATTAGGCCTACCTTCCTTTTATTTATCTTAGCTACTCTAGACATTGGGTATCTCTTCCCTAGTCATGGTGTTATCATGTGCACTATATGCACTATATATCCTCTATTTATATCTCACTAGACACCACTTGACTGATTATTTTAAATTTTAGCTTAGTAAAATAATCAAAGTATTAAATAATCCACTTCCACTCTTAGGCATATCTTACATGGGGGAAGTATTAATCTAAATTTTACTCTATAGGCCCTTGTATAATAATGTTTGGGGACTCTAGTGATTTTTATTATTCTATCCCCTTTTCTTGTTCTTGTTATAATTAGGATTTTAGGCTTGGCTTAGTACACACCATCACTTTGGGGGCCTTCTGTGGGGATTTCCTTATTTTTTACACGTTTGTTTTTCCTGTGACATGAATCAATAGAGAATGTGATCTTACGATAACAATTTTTTGCTACAAAAACCAAATTTTATTATCGTTTGGAGGTTTCTATTTTGATTCTATCTCTTTTGAATATTCTCTTACCTAAGATAATGGAAAAAAATTCTTCTTATTTATCTTTTTCTTCCTATGAAATACTTGGCTTTGATGTAGGTGATAGTTATATATCACTTTTGCCTTGCCCTCCTATGTTGATAATATTATTCTTGAGATTCAACATATAAAATATCTTTCTAAATCAACATTATATGGTGACATTTTATATTTGGTTGATGAAACACCTAATTTCATCATCCCCATATTTTAATTTAGTTGACTTATTCAAGGTATACATATGTCACCTATGAGGTGTGGCCATATACATCTACTATTTTCACATGCACTTTAATTTTATAGACATTGGATATGTTAATCATCACATCTATAAAGTAATGAGTTGTGAAATTATAAGGAAAATTTATCAAAGTGGTCATTATTACATTGGTCAGTTTGATCTTTGCTAGTGATTAGTGTTGTATGATAGAAAACATGGTTTGGTCATCCATCACCAATGGTATAAGTCTAGGTACATGCCATTCATATCCTATTATCTTATTCAATAAAACAAACCACTTATCCACCCTTGCCTTATATTTGGGGGAGGTTATCTCATGCCAAGTATAAATATGGTAATTAAGTGCTGGGAATTTATCATGTAAGGGGTATATCCATTGGCCTTCTACAATTCCCTCAAGTATTCTAATATTCTCAAATAAAAATATCATGAATATTGAACCATATTTAAACTTTTATCCAATCCTATGTGTTTTATTTGTGATTTCAATAATTAAGACCACTAAAAAGTTATAAATTTTGAATAATGTCCCCTTGGCCATCTCATGGGCAATTTAAAGAAAGTTCTTTTTAGTTTTTTTGTAACTCCTTGACACATGCAACTTGGTGATAAGCAAGAATGATACTACCATTTTGGACATGTCCTTAATGTTAAAAACAAGGGAGGTGATCCCTCCCTTCTTATATTATATATCATTTTCCATGCACTTGACCTCCTTGGTGTCTACCAACACTTCTATGATATCCCTTCCTAATTGAATTAGCCCAATTGAGTTTTATATTTTGGTCTATATGATATCATTCTTTATCCAAAAAAGTATAATCTATCCTCATGTATATGGAAGACCCAAAAGTGTGTTTGTTCCTCATCATCACTAAAATAAGGTAGTTCATAGAGTTAGAGAACCCCAACTCTATCTAGTCATTATTTGACAAAGTCATCAAAGATTGCATTTCCCTTGGTGGTCTTGTTTCCCTTGTTAACCATATAGTCATTTGTTAATTTATCTTCATTACATCATCATCATTGGTTTTATTCCTCCACATTGCATTTATATATTTTTAACACCCACTCTTCTATGCATATCACACCATCACTATAATACATCTTTGAGAAGATCATCCTCCCTGATCTTGGCTTGCTCTTTATCCATGGGGAATCTAATGTAAACTTTTTTATTACCCTTAGGAATGATATTCATTGTATTTATCTCATTTTTATCTTTAGAGCTAAAAGTTATTTATGATACTTATTATTTTGATGTTTTATTTGTTTCTTTCTCTAATACATCTCTAATGATGGTTGATGGTTCTTCAAACTACATACTTATTATTGCTTGTTCTACCTCTTTTACAATGGGCATTAAAACACATAAAATTAGGTTAAAAATGAAGGTTTTTTTATTTGGTGGATTTATATTTTACTTAATAATAAATGTGAAGCCCCTCTAATTCACCCTCAACTTCCATACTTGGCCAAACCCTTGAATTTTGTCTAGCACCCATGTGCTCTAGATTTAGTGATTTGGTACTCGAATTTGATCTTCCATACTCATAAATGGTAGATGACAAATTATACAACCTCAAACTTTATGGATTTATTTCTTTTATACACTAAAATGCCTTGAATCCTAGTTCATTCAAATTATAATTCCATATGGTTTTTGTTTCTACCTTCCAAATGGTGTTTCCAAGTAGTTATAGGCTTAATGTTTTATGTTCATTCATTATTTTTGTGTGATCATTATCTTGGGTTTTATAAATGCCTCTTGATAGAAATATGATAAAAATGACCTATATTTCTTCTTTTATCCCTCTTGGCATGTTTCTCAAAACTTTCATCTAATGTGTTGGTCATATGTATAATAATATTCTAGACTCTCATTTTAGAGGCTTTAATGCTACCATATTTTCATTAGTTACTAGTGGGTGCTAGCTACTAGCCACAAACATTTTAAATTTTAAATTTTTGAAGTGATGTTATTTTGGGAAGTTTATCAAATATTGTAACTTTTTTTGTGATTTACAATTTCTCTCTTTTACAATCCTAGGTTCTATGCTTCCATTCTTCTTTCACACTTCCTTGCCTTGGAGTTTTCCTTTATACATTCTTAGGTGTTTCACCTCCCTAGCACACTTTGTTACCCCACATGTTTTCTTCATGTTTCTAGATATTTATGTTCTTGGGTATGACACTCTACTCAACTCACTTTCTTTCCCTATAATACATTCATATAAAATAAATGAAAATTTTACTCCTACCCTTGTTACTCCTTAAATACCATGTTAAGCTCATCTATACTTGACACTTTAATTATCACCACTTTGTATCCCCCACCTAACACTAAATCCTACACATGGTCCTCCAACATAAAAAGTATATTTTAGTCACATTGCCTATGGTGAAGTATGTAGAGAAGTTTGAGTAAAAAAAATTAAACTAAAAAATATCTTTATATCAAATTTTGTGATGGTCACTGAGGTATAAATAAAACTTAAATTTTCTTATCACGATACATTTAAGAAGTTTCCTAGTCTACCAAGCTGATTTGAGTAAAAGAGAGAGGTTTTTTTTAAATGTGTGGAAACATTGACCAAAAAACTTAGACATTGTCATAAGGATTCCAAAATAAATCACATAATTGACTTGATTGAATGATATTGTGAGGTGGCATGTATTATTTCCAATGATGACACATAAGTACCATGAAAAAAATAGCCTATACTTTTCTAAACTACTAAGTACAAGGTAAAACAAACAAATATCCTAATACTTATTATAACATGGCCTAAACATGTTAATATTGATGCATCTTGAGCCAAATACCATTAAAATTTGAAGGGATAATTTTACCATCTATCACATAACTTACATGCAATAATTTCCAAAATATCATGGATACTTTAGGGTCCTAACCAATGGATTTGAACATTTCCTAGATGTATCAAGTATTTGGAGTCATAGAGTAAGACTTGGGATCCTTTGACCAATATCTTGCACTTTATGTGTGGGTCATGCCAACCTTTTTTTATATATTTTTCTGAAGTTTAACTCCATAAATTAATAGTGTACCTTTTATCTAGTTGTATGAGGCCTTTTAGGTATGCATCAATTGACTCTTGGTCTTCTAGTCAACCAATTTGTGTTATCCATATGGATGAACCTAAGAACTTCATTGAAAGTAGTGTCTCTGCCTTGAACACAAGATAAAAATGATTCATCCTATTGAGGTGCTCGTATATTATCCTATAATCCCATAATACCACTGATATAAGTCATCCTAGTCCTTTCACCCTATATGAAAAATCTTATTTAGTGTCTTTAGAAGAATCTTGTTGAGGCCTTTGTGGTCCCATTTTATTATAGGTGATATGGATTAGTCTTTTGTTGTATGATAATGAATATAGACATTAGGATTCACATGGTATCATTGATGAAGTGGGTACCTAAGCTCAAGGAGCTCCCATTAAGGCTGATAATAATTTCCCATTAGAAATGCTTTGTTATTTTTGGTTTACATTTATTTTTAGACATTTCTTCAACTCAATGAGTGAGATAATCAGTGGACATGACAATTTAGTGCACACTTATCATGCACATGGCTAGAGATATTGGACCCCAAAAATAAATATCCCACTTTTACAAAGGGTCATGGGCTAGGATGGGTATTAAATTCATCTCATCATGGTGGTTGGGCATTCCAATTCACTAATACATATCAAAATTTTACATGTATTTATTGGCATCATGGAATAAGGTTAGACACTATAGTAAAAAAAAGATCTTACTCATAGTGTATTATCCAACAAAGTGTCTTCCATCAATTCCCTCATAACCTTCTTATAGCACTCTCAGGCACTCATGTTATAAAACACATTTGTATAGGACTTCATCATGCCTAAGATTGTAAATATCACCCCTAATGATTTGACATGGTTTGGTACAAACAATAATTTTTTTGTTTTCATTAGGAGAAGGTGTTGTGCAAACTTATTACCTAATTAATTTCTAGATTCTTAAGTCTAATTAACATTAATTGTCAACCTAGGGTGTGTATTATTTTCAAGGATTTCAACACTATATATGCATTATTGATTCATAAGTTAACTTGCTTCACTAGTTGCAGTAAAATAAACTTATGATGAATTCACCAGATAGTTATAGAAATACAAAAATATAGAAATACTTCACATTTATGAATCACACATGCATCACACTTTATATAATCAAACTAATGATGAAATCAAATTACACAACACACTTAAACCAAAGAGGGTTAGGATCTTCACTACAACTCCTTTTGAGGGTTCCCTTCCTTGTTTATAACTAAGTTTTAATCTTTATACAAGAGACTTGTAAAAGTTTCTTATAGAATCAACCTTCTCATTACTCAAATATGTATCAATTAAAGATTGTTACAAAAGATTATAATATTCAAAATGCAATGACTTCTACAATTCTACTTTGTTGTTATCTATTTAAATCCTAATCTAATCTAGGTTTTATCATTAAATACAAAAGGTAGTTTATTAGATTTAACCAAAAAAACTAAACTAGGGAAAGTAAAAATACTTTAGGAACTACCCCAGTCAACCTTTAAGTGGTTAGTAACTGAAGTTACTTGTTTTAGTCCTGAATGGGTTAAGGACAATGTATACTATTTTATTATTTTAATTCTTTTTGTCTCCTTTCCCTTGTCCTTATCTTTCTCATATTTGGTAGCACATCTAATATTATTTCCATGTGGGGATTTTTTACAACAGCTATGGAGGATCCTCTCCAATCATCCACTTGGTTCTTAAGATAACTGGATGTGCCCTTAAGATTTGATCATAACAATAGTTTTATTTTATGTAGTGGTTACATGTCACCTATAGGTGAATGCTTATAGTTGCTATAAGTAACCTAATATTACTATAGGCAACCTGTAGGTAGAAGCCAATAATTTCTATGGGCACCATGTAGGTGGAAACCATCAGTGGCTATGGGCAACATGTAGGTGAAAACCTATGGTTGTTTCAGGCTTATCTATAAGTGTTGTGACCAAACAATATTCTTATAGCCTTATGATACCTTTCAAATGTTTGTTAAATAAAGTTACACAAGTATAATCTAATAAAATAAAAAGCATCATTAATTTATAACATAACACACACAGATATATATATATATACACACACATACATATATATATACATATACATACATATATATACATATATATACACATATATATACATATATACATATATACATACATATATACATATATATATATATACATACACATATATATATATATGTATGTATGTATGTATATATATATATATACATACATATACATACATACATACATACATACATACATACATACATACATATATATATATATATATATATATATATATATATATATATATATATATATATATATATATATATATCAATGCACACAGAAAATCATAAATTCATTTATTCATACTAGGTATGGATGAGGCTATAAAATAAAGAAATTGGTGACCTCATCACACCCCTCTACTTAACCTCTTGCTCAACCTTGAGAAATCCTTGGTTAGATTTTAAAATCACAAATTTTCTAAAATCTAGGGGTTCATTGCAACCCATCCCTTCAAATATATAGAAACTTTTAGTATCATCAATGTTTATCCATCTTTTATTCTCTGCCTCTCTATCAACTAGGACCTTTCCCTCCTAGTTAGGAATTAGGAACCAAAACATAGGTGGTTGAAACATCAACCCCAATAATTTTATCATTTTCCCCTTGACAAGATCTATATACATGTATACCCTATATATGGCTTCCCTAAGGTTTTGAGGGGAATAAGGTTCCTTTATTTTCAAAGTATCATAGACTTCTACCCATCTGTGAGAACAAGAAACAAAAATTTGATTTCCATCTCCTTCCATAAGACTCAAATAGTGATTATGATCCTCTACTATTTTCATTATGACCTAAGCTTGTGGACTACCTAAGTTCATGAAGGAGATCCATTCTTCTATTATAGCTTCTAGATTATTTGAATCACCCTTAATCATTAGGGTAGCTACTTTTTTTTCTTAATACTCTTCCACCTATTTTATTCTTCTTATTTCATTAAGGACATATGAAGTAAATGCATTCAGTTGGACATCCCCCAAGTATATATTTGGATTCTAATTTGTATCATGGGGTACAACATACTGGTGTATGTAAAATTCACTTAACTATGCTTGGAGATTAGGGTCAACATGTCTATAGACTTCAAAGAAATATTTGGGGTCACAAACCATGTAGGATTGATCATTATAGATCATATCATATCTAAATTTAAGCCATCTTTATTCTAAGTAGAAAACATATGCCTTAGAAGGTGATCTATACTCTATTAATAATTTAATAGTTTCATTCATTTTAGTAATATTTTCTTTCATATAATTGATCTTAGTTTCAACTATTTCCAGCCTTTATTTTAATTCATCTTGTTTCTCTCTTTTTTCACCATATACCTTAAATATTTGTACTAAATATTTGTTATAAGTTTCATCATCACTAAATTTTTCTTTAAGAAAAATTAGGTCGTCATCAGTTTCTATTGGCATGGTAGTTGAAAGATCCACATCAATTACTTCTTCTATTGTAGGTGTTTTTGCAGTGGGCAATGGAGGAGAAAATCTATTGTAGAAGGATACCAAAGACAAATAATTATATTTTTTAGGTGACTTTGAGGGTATGTTAATTTTATCTAAGAGAAATGTAGATGAAGTTACTATAAGTTCCTCCAAAGAAGTTGTTTTAGGTTCCTCCAATAACCTTTCCTTTTCCATAGGTGGTTCTACAAATTCTACTACCCCCATAAGTGTTTCCAATACTCTCTTACCTTTCAACTCTGTTATCTTATTCCTCATCTTATATATTTATTTATATCTTATTCCAAGGTTTAAAAATCATATTCATGAGGAACTATCTCTTGTTCTGCTTCTTCTTCTATAGTCTTTTCTTCAATCAATTCTTCTTCTTTTATAGGTTGATATGTCATTCTTAGCTAGTCTTTTGTATACCCAATTTGTTTGAGGAGATCCATATATTCCTTAATTAATTTATGTGGCTTAGGTGACTATACTTCTTCTCCCTTAGAAGTCTCCTCTTTAGTTGACCATTATACAATCTTGAACCCATCAAAGGTCTTTCAAATCGTGCGCTATTTATTTTCCTTTTCATCCTCACAGATGTTTATGTGTGAGAAGGCTCGAGTTGTCTTTTGTTTCTTAATTATCTGAGATCTCCTAAGAGGATGTCTCCTTATTTTTGATATAGAGGGTTTATTTTCTTTAGTTTTATTCTTATTTTTAGGAGGGGTGGTTGTTGGAACCTATTCTTCTTGTGCAGTAGTTGTTGGAATAACTTCCTCTTCCCTTGAAGGAGTCATGGTAGAAAAATCAATATTTAGTGAGGAGCTATTTGGAACATTGGGAGAAGAAATATTTTGTTCAATTTTTATGGGTGGATTTTCCTCCTCTGAGTCATCAGGAGGTAGGACTAATTTCCTTCTCCTTCTACGTATAGAAGTTTCAGATGAACCTTTAGTGGCTATGGCTTGTCCTGCAACACTAGTGCCTACAATAACTTCTTGTGTAGTCTATTAGGAATACTATTCAAGAGATTCCTCCCCATTATTTCCCTCTTCTTGATTGGTTTCACCATTCCCTAGGGCTAGAAATCATTCCCAATCGAGGTTAGGTCTGATAGTGTTTATTCTATGTTTAGTGATCAACCATATTAGGCAATGATGAGACAAGGCTTTCTCAACCCCCTTATGATATTCTTTGGACATGTTTTTTAGAATGTTTCATAGGTGATTTGGAACATTAATGGTCTTATCATGCCTTAAGTGATTCAAAAATTTAAACTAAATAGTATATATCAAAGAGTACCTTACTTCATAGGTCATATATCTGATGATGTATGAGGCTACTTCCCTCTAGACTGTAGGTAGGCTAAGTATCTCCATACCACCTTTCTTCATTAATAGTCTTTCATCTCCCTGATAGAACTGTTATCTGAATTCTTAACCATTGGGTTTGTCTTGCTAGTTTTATCCTATACTTGACATCTCAATTGCCTAGCTTATTGGTTCTTAAGTGACTAGAAATGTAATGTCATGTATGATAGCTTGCTCTCTTATAAAGGACCATAAAAATTCCATAGCAAGGAGTGCTAATAAATGCTAGAATTTCTCAAAATAAGTGGTCCATCTAACTCTATTGAAGATAGCCTGACTAGCTAAGTCTCCTTGAAGTTACCTATGATCTGTTGGTTCTCGTCTCACAACTAACCCTCCCATTCTGGCTAGGTTTAGCTTTTTAATGACCCTTTCAACTGATAATTGTCAACACACTCAATTTTTCTTCTAGATTTATACCTATAGAAATGTAGGGTTTTTTCAATAATGGTAGTTTGTGGTTACAGGTCATAGGTAATGGCATGCTTCAACTTTGTTTGAATTGGTTGTACTCACAAGTGAAAATAATAAAAGTGATTGTTTTACCTATTGATTATATGGTGTCATCATGGGTATTTAATACACACGTATGGACTATACCAAATTGAATGGAATTAATTTCCCAGAACATTCACCCCCTTCCATGTGAAGCATCACTTATCCTCAAGTGACATGGAATGAGTAGGATGGAAAGAGAGAGGATGGGTTTGTGATGAGGGTATGAGTGTGAGTGGAGACAAGACTTAATGAATGAATTATTTAATGATTAAATATGATTTTAAATATAATGCATGCTATATTAATAATTAAAAAATGATTTTATATGACCAAAATATATGGAATACCTTTTTAACAATTTGCCTAGGGTTATGTAGAGGATTTGCAAGTGAGTGTTTACATGTGAGTAATTATTGCAATGTAATTATTTATTTGTAGTTATATATTTGGTTAAAGTGGGACCCTTGAGTAATAATGAGATCATAAGATGTTATCATTCCATGATTCCCTAAATAACCTACATATAATCATGATAGCCTATATGGAACTAGATCAGGGGTCTTGTAGTTGGATGAGGGATTATTGTCTTCCTACCACAAGGCGATCATAGCAGATCTTTGTGTTATCTACTTTAGGTGCTACATGAACATGAAAGAGGGTGTATGAGGGTGTTTTTATTATGAAATCTTCCTATATGTGAGTTTACTGATGATTTGTGTTTCTATCTAATTTTTGCTTTTTCCTAAGAGTGAAAAGTAGAAACTAGTTATGAATGGTGTGGAAGAATACCTATTAAAGTTCATGAACTAGATCTAAGTTATTGTGAATAGATCATATTTGTCTTGGTAGGATGACCTATATATAATAAAACACTAAAATAAACTTGTTTTTTAGACAAGTAGATGGGTGGATTGCTTAGCATGAGCTAGATCCTAGAATTGAAAGCTTTCTAAAAGGCTATCAATCCACCTATTTTAAACATTCAATTGAGATGATAAAAAAAAATTATTATTTCATTAAATTATATAAAAATTAAATTTAAACCATTAAAAAACTGAATTTAATACAATAAAATTAAATTCTTTGTTAAGTTAATCTAAAATAAATCAACTAGTTCGGTTCTGCTAATGCTGAAAATTGGTTAAGGCAAAATGGTGGTTTTAGTTTGGTTTATGACAAGAGTCGAAATGAAATGATAAGGTTTTGATTGATTTTTTAAAATTTTAAATGGTTAAATTATAGTAAATAAATGGTAAAAGGGATTATGAGGTCAAGAGGTCAAGATGGCAAAGATGCAAAAGGGGTAAATGGTCAATGTGGTAAGAAAGAGGTAAAGCGTGAATGGAAAAAGAAGTAAATGGATACGAGGGTAGGGAGTTAAAGGTATTTAAAATATGAGGTGAAAATGGGCTAAAAGTGTGAGGTCAAGTAAATAATAAGGCCAAGAAATGAAATAAATGTAATACAAGAAAGCAAACAAATGTTACCTTGATCTTGATGAAGATGGTTGATGAAGATGTTGATGGAGCTTGAGGCAATTTTGGTAAAGCTTAGTTTATTTGATATTTTATCCTCCAAGATTATTATTACCTAATTAAAAAAATTATATAAATATTTTAAGAAATAAATACTAATTTCCAACTTAACCTTGGGTGAAGGAGAGGGGGGTATTTATAACATTTAATGTGAATAAACATGCCAAAATAGAGGAATAGTAAAGCAATTAAAATTTATCCAAGTGGGTTCATGAATGAGTCAAAGATGAGGTTGGTAGAGAATCTCAATTTGGTCATAAGTCTCCCATTTGGGTTGGTGTGTCTCCCACCTTGCACATGAATCCAATTTTGAATGGGAATCATGCACATGGGTTTTAATGAGACTAAAGACTTTTCACCAGCCTTATTTTTATTCATTCAAACACTTAAAGAGGTGGCACACCAATGTGGTTCCATTTTCCATGTGGTATATGGATGAGTCAAGGTGAGGTTGATGGGGATTCCCATGTGGGTTGGAAAGTCTCCCATTTGGGTTGATGAGCCTCCATTTGGGTTAAAAAGTCCAAAATGAGTGTCCTTTATCTTTGAGGAGGTAGGTATCTCATTTTAAGGTCCAATTTCATGTGTAAAGGAAAAATATATGTTTAATGATGGCCCCTTAAGGGGAAATTCACCATAGTTCAAGGGGGGGCCTTGTGATGCTTAAATGATGTCATTAAGCACATTGAGAAAGGGTCCCAGGTGGGGTATGATGTCCCACATAAAGCCACCTCACTTCTAAGCCATACCACTTTCCATATCACCTTCCATGTCACTTACCATGTCACATGCCATGTCACTTGACATGTCATATACTATGTCAATGTGAATAATGATAGTGTGTCCCATAATGAATAGTGATAGTGAATAGTAATTTTGAATAGTACTTTCAAATAGTGATTTTGAATAATATTATGTGACTATGGGAATAGTTATTTGGTTAGGTCAAGAAGGGTTGGTTAAGGTTTAAGAAGGTTTAGGGGGTCTTGAGGCATTTAGTCATTGAAAATTGTAAGTGTGCAGCTTTTTAGTGTGTGCATTTGCCCCTTTTTGTTATGTGGCTTTGAATTAACAAGCAGCAAAACAAAAAAAAATAACTTGGTTGAAGGTTAGGGTGACCTAAGTATGGGAGGATGTGTTCCCCCTCAAACCAAGATTTGATGAGGAAAGGTTGAAATAGGTGTAGGTTTGTTAAGAAGTTGGTGGGGAGGCACTAGGTGGTGCCACAAAGTAGCTAGGTATGTGAAATGCCAATAGGTTCACAAAATATGACCAAGCATAATCCTAAATATTATGTAGATACTAAATATGCCAATGTTGATAACAAAAATGGTCAAGTTTTAAGTATAATGACAAGGTAACCGGTCCCCAACATTGGTCATAGTTGATCAGGTTAGTCTTATCAAGGCTCCTAGACAAGGTTAGTGTTAACTCAGGTATGTAGGGTAGGAAGTGATCCCAAAAAAACACAAATGGTTTGGTTTTACATGAGGTGGTGTAAATGTTTAAAATTTCAACATGGCAAGGTTAGTCATTATGGTTAAAAGTTATTGTAAAACACACCAATGTTTTAGATCAAAAGCAACCGATGTCAAGGTGGACATGGTGAAAGCATGGGTGGATTGGGTATGGGTTCAAAAGGGATGGCCAAGCTAATTCTAGATACATGTGGCAAGTGGATGCTTCTTACATAGTTCCATGGATAGGAATCTATAAAGAACATAAAGCCAAATGTAGTTCTTTTGAGGTGAAGGGTGTTGGTTAACTTGATTGCCTCAATTTGATATCATGTAGTTTGGTCTATTTAATGGATGTTGGAGAAAGGGAATCACCAAAGGGTCAAAAATATGGCTATAAAATAGTTTTTGATGGGTGTGGTAGAAATGGTGGATGAGATTACCTAGGATGAAATTAGATGATTACATCAACTATGCAAAAGGAATTTGTATCCATGGATAAGCAGGTTGAAGCATGAAAATTATACCACCTTTTTAAAGAAAAGAAAGGGAGAAATATGCTTTATAAAACTTTAGAAAATCTATAACTACTCAAATTACTGTGGTGATCCGATGGGCTCTTTCATTACCATCCAAGTAAGTTGATATTATGCACACACCACAACAATGTCATTAATAGGCTATGAAGTGGTAGTATGCAATGATTCAAGGAAGCAAAGTAGTAGAGTTGGAAAATGAGAAATGTAAAAGATTTGAACCTTCGATCATTGAGCTAGTGGGGTCCCGAAATAAGTAATCATTGAGTTTTGAGGGATTTTAATGAAATATTCTAAGGGGTTTTGAAATATAGAGTGAGACAAATAATAATAATAATTAAATGAGGGAGCAGGTTATGGATTTTGTGCATTAAAGCAAGGGTTATTTCAAGGTGTAAGAAGATGTATTCTAAGAAAGGAGAATCAAGGAGAATTATTGGAAGGTAGGGTGCATGAGAGGGTATAGCTAGCATCCCCACGTGGGTATCCCAAATCTTCCATTTGAAGGTGGTTTTAGTTTTGATTCTAACATCTTCAAAGGTTAGAGTAAAAGGGGTTGAAAATAGGCAAGACCAAAAAAGGTGGGGAAGTAATTTTCGTCCTGATGGCTTAACATCGTTTAGGCTTGTTGGTTGGTCATATGAGCCCATGTTCTTCACTAATTATGTTATAGATTCATAGGATTGGTATATATCTCATAGTAAACCAAAATTGAGTGGAAGACCTTGGAGGTTGTAGCATGCTCAAAATGGGTAGAGGGTTGAAAAGGAAAAAGGTGATAGAGAGGGTGAAGGGAGTAGTTAGAGAGGGAAAAAAAAGAGTATGAGTGTAACTTATAGAGGCATTAAAGGAATAAAGGGATGATCCTAAATTAATGAACCTAACCAAATTTCATGCATTAAGGCAAGGGTGAGGAGGACATGAGTAAATAGACAAGGAGATGTATGGAGAAGAAATAAAACTAGTGACCACACTCTAAAGAGGTGGAGGTTGAATTGGAGAACATAAGGGAGATCTAACAAGGGATGAGGTGAAGGTGGACCAAGAGATGGATGAAGATAAAACAATGAGGTCATAGATAAAGATGAAGGTGGAAAAGGATGGAAGAAGATAGGCATGGTCATATAGGTTAAGAAGAGCAATGAAGGGCATCAAGGGAGATGAAAAAAATGAAATGAAATGGAGAAAAGAGAAGAAAAATAAAAAGTAGAATACGGGGTTGAGAGATGCACTAAAAAATGATAGATTAGATAATTGAAAAGGATGGGGAGAGAAGCGTAACAATCATGAAAGGTAAGGGGAGGTTGGTAAATATGGGAGGCCATGAAGGGTTTAAAAATAAGTCTAAAAATGGACCAAGGAGAAAATAGTTTGGTGATGAAAATAAAAAAAATAAGGAAATAAATAGAAGAAATAAAATAGGAGGAAAAATGAATGAAATCAGGACACAAAAAGGATGATATGAGAGTGAAAAAATGGGTGGTATCTTGACCAAGTAAGCATGGATGATGATGGATAATGAAGAAAAGTAGATGATGGTTTTGGAGATGAGAATGGGATGGAAAATGGGAAAGGGATTAAGAAAAATAAGGGGAAATAAAGGATGGGTGGGTAAGAAGGTGAAGAGAGAAGGTAGGTGTCAATCAACTTGTTAAAAGAGATTAACAAGTAGAAGGGGTGATTATAAGAGATTGTCAAGCTAAAAAGTGGTGAGCTAGGGAAGAAATAGGGGGATGAAATGAAAGGGAGTGAGATGAAACTAAGGGATGAAGATCAGGGATGATAAGAATAAAAATGAATAATTGAAGTAGTGATATAACACATGAATACACACATAGATGGAAAGAGGAAAAGGGGAATGTGAAAGGCAAAAGGCAAGATGAGATAAGAAGAAAAGGATAATTATGGAAGGCTTTTCAAAGGATAAAGGCCCAATTAGAAGCTAGTTATGGAGAAAAAAAGGAAGATAATAAGGAGGAAATGATGGAAAAATCAAACAAGAAGAATGGAAACTGGGTATGGTGGGAAGAGTGGTAGAATGGCAGAGAGTGATAGTGTACGTAAATAAAAGTGTAGTAATAAAAGAAACAAAAAGCTTACAAGATGCACAATATGATATGGAATGAGTGAGGAAAAGAGAGAAATAAAGAGGGTATGACAAATAGCAAAGGGTGAGGGCAGATGATGAGGATAGAGAAAGAAGTTGAAGGGGATAAAGGGTAAGGTTGGTAATAAGGTTAAAGAGAGGCAAAAAATGCAAAAGGTGGGTGGGGAAGTGAGCCATAAATCATATGCAAGGAAAGGTGGTGGTGAGGTCAATGAAGTACAGTAGGTGGTGGATTTATGGGAGATAAGAGGGGTCGATGAGGAAGGCTATCCACCCTTATGTTAAAAGAGATTAACAAGCTAGAGGTATGGAGATGGTTACGAGAGAGATAGAGAAGTGGAAAAAAAGATATGAGATGAGAAGGGAAAATAAAGTAATAGATGTGGCTGAGCTAACCTCAGTAACTAAGTGTTGCCTACAAAGTCCAAAAATACTTCAGGGTAATGTAGTTCTCCCAACAATGGGGGAAAAACTTAAGAGGAAGTATTATATGGTGTTAAAACATAAGGATGCTTAAGAAAGAATTTAAAGCTTCCTAGATGTAGGATACCCTAAGCAAGAGGGCATTGTTAGCAATAGAAACAAGTGAGAATAAAAATGGGTGGGAATTAGTTGTTAGTGTTTGAGCTACCCCTAGAAGTAGATCAACACCTACATAGTCTATGGACATCAAGCCAATATATTTCAATAAGGTTTGGGTGAGTGGTGTTTAAATTGGCTACCCCAATTTGGTGGATCACATGGGTTGGTTTGGGCTAAGGTAGAAGTTTTGGTAAAATAATAGTTTTGGGTTTTGGTGAAGGCATCAATGAAAGTGAATGGTGTAGATTGGTAAATAGTTATCATAATAATCCCACATCTAGTGGGATGAGAGATATGGATAGGCAAGGTAGGATAAATGAGAAGGGAAAACAATGTTAAGTACCATAAATGATCTTCAATGGAGCTAATCTAAAGAAGAAGTGCCTTTTTTAGGAGGTTACACGTTTTAAAATTATGTGAGGGTAGGAGTTTGGAGATAATGTCTATCTCTATGAGATAAGTTTTAGGAGGTGGGGGTTTATCCATATCTATAGAGTTGCTTTTGGACAAGGTTCATCATCACTATGAGCCTATTTTTAAGGGAAATAATGAAGTGATGACTTACAAAGAATTTCTTTGATGGTCAAGTAGATTCTACAAGTAAAGAAGTTAGTAGCATGGTGAACAACAGAGGATGGACCTTTCTTGACCCAAGAGTTGCATGGGTAGGCTAGACAAATGGTGACCATGTCTACATCCTCTATCACATCTCCATTAAACCAATGATGTATTGGTTCTACTAGGTCAGGCTTAACCAATAAGAAGTTATGTGGCTAAGAGAAGGTGATCATTACCCTACTAGGGATAACCTTTTAATTGGGACAAAGGAAAAGACTACCATGTTTGGGAAAACACTACCAATAGTTGGGGTTTGACATTCATAGCATGTGGTAATGGGTTGGTAGGAATAAGAGGTTAAAATGGGTAAGAAGGTGAATGTACTACTATGAATTCATGGTGACCTACCTCTGATGGAAGAGTTTATATAGTGGAAAGGATTTGGGAGTTACCATCACCAACAATAGTGGAGGTTTCAAAGGCATGATATTTATAGTAGCCCATGGTTGGAAGCTAATTTACATCAATTGAGGTAATGGTGATAATGATGCTAATGACCACTAGGCCCACAAGGATTGTAAGATGACAAAACAATAAAATACATCAGATGTGAATCATATGATAAGGTCAACAAAAAGATATGTTGATGGCGCATAATGGATTTATTAAAGCAACCAATCAGATTGAGGGTGATGTGTCCACATGAAAAGGTAAGTAGACATGATGATTTCAAGTGGAAGGACTATTCAAATGAATTAATGACATCATATGACCTTCCCCATCGGTGGAATGGTGAATCATGTTGGTGAGGAAGAATGGTCAGGTATTATATTTAAAGAATCATGATAAGGATGAATGTCTATCATTGAGTCATTTATTTTTAGAGGGTATAGAGAGTGTAAAGAACTACATAAGGTTGAAGATGGTGAATAATGTAAATGATTTTGGAGATAACCAACAACCTCTATGACCTGAAATAGTCAATATGGTGAATGTGTGGATCTACCAAATATTACAACATGTAATGGCAATAATGGAAGTACTACTAGATCAACAAGAGGAAAGGCACCCACAACCTGAGCTTAAGCCTAAAATTTAACCTATGAATTAATGAAGAAGGAAAGAATTTCATTGTGTAAGATGTATGGCTAGAGAACATGACCATTGACCTATCTATGAAAGGAACCTTCATTGTCCAAGGGGATGTGCATTGAGGCAACAACTGATGGTACCGATGTAAGTATAACAATAAAAGTAGAGGGATGTAATTGTTGATATAGGTGAGTAGGGTGAAAGACCCATAACAGAATATGTTTCTCAACCTATGGAGATGAATGTGGAAGAAGAGAATAGGGTACACACTTTAGCAACTGATGAGATAGGGAACATTATAGATGAAAGTTTAGGGAGAAATCAAGTAGAAGGATTGTTGAACACAAATCTAGAGTCACGAGACAATCATCCTAGTGATTAGGCATGAAATAATGTATGTAGGGGCTTTAAGTGATGTGTTGATAGTCTAATAACTTTATATGCATTGTGTGACTCCTCACACTTGAAATAAAATATTGCACAGTTTACTATAAACATGTACAAAATGTGTTAGATATCATTGGTAAAATATTATTATGCTTGAGGTTGTGTGGATAATTATAAATTTTATATTTATGGTTATGATTGTTATGGTTATGGTTGTTATAATCTTTCTTAATATAAAAATAATGATTATTGTTGGGGAAATACTGGATGGTAAAAGTCATGATGAAAAAATCAACCAAACACATTAAGAGAGGAATAGGGCATGATGATTTATTTTTGATAAGGACTAAAAATAGATCCAAAGTGGGAATGGATTAATGAATATAATCCCTTCAAATGTTATGCATGAATGGTCCTTAGTTGATAAAAAAAATTCTTGATCACAAGGTGTCAAGTAAGCTCTAAATCCATTGATTTATAGATACTTTAAAGTGGAGATGGGTGATATGTATGATAACCTCATATGAATTATTTTTTCCCTTCTATAAGTGATGTCAGAATGGTAATAGGCAAGTCCATGACGTATGCTAGATGTAGACTGATCAATTTGGGAAATCTACATGTGAATGATTGTTTCTTTTATCTTATTATACTTCCTAAGATCTTATTAAAGCTTTATAATTTGTTATGATAGTAGGTATTTTGCTTTATAATTGTATATGTGAAGCTGATCGATGTGGGAAGCTTCCAAAAAATTTCTCTACTTTTGATAACGTTAACTTATCCATCCTTCAAGGGAGTGGTCTAAGCTTATTATCTTTGTTTAATATTCTTGATAGCTGCCTTTGAAAGGAGAAATCCACCTTACATTTGACATTTTTTATTTTATTTTTGAGTAGTTGTCCTTTGAGGGAGTAGTCTTCAATGCTTAAGATATTGACCCAAGTAATGTTTTGGTATCCAAATTAGTTTTAGATGTAATATGTTTAGACATGGACAAGTCTGATTAGGTTTAGAGGTTTACCTTTATGATGGAAAAATTGTAACACAAGAAGGTTAATGGTATGTGAAAGGGTGTGGTTTTGAGAGACAATGACCATGGGATTCCATCTTGTTAGAGATGAAAGTATCCATGAGAACCATACTATGGGTAGAGCCTTGGTACCCACATTTAGGATTAGGCTATGAATTTGATAGTTAATCAAATGGTTCTATATTGTAATCAATTATCCTCAAAAGGAGAGTAAAGAGGTGGGTGAAGGTTAAAATCTCATAATCAAGGGATGAGCTTAAGTTAGACAAAAAGAGTGAGCTCGATCTTTCCTTAATAGAAAAATGGATGTAGATGTGAAGTGTTGAGAGGATTATGTTTTAGTTTGCCTTCAAAAGAGGATAAATGATATGTTCTTAATCCATACTTATGGGTAATGATGTAGGGTCTAAGCCAATTAATGTAAGCTTGCCTCATTTTACTTTTCTCCATGTTGGTCACATGTTGGCTTTCCTTTAGGACAAGGTCTTCGATATTGAATTTATGATGTTTGAGGTAAGGTTGGTTAGGTTTGATGGAAAAGGGTAATCTCCAATGGTTTGATGGGAGAATTTGTATCCCAAATAGGTTAGGTGGTGTCCAAATGGGTTTCCCCAATTTGATATAGAACTTGGTTCAAGTTGGGTTGATGGATAGGTTTGGTTGATAGGTTGAGGAAAAAAAGCCAAGGGTTAGTTCAGTTAATGGTTAAGGTATAGTTGAAGTTAATAAATGGTTAAATCTTTATGGAAGGAAATTTCCCCCAATTTACTCTTTACATGGGTGGGAAAAATATCCCAAAGTGAAGGTGTTTGTGGTTGGGTTTGGTTAGAATGTTGAGGGTTTAAAAGGTATGTCTATGGAATGGACATCTTAACCTTTCCCTTATCCTTTTGTTGGACCTGAGAGTGGGTAACCCTACAGATGGTGTGGATAAAAGGAAGTGTTAGTTTAGCTTAATTTTTTGGTTCCTCCTTACTCTTAGGTGATAATGAAGGAATAGGAAAGTGTTGGGTAGGTTTGGTTGATGGTTGGATTGGTAATGGGCTCAAAAGAGGTTCATTTGATAACATATTATCCTTTCCATAAAGTTGGTGGATAATGGTTTTAAGATTTTTGCATTGTTTTGTATCATGGCCAAGTATCTTATGGTAAGATCACACATGGTGGTCATTATACCATGATGGTTTTGGGTGTGAAGGGTCAAAAATTTTGATATGGTCAAAAGGTTTGATAGGTGGTAAGGTTAAGGAAGAGGTTTACAATAACCTTTGTAAAATGGTTGAGTAGGATTAAATTAAAGGCATTGGGTGATGGATTTTGGGCTTTGGAGTGGGACCCTTCTTAGGAGTAGGATTCACCCTAGAAGTCATTGGTTTTGGAATGGTTTTAGTAGATTGGTTAGGTTGGGGTTTATTGGTTGGTTTGGAAGTAGAATATTTAAGAGAAGCGGGGGGCATGGGTTTATTTTGAGATGGTTTAAGATATTTCACACTTTTAATAGGTTTAGTCAAATTTTTATTTGATAGAAATGATGGAATTAGGTCCAATTTCAAATATTGGTGAGCTATGCTAGGAATAGGAAGTATTCTTAGACTCTTGATGGGTTTGGTCAAAGAGGTGTAAGGATATTTAACAATTTTAGATGGAAGTGGGTTGGATGGTTCCCCTATGGTTTTAGAGGATAGAGTATCTGAGGATGGGGTTGAGGTGAGGTATATTTAAGTGAAGCTAAGGGTTCTTTTTTGTTTTGGTAAGGGAGGCCAAGATGATACCAGAAAGTGGCTCTATCAAGATTGGGTTAAGAAGTGAAATCTAGGCTTTGTACTAGCCTATAAAAGGGCTTGTAGATAGGTTTGGTTCCTTGATCATTTATTTCAAATATTAAACCCTTAGGTGGAGAAGAGGGAATGGTTTCCCCATCTATGTTTTTGGTGTAAGGTTCAAAATTTAGAGATGTTTCTTCCATAGATGGAGTGGGTAAGGTGACCTCTTCTAAAGGAATGATTTCCAAAGGAAGAGTAGGTGAGTCTATGGTGGGGGAGGAATGTGTAATGGTGTAATGTGAAAGGAAGTGAGTGGTTAATTCCTTTGTTTTATAATCTAAAGGAAGGGAAACTGATTCCCCCATTTCAATGAGTGGGGCAGAAGTAGTAGTAATAGGTTTATCAATAACAACATTGATCGTGTACACCTCATAAGTGTCAGATGATTTTGGTTGGCTTTGATACACTAAAAGGGTAAGTGGAAAAGATTGTTTAGTTTCCTTAATTATAGTTTTTAAGGAATTTTTTAAAGGTTATACTCAATCAATAAGTGGATTGGTTAAGGTTAGTGTTATTATAGTTTCTTCAGTTGTAGGTTTATTAAGGGCTAGAAGAGGGTGTACCAATGTCTCAGTTATCACATTAGGGTGTGAAACTATCTATAAGTTACTTGTTGGCTTGGTGAAGTTAGTTGGTTTGATATTTTAACAAGTTAGTTGGGTTGATCAATTGATTTATAGGATATTTGATTAGTTAAGCGTGATGAAATTGACCGTGTTAACAAGCTAGGTTGAGGTTGATATGATGGTTGGGGAGAATGGCATAAGCTTTGACAAGGTTGGGGTGATTGAGATGATAGATGTTGATAGGTTATTGGTTGGGCATGATAATAATTAAATGGCTGATGATAGGTGTTTCTACCTCAAATTTGCTTTTCAGACTATAAAGAAAGAAACTAGAAGAAAGTAAAGGACAAGGCTTGGAAGTACCTGGACATAAGATTGTGCACCGTAAATCCAGACGTTCATGGGCACTCCTCTTTGGCTGTGGAGGAATGACACCTGCAAGAAAAAAGGAAACTAGGACAAGAAAAACGTTAGACAGATAGGCAGTGGGTTGCCAAGCAAAGGCTTGTTCCCAGAAGTGTAAAAACTTCCTTAAGGGAGGTCAACCCACTGTTTTGATAAGATAAGTGACTGATAAAAGACAGAATGACAGAATACATAAGTGACAAAAAGATTAAAAAGGAAAGAAGAAAACAAAATGATTACCTGAATGAAGGAGTTGGGCTGAAGACAGTCGCCGAGGTCGGAAATGTCGCCGGTGTCAGTTTTCTGATCTACCGTCATCGGCTATCCTGCCGACGTCGGTTGGGGAAGTGACCGACGTCGGTTGGGGTTGCGGCCTGTAGTCGGGTTTGAGCAGGGTCTGGTCTGAGTCTTGGTCTGTGGTATGTCTGTGGACGGGTTTGAGGCTGATGGACGGGTCTGAGTCTGATGGACGAGTCTGTGGATGGTCTTAGGCAGAGATACAGGGGAGAGGAAGAGAAGGATTCACAGAGGAAGGGGCCTGAGAAGGCTTTTGCAGAGGAAGGGGCCTGAGAAGGCTTTGCAGCCTCTCAGGGGGAGGGACAAAGGAAGAGACACAGAAAACAATAGAAGATAGGTGATTGAAAAACAAATGAAATAAAAACCAGACTAGCTTACCTTTAGCTTGCTGAGTGTTGCTGGAGGGAGATGTTGCTGGAGCCACGGGAGAGTTGCTGCAAGGAGGAGATACTGATCCAGGGCCTGCTTCACCTGTTGCTGCTGCTGTACGAGGTTAAGACAGAGGAGAAATGAGAGCCAAAGCGCCGAGAGAAGTTATTTGCGAGCTCAAGAGTCCAGGGGGTGCAACGGACGCAGAAGGGGATAATGAAGGCTGTCGACGCCGGCAGTTTCACCGACGTCGGCCGAAGGGTCACCGACGTCGGCGGTCGCAGGATGGGCACAGAGGCTAAAAATAGCCTCTGCCTATTCTTGCATGCCGCCGAGCGAGGGGTCATGGGCAGAACGGTCGCAAGGTTGCCAAAATGGACGAGGGGGGATATAATGGTGAGATTTGGGCTAATAAATGCTAGGGGAAGGTGGAGGGATTCAAGGGAGGATCCAAGGAGGCAAGGGTAGGGTGGAAAGGGGGCCTCAATTAATTAAAAATAGATGTTAATTTCTAATTAATAAGACCTAGGTGGGTTAGGGACCAAGGAGGACTAGGAGGGAGAAAGGACCAAGGGGGAGAACCAAGGTGCAGACACGTTTGCGGTGTCTACATTTGCCCCTTTTTGTCTTGTTGGTTGTTCTAGACGAACTGCAAGACAAAAACAGGAGTTGGTTGCCCCAGAAAAAGGATGAGGTGTTCCCCCCCTCAAAGCGATAGTCGAGAGAAGGGAACCGAAGATCGAGTGTCGATTTGACAAAGAAATGGATAGAAGAGAGTGAGTGAAAATGCTGCCATAGTCATGATTGCGCGTAGTCCACTTCACGAGAGGGTCAGGTCAAATTGTCGCATGTCAAGGGTCAAGGAGTGCCAAAATTGAAGTAACCGGGCCCCAGCATTTAGTCGTCTGCTGATCGGGTCACTCAATCTAAGCTGAAGCTCCAAATGGTCATCGTGTCCCAGGTATCTAGGGCTTAGGAAGTGCTCCCAGAAACACGAAAAGGCCACAAGTAGTAGGGATCAACTGGCTCGTGATCCTATACTTGTGAAAGGTCAAAAATAGTCTGCGAACAATTCTGCTAACCAGCCGTGGAATAGCATACACGCAAAAACAACTAAGGCAACATTGGCTTGGAAGTGGGTCGAGGTCGAAGGAGATGGACATGATCTCCAATGGTCATTGGTCAAGAGGATGGATGGACGAAAGGATGCGGCCGAGCTATCCCCAGAAGACCCCATGTCAACTGAGTGCTGCCTACATAGCCCTGGTGATAGGGCCTCAGGCCGATGTAGTTCTCCCTAAAAGGGAGGGAGGGTCAGAGGGATTGATTGGTCTTGGTCAAAGGTTGATGATTGGTTGTGGTCAAAGGTCTTGGTCAAAGTGACGAGGTCAAAGGTGACGAAGTTGGGTGTGATAAGAGTCAAAAAAGAGAAGGTTTGTCCATCGTAGAGATGAACAAAAGGGGGTGGTCGAGCTAACCTCAAAAGATGTGGTATCTGAGTGCTGCCTACATAGCCCTGGTCTTAGGGCCTCAGACCAATGTAGTTCGGACTAAGAGGGTCAAAATGGTCGATGATGAGATTGGTCATGTGTTGAAATGACGAAGGCTAAGATGAGGATAAAAGGATGCTACAGATGGTGTATTCTGTAGAAGTGGTCGAGAGTCTTTCATCCCTAGCAAGTTTCCATAGTCGCGATGGATGTATGCTAGAAATGAATGGAAGGGTCTATTTATGCTTCAGCAAGTATTGGTTTATGGTTAACATAAATTGGGTCTGGTCGATAGTTTCCATGTGTATTGGTGTCCATAGAAACTATGTGAAATGGTTTAGGATGATGGCTGATGTCATGTTGAAAATGTCGAGGCTGGGTTGAAAAATGTTGAAGTTGGCTTGGTTTAAGGATGAGTCGACAAGAGACGTGGCCAAAGCATGACCAAAGCGCAGAGAAAAGATGAAAGGCAAATTGCTCTTTCATTGACAAGGACCAGAAAGGAAGCATAGATAGGGGTGATTAGAACTAAAGCCCCATTCATGCATTACGTCGTTGACCAGTGTTGAGTTAGAACGGTAATCGAATCACTTTGACATTAAAGTGAGCTCGAAGTCCCTTGAGCCGGTGATAGGAGGAGGATAGGGTAACCCAGTTTAAGAGCAGGAATAACCTTGCCCCTTTTTATAGGAGACCCTGAGACAACTACAAGCCAATGTCCGTGACTCGGTGTTTTTTTTTTTTTTTTTTTTTTTTTTTTTTTTTTTACGCAGACTGATCGATGCGGGAAGCCTGCATAGAGATGTCATTTGATGTAATGGTCATGTTGCGAAGCTGATCGATGCGGGAAGCTTCTAAAGTAGTTGCTGTTTATTGCCAGAGTAGTCATAGCCATCCTTCGAGGGAGTGGTCTATATTTTTGCTTGATAATGTTTGAAAAGTTGGCCTAGCTGTCCTTCAAGGGATCAGTCTAGTAATACAGCAATGATAATACAGCTGTCCTTCGAGGGATCAGTCTGTCTTTTTTGATTTGACTTGATTTAGAGACCATGGATATGTTTTGACATCTTGATTTGGATATATTGATAGAAATGAGAGTCACGGACAAGACTGTAGAAGCTCAAGGACGCCCCTTTTATTAAGACAAAGCATCACTGCATCTTAAAAGGGTTGTAGAGGACTTGTTAAGGGGGAATAGGGTTGAAAGGGGATGAGGATTAAGAGGACGAGGATTGCTCAAGGGACGAGCTCAAGTTACGTGCCAAGTAGACGAGTACTCGACTAGCAGAAGAATGGTCGAAGATGTAACGCATTAAGAGGCTCAGGTTCTGGCCGTCCGTCGAGGGAAGACAGACGATAAGTCCCTGACCCATACTTGTGCGTGATGATAAAAGGTCCAAGCCAATTGGGGGTGAATTTGCCTCGTTTACTTCACTCCATATTGGTCACGTGCTGATTCTCTTTAAGGACGAGGTCTCCGATGTTGAAATCTCGTTCTCGCAGATTTTTATCGTAGGCCCGCTTTATGCGACTTTGGTAGACATGGAGATGATTAAGGGCAGCCAGACGGTGCTCGTCGAGTAACTCAAGTTGAGTTAGGCGATCTTGACGAAAGTCGTCGTTGGAGAGAATGTCATGCAGGGAGATACGAAGAGATGGGATCTGTACTTCGAGAGGTAAGACAGCCTCTGTTCCGTACACGAGAGAAAAGGGAGTAGCACCCGTAGAGGTTCGGATGCTAGTGCGGTAGGCCCACAAAGCGAAGGGGATATGAACATGCCAATCCCTTCCTGTATCGTCGACCACCTTCATGAGAATTTTGGTGAGAATTTTGTTGGAAGCCTCGGCCTGCCCATTTGCTTGTGGGTAGTAAGGCGAAGAAAAGCTGAGTTTGATGCCAAATGAGTCGCATAGTTTTTGGACAGTCTTGTTTTTGAAGGACTTGCCATTGTCAGTGATGATTTTGTGAGGGACACCGAAACGACAGATGATGTGGCTACTGATGAAGTCGACAATTTTGTCGGCTTTTGTGGAGACAAGAGGAATGGCTTCCACCCACTTGGTGAAATACTCAGTGGCAGTGATGATGGACTGATGACAAAGAGACGAGTGAGGGTTGATCTCACCGATGAGATCCAAGCCCCACTGAGAGAAAGGCCAAAAATCCTGAGCGACTTGCAAGACGTGGCTGGGAAGATGAAGCAGGTTAGAGTGCTGCTGACACTTGATGCAACGCCGAACATAATCGCTACAGTCTTGATGAAGGGTGGGCCAATAATAACCCAGGTGAAGGAGGCGCTTGGCAACCGAGTTTCCACTGAAGTGTCCACCACAAATCCCATCGTGGACTTGCTTTACGGCATGAGAAGCTTCAGTGGAGGTTAGACAGCGAAGAAGGAGACCGTCAAAGCCTCGCTTATAGAGAAGGCCCCCTAGCATGGTATAGCGAGCTGTGCGCTTGATGAAAGCTCGCCGCGCATTGCTAGAGAGGTTGGGAGGAGTGACAGAAAGAGACAAGTAGTCCACAAGTTGCTTATACCAGTCATCTTGTGGGCTAGAATTGATAGTGTTGATATGGTCGATGTGAGGAGAGATGTATGAAGGCAAAGGTACGCGATGCACTGTGACAAAAAGGCGGGATGATGATGACGAAGACGGGATATGCGAAGCAAGAGAAGCCATGGTGTCGGCAAACTTGTTCGTAGAGCGTGGAACAGTCTGCAAGAGGTAATGGTCGAAAGATGCCAAAAGAAGGTCAGCACGATTCTTATACCTCTGTAAAACTTCATTTTTACAGAGATACGAACCGTTAACTTGATTAACGACGAGCTGCGAGTCGCTGAAGATGTTGATAGACTTGATGTGGAGAGAAAAGGCAGTCT
Organism: Torreya grandis; assembly: GCA_037957365.1. Lineage (NCBI taxonomy): Eukaryota > Viridiplantae > Streptophyta > Pinopsida > Cupressales > Taxaceae > Torreya > Torreya grandis. Next base: position 1,047,898 of record JARHVA010000434.1, read on the forward strand.
GAAGTCCCAAAATTAAGGCCTCGTATTCGGCCATATTATTGGTACAATCAAAGTCAAGCTTGAAAGATAGAGGCAAGGGCTCCCCGTCGAGTGGGATGAGGATGACCCCCGCACCCCCACCGAGTTGACATTTGGAGCCGTCAAAAAACATAGTCATCTGGTAGACGGTGTCATCGGTGGAAAGGGTAGCGATAGACTCGTCAGGGAACTCACAGTGCGAAGGTTGGTTGTCGAGAAGAGGGGCATCTGCCAGTTGGTCAGCGATGGTTTGCCCCTTGATAGATTTCTGTTGGATGAAGACGAAGTCAAACTCAGCAAGCAGCATGAGCCACCGAGCCATATGTTGATTCTGATATGGCTTGGAATGCATGTACTTGAGAGGGTCGGTGTGAGTGACGACAAAGGTTTTGTGGTTGAGAAGATAGTGGCGAAGCTTGGTAGCGGAAAAGACTAATGCCAAACAGAGTTTCTCGGTATGAGTATACCGAGTTTCATAGTCAACCAGTGTTCGGCTGATGTAGTAAACTGCTTGCTCGCGATGATGCTCGTCTCGGTGCGTGATCATGGCACCTAACGAATGGTTGGTAGCAGAGATATAAAGGTAGAAGGGTTGGTCGTCCTTAGGTGGAATGAGGACTGGTGGAGAGACCAGATAGCCTTTGAGGGCTTCAAAAGCCTCTTGACAGCCCTTATCCCATTTAAAGGAGACGTCTTTCTTAAGGAGGTGATGAAAAGGTTGGCAGCGGTCTGAAAGCTGCGAGATGAAACGGCGAATGGACTGGAGCTTCCCTTGGAGACTGCGAAGCTGCTTGAGATTGGTCGGGGGCGGCATTTCGAGAATAGCATGGATCTTGGCGGGATCTATCTCGATACCACGGAAGGAAACGATGAAGCCGAGAAGTTTGCCTGAGAGGACCCCAAAGACACACTTCTTGGGGTTGAGGCGGACATTGTATTGAGAATGGTCAAGTGGTCGCGGCGGAGCTTGGACTTGCCGAGAAGGTCATCCACATAGTCCTCCATGATTGTGTGGAGGAGATCGTGGAAAATGTAGGTCATGGCGCGCTGATAAGTGGCACCAGCATTTTTCAGGCCGAAAGGCATGACTCGATAGCAGAAAGTCCCCCATGGGGTGATAAAGGTAGTCTTGTGCTGGTCTTCTGGTGCGATCAGGATTTGATTGTATCCTGAAAACCTGTCCATAAGAGATAGCATCTCATGGCCGGCCGTAAGATCAACAAGCTGGTCAATGTTAGGCAGAGGAAAGTCGTCTTTAGGACAGGCTAGGTTAAGGTCACGATAGTCCGTGCAGATCCGAATCCCCCCAGTTGCTTTAGTAACTGGGACGATGTTAGAGACCCACTGTGGATAATCGATGGGTTGGATGAAGGCGACAGAAAGAAGGCGCTAAATCTCCTCTTTGACAAGAAGTGCAATGCGAGGGTGCATCTTTCGAAGCTTCTGCCTGACAGGCTTAGCCTCTGGTTTGGTGACAATGTTATGGGTAGCAATGGTAGGGTCGATGCTAGGCATGTCGCTGTAAGTCCAGGCAAAGGCCTTGCTATGGTTGGAAAGGAACTTGGCATAGTCAAGTTGCTCCTGAGCGTCTAAAGATTGGCCAATCTTTAAGACGTGAGGAACATCGGAAAAATAAGGGAGGTTGATGTCAATGGTGGATTCATTTAACATAACCTGGGTCTCAGAAGGGAGAAAATGCTGGACGAAAGAGTCATCGGCACCCATGTAGGAAAGGATGGCGTCATCGTCAACGCAGTGGACAGTGTGAATGGTTGCCGACTCATCCTCTACCATGCTAGGAAAGATGAGAGGGAGAGACCTGGGCACCCCATTGAGCTGATAAGTTAGGGGTTCCAGGCGGACGGTGTTTATGGAAAAAAAAAACTAGGAGGGATGGAAACCACCGACTCCGTAGGTGACGAAGGAGGAATGGGCGAGCCTGGAAGAGATTGGTCAGTGGTTGGTTCGGGACAAAGGTCGGAAGGAGCCTGAGTGGGGTCATGATATCCCAGGCCATACCGTTTCTTGGCATCGTGATCATTGAGCGACTCGATGGGCTGATGGGAGCCCTGCTCATAACGTCCGAAACCAAAACCCTTCCATGCACACCTATGAAGGTAAGTGTGTGCAAAGATAGGGTTGCCAAGAAACGAGAAATCAGATGTGAAAGGTTGGGGTGAAGAGAGGGAAGCGCCGTAGGTAGGAGCTTGATTAAGCCCCCCATAGACAAAGTTGGTTCGGAAGTGAGGAGGACCATAAGGTATGACCGTCCCAATCCGAGGGTCGTAATTAGGACTGAGGTGAAGGCGTCCATACTCTTGTGGAGTTTGGAACATGTCGAGGGTCAACAAGCGATATTCCCCAAGCGATAGTCGTTGGAAGATGTCTTCCATGGGGTCTTTGGTCGGCGCTTGAAGAGGAGGGGTGAGGGCAACCGCTGATTGCGAACTGGTCGAAGCTTTCGCAGATGGAGGCAGTGCCGGAGTGGATGGCTTGATGGGAATGAGGACATCGTTAGGATGATAGGTGGTGTTGCAAGTCTTGAAGGGTGAAGGGTCAGCAGGGATGGTGTGCTCTTGCTCGTCATGCTCGAACTTCACACAACGGTGCAGGGTGGAGGGTATACAGGCCATGGCACGGATCCAAGGTCGGCCCAGTAGAAGGTTGTATTGAAACTCTCCTTCGATGATATAGAAGAGCTCCGGGACTGTGCGTGGGCCTACGCGAATGTGGAGGATGACTGTGCCAATGGTCGTGGTGGTGGTGTCGTTGAAAGAGCGTAAGATAGCGTCAGTTTTGGAGACGCAGTTCTGAGGAAGAGCCAACTGATCAAAGGCGTGGGTAGAGATTATGTTGATGCTAGCGCCGCCGTCGATCATAACGCGTTTAATGCGTGTCCGATCAACATAGGCAGTGATGAAGAGGGCGGCGTCCTGATCTTCCGTGTTAGATGTGGGAATCTCAGAATCGCTGAATGTGATGGAAGCGACAGGAGACAAGGAGTGGACGAGGGCAGTGAGCGGTTGGGGGTCCTCGGGTCAGACCTCCGCTGCCTGCAAGGCTTGGATAAGGGCTTGACGGTGCTGAGGCAAGGTTTGGATAAGGTCGTAAAGAGACATCTTCACAGGTGTCTGGTGAAGCTGCTTCAGCATGGAGTCGTGGATTGGCCCAGAAGAAGAAGACGAAGAAGGTTGGGACGCGCCAAGGATAGAGATTTTAGGCTTGGGCACAAGGGACGGCTTGACGAAGGGATAGGTCCAAGGAATGGCAGCTTTTTCCTTGGCCTTGTCCTTTTGCGATCTAGTGGTTATAGAGACAGCATTGATTTCAAAAATGGGAGGCGAAGAAGGGGTCATGTCTGGCTGGTGAGATGTTGACGTGTTTGAAGAAGTTGGACAGGAAGGAGTCGGGGTCTGGTCAAGAGTGTCCTCAAGGAGAAGAGTGTCTTTCTCCATGTGGCGGTGAATGACAGCCTTGAGGGCACAGCAAGTCTCGGTGTCATGTCCTGGTGTACGATGATATAAACAAATTTTCGTATCGTCGAACCAGGAGGGCTTGGACCCGAGAGGTTGGAAAGGCTTGATGGGCGAAAGGGTTATGTCGGAAGTCTGGAGAAGTCAGCGCAATATCAATGAGTATGAGCCCAATAGAGGGTCCGTGCTATTTGATATGCGCGAGGTCGGTGACTTTTGCTTAGGCGAGGTTAGAAGAGGTTTCCGTACCACCTTATGGGTTGATGGCGGGGTGACAGATGGAGACGGCTCTTTCTTGACGATTGATACCGCCTTTTTAGGAGAGGGACGACTAGAGGTAGGCAGAGGAAGCAAAGGAGGCAACGAGTTTTGGTTGAAAGTCAGAGTGGGAAGGATGCTAGCCAAGGTCGAAGGATGGGGGCCCAAAATGGATGGCAATGGTGACGGAGAAGGAGGCGTTTGATTCTGCGGTCTGGCAGTCTTCTTCGCCTTGGTCGGAAGACTGCTACTGGTCGAGGTCTGGCCTAAGTCCACCTTCACTTGTGGGTGAGTGAGGGAGGAGATAGGATGAACGCCAAATGACTTGATGGGTTTGGACGAGATAGATGCAGGCTTCGGTTTGGACGGATTTGGTTGAGGTTTGAGAGTCTGGTCTTTGTCAAGAGTCTGACGAGATTCTGCCTTAGGAGGATTAGCGGCATGTGATGAGAGGGCGTGGGTATGTTGAAGGGCCTTAAGACGCTCCCACAACACCTGAGGCGTCACTTTCCTCGAAGGGAGAAGTTCAATCTTCTCCACTAACCGGGAAAATGGCTGAGAGGAAGATGTTGATGGTTGCGGGGTTGAAGACGAGATGGGAGTAGTGGTCTTGGACACATGATGTGGTGAAGTCATGACAGATGAAGATGAAGGGGAGATAGGTTCTTCCCTGGGTGGAGAAGAAATCGGGGAGCGAGGCTCCTCCAGCGGGTAAAGGGCAGGGATGACGGTGCCCTCCACTTGCGGCTGAGGAGTAGGAAGGGTCGGGTCCTCCAAAGGCTGCAGAAAGGAGGTGCTGATAAGGCCGAGGCATCCTCCAAGATGAGAGAGGTCAATGGAGAACTAGCCGAGGAGAGAGGCTCGTCCACATGTGACGGACTGATTGATGGACTAACCTCAAGAGGCTGATTGGGGACGAAAGGAGAGACCGTATTGACTGTCCGAATATTGTGCTCATGATTGTCGTCAATTAAGGTCTGGGCATGGTTCTGAGCTGGTGGATGATTGGGGAAAGGTTGTTTGAAGATGTCAATGGCCTGATTAGGGGGTGCATTTGGATTGTCTAAGATGAGATCCCCCTTCTCAAGCATGTCTTGTATTATGTTCTTAAAGGTCTTGCAGTTCTCCGTGTCATGGCCCTTAACACGGTGAAAGCTGCAGAAGTCTTGCTCCCTATACCACGCGGGGATGGCGTGTGAGGGATCAAATTGAGGAGGAGGTCGGGCTTGAGGGAGATTGAGGACTCCCTGTTTAAGAAGCTTTTCCAGCACAGACGCATATGATTCTCCAAGAGGAGTATATCGTCGTTGCAAGTATCTTTGCTGGAATTGCTGAGTAGCGCTCTGAGATGTAGAGGGCTCAGGCTGATTGGTCGAAGAAGATGAAGGTCTGACAACCACGGCATTAGCTGAAGCCTTGGATTTAGAATTAGATGATGATGGCTTGGCAGAAGAAGAGTCATTGGTCTTAGAGCTGGGATTCTTACTCCGCAACTTGACTTTGTTCTCCTCGATGGCACGCAACTCAAGTTTGCGGGCCATCGTGAAGGCCTCGTCAAAAGTGCGGAAGGTTTGAACCCTCAGAGTGGAAGAGATATGTCGGGCACAGGCTTGAGAAAAGAGTTCAATAAGCTCGGCCTGGGGTAAGGGAAAGGAGAGTTGGTTGATAAGGCCTCTCCATCGAGCCACGAAGTCGGCTATGGACTCGTCCTCGAATTGCCGAATAGAATAGAGGTCCGTGATTGAGACCTTCTTGGTTATGTTGATAGAAAAGTGATCGAGGAATAGCTGAGCCAGTTGCGTGAATGAGAAGAGAGAATGACTAGGAAGGGAGCTATACCAGTCAAGTGCAGCACCCGAGAGAGACATAGGAAACGTGTGTAAGAGTAACGCATCGTCATGGCCAATGAGGTAGCAGGCGTGTCTGAATGCCCGCAAATGTTGTTGTGGGTCTTCCTTGTTTTGAAAACGAGAAAACTTCGGAAGCTCCCACTGGCTAGGATATGGTCTGATTGGGACAGAAGGATGGATGGGCTCGTTACAGATCTGTTCATATGAAAGAGTGTTGCGCGAGCCGGAAACAGAGGTCTCAAGACTGGTCATCTTGTCCATCAGCATCTTGATGATGTCTGCCGACGGATTGACGAGTTGCGCGCCCCCTAAGTTGTAGGGCGCTTGGAAGAGGTTAGAGGAGGCTTGCGACATAGTCGGTTGTAGAAGATACGGATGACTAATCGCAGGGGCAGAAGTGAAGGCTAAAGGTGGTTGGTTAGAAGACATAGCTGGGCCCGTTGTTGCCACGAGAGGTTGGACTGTGGTAACGGGGGCCAAGGGATAAGAAGCCACCCTGGTGTTGATAGGGGCCAGGGTAGGCGGGATAGAGACGACAAGGTTTTGAAATGGAGTGGATAGAGGTTGAGCGGGTTGAGGTTGACAAGGGGCCGGAACCCCGGTGGAAGTGGGCCCGATGATAGAGGGAGAGGCCACACCTGGAGGATTGGTCAAAGTCTGGTCAGTGGTCAAAGCGATGGCTTGAGTGTCTAAAGGTTGAACTATGGATGTTTTTGATACAGCTGTAGTCGCGACAAGGGAGGTCAGCATTCTATAGATCAGATTGCCCAAGGAGTCCCGCGTTCGGCTATGTGCGAGATAATGTTGCAAAGCCTTGACATTGAGGTCCAAGAATCGCTCGAAGTCTTGGTCCCCTTCTTGGACAATGGGAGTCTGTGGCGGGGTCGGACGGACAGGAGTTCTTTCGGTCTCCGAGTTGAACTCCATTATAGGCTTGGTCACGGATGGGGTGGACGGAAGTGGTTGATGGCAGGCGTGGTCGACAAGAGCCTTGGCTTGGCTACGAGTGAAAACCATGCAAGGCAAAGAAGGTTCAGGTCTCAGGAACTGTGTTGCTCAGTTTCAGAAGACCAGGATGAAGTCTTTGACAGAGAAAGGACAGGTTTCAGGTTGTTGGTTTTGAAAAGAAAGGACAGTGATAGAGACTGACGTCGGTTTAAAAACTGATGTCGGTAAGAAATGAGGCCGACGTCGGTCAGATGACCGATACCGGTGACAGATGAAGCCGACGTCGGTATCAGAACCGATGCCGGTAACAGGGGAAGCCGACGTCGGTAGAAGAACCGATGTCGGCGACTGTGTTTTCCAGAGAGCCAAAAGGTTCTTGGAAAACAAAGAAGAAAACGTCCTCACACACTCAAACAAACAAATGAGAAGAGGAAAACAGAGAAAGACAGACAAGCCTAAGCGATAAATCCTAGGAATTAACCTTAGAAACTTGTGGCTTATGCCTTAGATGAATGTTTGGGAAGATTGGCTGAAAAAAGGGTCCTAGAAGAAGGCAGTCTAAGGATGGTTTCAGGTGTTGTTTTAGGTGCTCAAAGATCTGTGTTAGGGTCTGGTACGTGGCCTGGTGCTAAGGAGCAAGCTCCCCTCACTTCACGATTCCAGTGGTTAGCTGGTCTCGCTTAGCCAAGATATACCTCGCCTAGAGTTTAGACTCCGCCAGAGAACGGAGTGGGCTTCCCCCTTGGTGATGAAATCCAAGTGGGGTCACCGGGACGGGTAAGGTATCCGCTGGGGGATGAAATCCCAGTCGGGCCTTGTCTCAGGTATGTTTTATGTTTGTTTTGTGCATGTGATTCGGTAGTGTAACATAAAGTGTCTACGGTTTATTCAATATGCGCCTAAGTTACTAGATGTGGACTAATGCAAGCACAAGCAGAGATGAAAGTGCAATATGTTTTAAGCCCAAGTCGAAATGTGATATTGTTATGAAGACAAGATGGAGAAAGGGATGAGAGTATGATATTGGACTAGTCTAGAATGCAAGGAAGAAAGGTTCGTTTTAGACCTGCTTATAGTGACATTTGGAATAGAAGAAAGAGACAAGAAGAAAGGAGCCTAAATGCACCTAAATGAATGAAAAAGAAAAAGGAACCCAGGAGGAACCTAGGGTCCCACCGGGCGTGCCAGAGATGTTTCTACCTCAAATTTGCTTTTCAGACTATAAAGAAAGAAACTAGAAGAAAGTAAAGGACAAGGCTTGGAAGTACCTGGACATAAGATTGCGCACCGTAAATCCAGACGTTCATGGGCACTCCTCTTTGGCTGTGGAGGAATGACACCTACAAGAAAAAAGGAAACTAGGACAAGAAAAATGTTAGACAGATAGGCAGTGGGTTGCCAAGCAAAGGCTTGTTCCCAGAAGTGTAAAAACTTCCTTAAGGGAGGTCAACCCACTATTTTGATAAGATAAGTGACTGATAAAAGACAGAATGATAGAATACAGAAGTGACAAAAAGATTAAAAAGGAAAGAAGAAAACAAAATGATTACCTGAATGAAGGAGTTGGGCTGAAGACAGTCGCCGAGGTCGGAAATGTCGCCGGTGTCGGTTTTCTGATCTGCCATCGTCGGCTATCCTGCCGACGTCGGTTGGGGAAGTGACCGGCGTCGGTTGGGGTTGCAGCCTGTAGTCGGGTTTGAGCAGGGTCTGGTCTGAGTCTTGGTCTGTGGTCTGTCTGTGGACGGGTTTGAGGCTGATGGACGGGTCTGAGTCTGATGGACGAGTCTGTGGATGGTCTTAGGCAGAGATACAGGGGAGAGGAAGAGAAGGATTCACAGAGGAAGGGGCCTGAGAAGGCTTTTGCAGAGGAAGGGGCCTGAGAAGGCTTTGCAGCCTCTCAGGGGGAGGGACAATGGAAGAGACACAGAAAACAATAGAAGATAGGTGATTGAAAAACAAATGAAATAAAAACCAGACTAGCTTACCTTTAGCTTGCTGAGTGTTGCTGGAGGGAGATGTTGCTGGAGCCACGGGAGAGTTGCTGCAAGGAGGAGATACTGATCCAGGGCCTGCTTCACCTGTTGCTGCTGCTGTATGAGGTTAAGACAGAGGAGAAATGAGAGCCAAAGCACCGAGAGAAGTTGTTTGCGAGCTCAAGAGTCCAGGGGGTGCAACGGACGCAGAAGGGGATAATGAAGGCTGCCGACGCCGGCAGTTTCGCCGACGTCGGTCGAAGGGTCGCCGACGTCGGCGGTCGCAGGATGGGCACAGAGGCTAAAAATAGCCTCTGCCCATTCTTGCACGCCGCCGAGCGAGGGGTCATGGGCAGAACGGTCGCAAGGTTGCCAAAATGGACGAGGGGGGATATAATGGTGAGATTTGGGCTAATAAATGCTAGGGGAAGGTGGAGGGATTCAAGGGAGGATCCAAGGAGGCAAGGGTAGGGTGGAAAGGGGGCCTCAATTAATTAAAAATAGATGTTAATTTCTAATTAATAAGACCTAGGTGGGTTAGGGACCAAGGAGGACTAGGAGGGAGAAAGGACCAAGGGGGAGAACCAAGGTGCAGACACGTTTGCGGTGTCTACAATAGGCTATTGATTAGTTGTAAGTGAGGTTTGATTGATCATGGATACCATAAATAAATGGCCTAAGTTTTGAATCTAATCTAGTTATTCGATCTATTATCATTGCAACAAACTCAAGTGGTAGTTAAGGTGAAGGTTGATAGTTTGTGGATTGGTTGAATTTTGAGTTTCATGATTTATAGGTGAGGTTAGGTTGATTTTAGATAGGGTTGGGTTGGTTATAGATAAGGTTATGTTGGTTGTAGACAGGATTGGGTTGGTTGTAGACAAGGTTGGGTTGATTATTGATAAGGAAGGGAGCATAAGTGGCTTATAATGTAAGGTACCACTTTAAGGCTAAAGGATTGTTCTCCAATATCCTAGAAAAGTTAGGATTTCTAGGAGATAAAATAGGAAATCTCTCCATTAAACAAGATAGTGGATATGAAGTATTGTAAAATAGGTTCTTGGTTGGTTTGATTCTTCAATTTGTAGTCTAGTAAAGACTATGTGAAGAATGGAGAGAAATGAAGCTCACACCTCAAACAAAAATTAAGTACAAGAAAAGATTAAAGGAAATCAAAGCATATACAAAGATACGTTAAATCCTAGAGTTTTAATTATCTCTAATTTGGCTTGTGCCTTAGAAAGTGTGAAGGGGAAATTGGCTTGAATAGGTCCTAAACAAGATAGTCTATGTTCATTTTTGAGTTATGTTTAGGCACTCAATAAGAAGTTTGTATTAGATTGAGTACATGGCTTGGTGATTGGTTGTTTCTCAACTCACTTCATGATCCCATAGCCAATGAGAGTGACTATCCAATATATACTAATTACCAAAGTTTATACTCAATCAGAGAGCTGAGTTGGTTATCCCCTTAGTGATTAAATCCAAGTATGATAACTAGGAAAGGGTAAGGTGATCTACTAGGTGATGAAATCCTAATTGGCTCAAGTGAGTTTTATTTTTGTTTTGTGCAAGTGGTTCTATTTTGTAACATTTTTGAACTATGATTAATTTTTTTGCCTTTAATTAATCTAGGTGAATTAATTAAGCAAGCAAGCAAATAATGTATGTAGTTAATTTTAACCTAAAAGAATTTTATTTATTTATTTTTATGAAAACAAGAAAAAATAAAATGCACCTAAATATAGAATGAAAATGTAATCCTAATCCTATAATGAATGCTCTTTTTATTTTATTTGTTTAAATGCAATAAATAAATAAATAATTTAGTTTTTTATTTTTTTTATTTTCTAAATAAAAAAAGCTAAAACTTCTATTTTGAAAGAGAAAAATGATTAATTTTAAAAAATTAAATTCATCTAAATGCCTTTTTACTAATGAAACTAAATTTCCTAAAAAAACAAATGAACCCAATAAAACTCAAGGGTCCTACTGGGCGTGCCAAAACATTTCTATCTAATATTTGCTTTTTCCCAAGTGTGAAAAGTAGAAACTAGTTATGAAAGGTGTGGAAGAATACTTGTTAAAGTGCATGCATTGGATCCAAGTGATTGTGGAGAAATACTCATTTTCTTGGGATGATGACCTAAAAATAATAAAACACTAAAATAAAATTGATTTTTAGATAAGTAGATGGGTGGATTGTCTAGCATGAGCTAGATCCTAGAAGTGAAAGCTTTCTAGGAGGCTATTAATCCACCTATTTTTAAACATTCAGTTCAGATGACAAAATAAATGTATTATTGCATTAAATTATATAAAATTGAAATTAAAACCATCAAACAAATGAATTTAATACAAGAGAATTAAATGCTTTTCTAAGTGTTGGGTGAATATTTTGTCACCAGCTAACTGATGGGCAAAATAGGTTGTTTCAACCAAAGCATAGGGAGATTGATCAGCCAAATGTGCAAGTTTACCACATCAAAAGGGGATAAATCTCTCCTCTCATCAAGGGGAGGTTCTCTATAAATATGAGGTGCTATATACTATATATATAAGTAAAAAATAACACTTAGGGGTAGGACAACACCATCCATCTCTCTTTTTTTAGAGATGATGTTCACAGATCAAAGGAGAAATCTTGGGTAATTACTGAACGCATTTCTCTTCTTTCAAAAATGATGTTCAAAAAACTAGAGGAAGACTTCCTAGTAGTAAAAGTAACCAAAAGAAACCCACAAAAGCACAAAGTCTTTCATTGCTTCCCTCATTGAAATAAGGTGTAGTAACACAACAGGATGAAGTGTAACACAAAGTCTCCACCTCAACTACCAAAGAGTGAAATACAAAGGATAATGGGGGCACAAAGTCAGTCCAAGATATTTTACATAGAAATAGAAAAACAAACATGCTAAAGACAATTATGGTAGCACAAAGTCTCTCCACAGTTGGCTTCAGGACACCTTCTTGATTACTTCCACTAGTTCTGCTTGTTAAATTAAATAGACAAGAATGCATTAAGGAAATAGACATAAGAACAATTTCCTCAACAACACAATCTATTCCAGCACAAAGTCTGAAAGGTCACTTGTTTTATCATTCAAATAAATAAATATGATTAACAATCTAAGCTCAAAGTCTCAGGAAATGCCTTTCAATTTAGGCAGAGTTTTGATTTTAAAACAGAGAGATCTCTTTTGCACAAAATAAGAGATTACAATATATAACACTCCAAGAAAGACTTGGGCACTTTGTTTCAGAAAATGGCCCATGCTACATTCAATGCCTTGAATGCAATTTCAGTTCTATCAAGGGGCCATGCTAGAACAGGGCATTAGCCTTAACTGTGGCATGTCAATTCATCCCAAATGTCTCTTTTTGAAGTATGGGCCACCTAGTCCTTTTCCTGATATGTGTGTAGCTGTCTACTTTGCCTTTACTCAATGGAGAAAAATAGGCCACATCTTTGAGTGCTCTTGCTCTCTGATGTCCACCTGGTGGACTATTTTACCTATTGGAATAACTTTTGCATAAATATTTTTGGTCTTTCTACATTGTTCCCTCTTTCCTCACCACGTCTTATTGTATTTTGTCCTTTTTTTGGCAATCTGAGCTCTCATGCTATCTTCTCACTTTCTACTAGCTCCTTTAGCTTCTTCTTTGGCTGGTCACTGAGTTTGTTTTCAGGTCCACACCATATTTGAAAAATAATAGATATTTTATTACCCTAAATTTTACATTCGTAGGGATGTCACTGGTTTTTGGTCGCTTGAACCACTTTGAACCTTTGAACCTTTTGGTTCAAAGTTCAATGGTTCAATGCTTCATTATTTTCTCTTTGAATATTTTGTTCTTATAAGTCCCTCAAACTTTATTGAACTCATTAAACCTTTGAAATTTGAAATCTTTTGGTTCAAGGTTCAATGGTTCAACGGTTCAATCTTTCTTCTTCGAAGTATTCTTTGAACCCGTTGAGTCCTTAACTCTTTTTTGAACCTTTAAACTCATGAACCTTTGAACCTTGCTAAAGTGGGGTTCAATGGTTCAATGGTTCATTCTATTTGTTTGAAGTTTGCCAATGGACCTTTTGATTGAACTTCAACATTGAACCAGCGTTAAAATGCCTAAGTGTTTGGAACCTGCTTCTTTGTGAAAGCCCACTGGTTGAACCTGTGGAACCTATTGAACCTGTGAGTTCCTTAGATGAAAAATATGTGAATAATTGAAGAACTTGGATGCTCAGAACATTTTTTGAAAATGGAAAAGAGAATTTTGTCTTATAGGACCAAAATAGTTGATATGTTGTCCCCTAAAAACAAGTGATGGATTTTGGGAACAATAGTTGGCTCTAGTTGGGTAACTTCCATTGACTGTAAAAAAATCAGAGGGAGAAGAATCTAGAATCTCTAGTGCCTTTAAGTATGCCTTTGGGCTACAGAGTCATGCTACCCAAAAAATAAAGGCACCAAAAATAAATGAAAATGAAAATAGCCAAATAGAACTAAAGACTATACAAAAATTATACATATATACAAGCTAATCTTATCTAATACTTCAAGGATTGAAGTGCTTCAAATGCCGCCCACTGTGAGACAATGAAAATGGAATTCCATCCTAATAAACTAGTAAAAAACCATTTTCTCCCCATAATCGATGATGAAAAAATGGAAATCTCTACCAGGAATCACATTTTATGTGCATTCCTTTTGGTTCTCTCTTCTTGCACCATGGCAAGACGTGGTCTCTAATCTAAAAACCATAAATACTTGCTCTCTTAGCAAAGAGTTTCTTTTTTTGACTTTGGCATGTAGTAGTATGGTCCACTACCATATCTTATTTCTCTTCTAGTCCAGTGAAGCACATGATTTGATTGTTAGCATCAAACACCTAACAAACCATCAACTCAACATCCCCTTTGGCATGAAGGAGCTTGACACCTTTGTCCTGAGCAGCCTTCAACCTGAGTAACAAAGATTTATATTCAGTAGTGTTGTTAGTGTTACTGAATAGTAACTTATAAGAGGAAGGAAAAATATCTCCTTGAGGAGATATTAACACAATCCCAGCTCCAAAACTGGTAGAAGAATAGCTACCATCAAATTCTAGAATCTAGACATTATCAGAAACTAGTCTTCTATCAAATTTTTATTCATTAGAGAGGGAAGAAACTTTTTCATCTATATTGTGCCCTAACAATTCTTTTGATGTCTTATTTGAATAAATTTTTGGATCATCACCTATAGGACTTTCATCTTCTATAATAGGAATGTCTTCAGTAGACAAAAAATAATTACCCCTACCTAAAGACTCAAATAGAATTTGAGCTGTAGGGGCTGACATTTGGGTGATAATGTACCTCGACTCCTTCTTAGGGATTAGCCTCTACCTAACACCCTTCATAGAGATCCTTGCCTCAGATAGGTCCATGCTCACTTCTCCAACATCCTTGCAGAAATTTCATCCAAGAAGGATGCCATATGAAGCTGGGATGTTAGCCACCAGGACTGTCATTTTGATCCTTTTATCTGAGAATGCCGCAAATGCAAATTGGGCATCCTTGATTTATCCCAGTAGTGACACTTGTTTTTTCTCCATGGAGAAACATCTCCCAAATGTCTTGGTCAGTGTGAGACCAAGGGATTCAGCCACTTTGGTGGGCATGACATTGTCAGATGCACCTGAGTCTATGATGCAACTATTCAGCTAGTGACCGTTTATCAATAGGGAGACAAAAAATGGTTCTATCTTCTTGGGAGCAGTAGGAAGAGTAATGACAAGGTTATTCTAGTTGGATGTGTTCTTAGGGGACTAGGAGTTACTTTCAAAATTTCTTGTCCTATAGGGATAGCTTTATCCTTTACACATTCCACTAATCTATCCAACTGTTTAGGGTTGGATTACAGGAATTCAAATTCAAACATTTAAATTTTGGTTTTCTTGACATGGTCAATTATATCAAATGTCTGAAATGAATTAGGAATAGGGGAAGGTAGTTCATCCTTCTAATTTTTATGATGGGTAGTACTGGTCTATGAATTTGAAGTTGAAGATGAAGGAATGTTTGGAGTACTTACTTTTTTACTACTAACCAAGTCCTTTTATTGAAAAGGTAGAGTAGTTCCCCACTTAGCAATTGAAATTGGTGGTTGAGAATGCTCCTCTATTTTTTTCTTATCAGCTTGCTAGGCTGAATGGTTCTGAGACTGGGTGAATATAGTATATGATCCATCAAATGCTTCACCTTTACTTTTGGGTTCATCTCGGTAATTCAGGAAACCAATGTTAGAGTTGTTGACTAATTCTTATTCTCCCTCTGTGAAGAGATTAGCATCATCTTCTGGGTTCAACTCAGGCTGGAAGGAGAAACTAGATTCTATTTTACGGTATCCAATTGTTGAGTTGGCTGGATCTACCTCAATGGCATGTTTTCCCTATGGGGGAGGAAGATGATTTGGTTTCCCTTGATTCCTAGCAACATTACCTTAATATGACTGATTGGTAAAAGCCCTCCTTGGTATATCTCAATATGAAGGAGGGGCAGGCATCCCTTGTGCTATTTGATTTCTGAGAGCTAACAACTCATTTTCCAACTTCTACACCATAGGATCAATGGTGCCTATAGATGAATATTCAAAAGATGAAGAATATTTATCTCTATTAAGATCTCTTCTTATCTTCCCTACCAAGATGAGATCATCTTCCACTTTAGTAGCCAAATCCTGAGCTGTAACAAGGTCTATGTGACCAGCCCATCTCAATAAGAAACTAACTTCAAGTAGCTATGAATTGATGAAGAAGCATTTGAGATTCTCAGCTATTGGCTAAGTAATTATGGGAATCCTATTCCTTAGCTTATCAAACTTTGCTATGAAATCCCTCATAGGCTCATGAGTCTCTTTCTTCATCTATGTGAGTTGGGATAGCAGGGCACGTGCATCTTCTACAAGCTTGAATCTGGCTTCAAATTTGGCTTTGAGAGTATTCCAATCAGTCACTGATTGAGCCTGCAGATGGTAGAACCAGTCTGCATCAGCACCTTGTAAAGTTTCTATGAATAGCCTAACTGTTATATCTTCATATTTCACACCTATCATGCCACAAGCTATGTTGAAGGCTGAAATATGTTCATCAAGATGAACTCTCCCATCACCATAGAATTTGGGTAAATTCTTCCAGGAACTATGAGGTAGCTCATGTAGAGGTGGAGTTAGATTGATTAGGCCAAAAGAGTTACCCTAAGGGCCTTGAGCTGCCATTATATGACTATAAAAAGGGGGAATAACAAATATGGTTAGACTATGTATGGGTAAAGCTCTACTAGCATAGGAAAAAGAAGCTTTGCCTTGTATTGGTGACTTGGTGTTGGTAGGGGGAAGAATCCTAGTTTGTTAAAGGTGAGGTTGTGGAGGAAACAAATCAAAATTTCTCTGCTACACCAACTCAAAAATAGGGTCAACAAAAAATTTGAGCTTTCTAGCTTCTTGTATACCATGGAGCTATTAGATTGTAAATCTAAAATGGATAAGGATAAGGAATGAAATTTGAATCTTGAGGCTTCAAACTGCACAAAATGATCCCCAACAGAGTCACCAAAAACTGTTGGCATGGAACTAGCAGAGAATTGACTTTTGAAATGAAATGCTTGATCTCCAGTGTCTCTAGTTTTGTAGCTCAGAGTATATAATGGAAATGGATAAGGCTATAATGATAATGGATAAGACACAGGTGATGCTTCAATCTAAATCTTGAGGGTTTACATTTCACAAAATTATTGTGTCCCCAGCGGAGTCACCAAAAACTATTGAGTGAATATTTTGTCACTAGCTAACTGATGGGAAAAATAGGTTGTTTCAACCACAACATAGGGAGATTGATCGGCCAAATGTGTAGGTTTACCACATCAAAAGGGGATAAATCTCTCCTCTCAAAGGGAGGTTCCCTATAAATATGAGGTGCTAAATACTATATATATAAGCAAAAAATAACACTCAGGGGTAGGACAACACCATCCATCTCTCTTTTTTCAAAGATGATGTTCATAGATCAAAGGAGAAATCTAGGGTAATTTTTGAAGGCATTTCTCTTATTTTAGAAATGATGTTAAAAAAAATAGAGGAAGACTTCCTGGTAGTAAAAGTAACCACAAGAAACCCACGAAAGCATAAAGTCTTTCATTTCTTCCCTCACTAAAACATGGCATAGTAACATAGCAGGATGAAGTGTAGCACAAAGTCTCCACCTCAATTGCCAAAGAGTGAAATACGAAGGATAATGGGGGCACAAAGTCATCCCAAGATCCTTTACATAGAAATAGAAAAACAAACATGATAAAGACAATTGTAGCAGCACAAAGTCTCTCCACAGTCAGCTTTAGGACACCTTCCTAATTACTTCCACTAGTTCTACTTGTTAAATTAAATGGAAAAGAATGCATTCAAGAAATAGACATAAGAACAATTTCCTCAACAACACAAGCTATTCTAGCACAAAGTCTGAAAGGTCACTTGCTTTCTCATTCAAATAAAGAAATATGATTAACAATCTGAGCTCAAAGTCTCAGGAAATGCCTTTCAATTTGGGTAGAGTTTTTCTTCTATAATAGAGATATCTCTTTAGTATAAAATAAGATATTATAATATATAGCACTCCAAGAAAGACTTGGGCACTTTGTTTCATGAAATGGCCCATGCTTCATTCAATGCCTTGAATGCATTTTTAGTTCTATCAAGGGGCCATGCTAGAACAGGGCATCAGCCTTAACTTTGGTGTGTCAATTCATCCCAAATGTCTCTTTTTAAAGTATGGGCTGCCTGGTCCTTTTCCTGATATGTGCATAGCTATCCACTTTGCCTTTACTCGATGGAGAAAATAGGCTACATCTTTAAGTGCTCACGCTCTCTGATGTCCACCTAGTGGACTATTTCACCTACTGGAATAACTTCTACGTAGATATTTCTAGTCTTTCTACATCGTTACCTCTTTCCTCACCATGTCTTGTTGTATTTTGTCCTTTTCTTGGTGATCTGAGCTCTCGAGCTATCTTCTCACTTTCTGCTAGCTCCTTCAACTTCTTTGGCTAGTCACTGATTTTATTTTCAGGTTTGTGCCATATTTGAAAAAAATATATATATTTTATTACCCTAAATTTGATGTTTGCAAGGACGTCACTGGTTATTGGTCACTTGAACCACTTTGAACCTTGAACCTTTGAACCTTTTGCTTCAAGGTACAATGGTTCAATAGTTCATTCTTTGCTTTTTGAATCCTTTGTTCTTCTAAGTCTCTCAAACTTTATTGAACTCATTAAACCTTTGACCTTTGAACTCTTTTGGTTCAAGGTTCAATAGTTCAACGGTTCAAACTTTCTTCTTCTAAGTCTTCTTTGAACCTGTTAAGCGCTTAACTCTTTTTTGAACCTTTGAACTCGTGAACCTTTGAACCTTGCTGAAGTGGGGTTCAATGGTTCATTCCATTTGTTTGAATCTTTCTGATGGACCTTTTGATTTAATTCAGTGTTGAACCAGCCTTGAAATGCCTAAATGTTTGGAACTTGCTTCTTTATGAAAGCCCACCAGTTGAACTTGTGGAACCTGTTGAACCTATGAGTTCCTTAGCTAAAAACTATGTGAATAATTGAAGAACGTAGATGCTCAGAACATTTTTTGAAAAGGGAAGAGAGAAGTTTGGCCTACAGGACCAAAATAGTTGATATGTTGTCCCCCAAAAACAAGTGATGGATTTTGGGCACAACACTAAGTTAACCCAAAAAAAATTAATTAGTTCAGTTATGTTAATGCCAAAAATTAGTTAAGTCCAAATGGTGGTTTTAGTTTGATATATGATAAGAGTCAAAAGGAAATGATAATATTTTTATTTAATTGGTAAATTTTGAAATGGGTAAATTATATTCAAGAAAGGGAAGATAAATGGTAAAAGGGATTATGAGGTCAAGAGGTCAAGATGGCAAAGAGGTAAAACGGGTAAATGGTCAAGGTGGTAAAAATGAGGTAAAGGGTGAATGGACAAAGACGTAAATGGATAAGAGGGTAGGGAGTTAAAAAGGATTAAAAGAGGAGATGAAAATGGGCTAAAATTATGAGGTTAAGTAAATAATAAGGCTAATAAATGGAATACAGGAAAGCAAATGAATGTTACCTTGATACTTGATGAAGATAGTTGATGAAGATGTTGTTGTTGATAGAGCTTGAGGTAATTTTGGCAAAGCTGTGTTGCTTTAATATTTTCTCCTCTAAGATGATGATGACCTCTAAAATTATGACCTCCTTCAGAAACCTATAGTAATATGTTAAGAACCAAAGACTAACTTCCAACTTAACCTTGGGTGAAGGAGAGGGGTATATATAGAATTTGATGTGAAGAAATATGTCAAAATAGAAGAATAGTGAATAAATTCAAATTTCTCCAAGTGATATCATGAATGAGTCAAAGATGAGGTTGGTGGGGATTTCCACTTTGATTGTAAGTCTCCCATTTGGGTTGGTGTGTCTCCCACCTTGCACATGAATCCAATTTTTAATGGGAATCATGCACATGGATTTAAATGAGACTAAAGACTTTTCACCACCCTTATTTGTCTTCATTCAAACATTAAAAGAGGTGGAACACCAAATGTGGCACCATTTTCCATGTGGTGTATAGATGAGTCAAGGTGAGGTTGGTGGCGATTCCCATGTGGATTGGAAAGTCTCCCATTTGGGTTGGTGAGCTTCCATTTGGGTTAAAAAGACCAAAAATGAGTGCCCTTTATCTTTGAGGAGGTAGGTATCTCATTTTAAGGTCCACTTTCATGTGTAAAGGTAAAATATATGTTTAATGATGGTCCTTTAAATGGATATTTGCCATATTTTAAGGAGGGGCCTTGTGATACTTAGATGAGGTCATTAAGCACATTGGGAAAGGGTCTTAGGTGGGGTATGATGTCCCACATCAAGCCACATCACTTATAAGCCTTTCCAATTGCCATATCACCTTCCATGTCACTTTCCATGTTATATAACATGTCATCATGAATAATGGTAATGGGTCCCACAATGAATAGTGATAGTGAATAGTAATTTTGAATAGTACTTTCAAATAGTAGTTTTCAATAATATTATGTGACTAGGGGAATAGTGATTTGGTTAGTTTAATAATGGTGGGTTAAAGGTTAAGAAGGTTTAGGGGGTCTTTAGGGGGTCTCGAGGTATTTAATCATTGAAAACTATAAGTGTGCAATTTTATAGTGTCTACAATTTGTCCCTATGTTGTGTTACTCCCTATGTATTTTGTGCCTAGTGAATTTTTTCTTTAACAACTATCAAGGTTTTAAAACTTGGGACCTATGCTCCCAAAAATTCGATATCTCACTATGTGATAGAGTAAAATCATCTCCATGAAATAACCAAAATTTAAAAGTGGTTCATGTGCATCTTTGTAGCCATAAATTATGATATACAATAGTTCAAATAGATATTGGAAGTGTATGCCTTGGTTGTGGCTCTTACCTTTTTATTCAGGGGTATGCCTGAGTAATGTTTTGAATTTTATACTCTAATATTTCTTCACTCCTCTAGCTTTTCTATTGTCTTTAATAAATTGCTTAAAAGTCGATAGCTAAGGCCATAGCTTAGATTTTATGAAGAAATAACATGTATGCACTTAGAGAGGTGTTAAGATGTACTTGTAGCAACCATAGGTGGTACGCATAACAACTACAAAGCTGTGCCCAACTATCTAGAAGGAGACCACATCAGCTATAGAAGAGCCTATAACAACTGAAGGAATACCTTCATTGACAAAGGCACCTATAGCAATGGTGAAGGAGGTGCCTATAGTAGCCATATAATAACTCATGGCAACTAAAGGAATATGAATATTATTGTTTATTTTTCATTTTTCATTTTTCATTTTACCCCTAAATAGCTAGTAAGTTAGTTTTCTATTTAGGCCCATTTTATAGATTTGGGCAATTAGCAGGCTAGTTTTCTACCAAAATATTTCCAATAACACCCAAAAAGGGTTTTCATTATTGGTGTTTTTTTTACTCTAACTATTGCCTATATTAGAATGTTTATTCTAGGTCTTTACCAAGTTAGTTGTGAGGGTGATTGGTTAAGGACAAAGTGAATGTCTTAGTCTTCATACCAGAGGAGGGCTAGGATGTCTTCCTCTCCTTCTTCATCTATGTGTTGGTTGGTTCTCCCTTTATCTAGTGAGACATCATGTTAATCTAGTACATCATTATATCCATTTTGTAATTGTATGTGTATGTGTTTGGTAAACTCCTCCTGAATGAATGGCTTTTTATACAACTTTAGTCTATGGCCATTGACTAGTAGATAGAATCTTATTAGATCAATGGTTTGGAGTTACACTGATCCATCATCAAAAACATGCTAAATCTCAAATGGACAAATCCATTTGGTCTGGAGTTTGCCCTTGTGATCCTTGTATTTTGAATCAAAAAGAAGGGCTCAATCTTTTTCATTGAACTATATGATCTTAATGTGCCTATCATGCCATCCAATATGATACTTTTGTATAAGTTCTATATTCTATAATTCTTGTTTTCTATATTCATCTAAGGCATTTAGTTGCATAAACATTTCTTTTTATGCTTTAGATACATCCATCTCAAGTTATAGTGTTTTCTAAAAGGCCTTGTGCTCAAATTCAATTGATAAGATAGGTTTCTTCCCATAGACCAACTCATATGGGTTGAAGCATATAGTGGTCTTACACATAATTTTGTAAGCCCAAATAGCTTCAAAAATTCTAGCCTCCCAATCCTTATGGGCCATAATAATAGTCTTGGTCAAAATATTTTCTAACTCCCTGTTGGTGACTTCCACCTATCCATTAGACTATGGATGATATGGAGTTGATTTCTTATGCCTAATATCGTATTGTTAGACCAAAGTAGTAATTAAACTAGCATTGCATTGGGGTCTTTGATCAGTGACTATTTCTTGTGGCACACCATATCTTGTGAATATTTCTTCATAGAGGAAGGTTTCCACCTTCTCATCCCTAGCATGTGTAAGAGAATTTACTTCTACCCATTTAGTGACATAGTCAGTACATACAAGGATGTACTCTTTGTTGTTGGATTTTGGATCAAAGGGTCATATAAAGTCTAGGCCTCATTTTTCAAATATTTCAAGCACAATTGAAGGCTTCAAAGGCATCTCATCTGAAGATGTGGGTCTTCACATACACTAACATATATCATAATGAGTAGCATACCTTATTGCATCTTTATGGAGTGAGGGATAATAATATCTTATATTCAATATTTTTACTATTGTACACTTAGCTACAAAGTTCCCTCCATAAGGTTCATCATGATAGGCTTTGAGGATATTTGGAACTTCATCTTCTCTAAAACATATTTTGATGTTCAAGTCAGGCCTAGTATAGAAAAAGAATTTAGACAGCCATGAATACCTATCACTTTTTTGAATCAAAGCTCTTTTTTATTTAGGGAAAAAGGTTGTATAAATAACCCTATTACAAGGTAGTTAGCAATATTAGCATACCAAGGTGTGGTAATGGTGATGGAAAACATGTGCTCATTTGGAAATGAGTCATCGACTATTTTATCCTCTTGAGGGGATTGTAATCATGATAAGAATTCAGCCATGACATTATCCTTACTAAGATTTTCTATAATAGACAGATCAAATTCTTATAATAAGAGCAACCATCTAGGACTTAATACCTAGGACAATTGGTTTGTTCATAAGGTACTTAATGGTTTCATGGTCTGTATGAACAAAGACTTGATACCCTATTATGTAGTGATAGAACTTGTTGATAACATAGACTATTATCAAGAACTTTTTTTAGTGACTCTATAATTTAATTTTGTTGCCTATAAGTTCTTGCTTACAAAATACATAACATAATTGAGTGATTCCAATTTTTGACCTAGTTCCTAGGGTAGTATCTGAAGCATTTATGTGAATATGGAAGGGAATCTTCCAATCAAGAACACACAGAATAAGGGTGGTGGTAAATTATTATTTCAATTGTTTGAAGGTTTTATCATAGGCAAGAGTCCATATGAATTCAGCATATTTAGTCAGAAGAGTGAATAATGGTGCTACTACTTTGTTAAAATTATTGATAAATCTCCTATAGTAACCAACATGTCTTTAAAAAATCTTGATATCTTTCTATTTCTAAGGAACAAGGAGATTTTTTATGATGTTGATTTTTGTAGGGTCAACATTAATTCCTTTAGTAGATACATGGTGGCTTAAGAAAATACCTTCTATCATAAAAATGTAGTATTTATTATGAATTAAATACAAATGGTGATCCTAAAAATATTGTATCACTTTCTCCAAGTTCTTCAGGCACTCATCAAATATTTCTCCATAAATAGTGAAGTCATCCACATAGATTTCTACACATTCATTGGTTATGCAAAGATACTCAGGACAACCCTCTAGAATATTTTAGGAGAATTAAAAAACCCAAAAAGTAATACAACATAAGCATAATTACCCTAGGGATAAATGAACGTGGTATTATTTTAGTCCTCAAGAGAAATTATAATCTGATTGTAACCACTGAAGCCATTTAAAAAGGTAAAATATTTCTTTCCTGCTAGTGTGTCCAATACCTAATCAATGAAGGGTAGAGGAAAGTGATCCTTTTATATTTATATATTAATTTACTTATAATATATGCATACACATCATTCTCCATTTTTATTTGGTATAATTACCAATGGTGAGACCTATTCACTGTCTGAGATAGGATATATAAATCTAGCAGTCAGAAGTTTCTACAATTCCACTTTGACTATTTCTCTAAGAGTTGGGTTCATCCTACATTGTGACTGTCTGATTGGTTGGTACATTTATTTGAAATAGATATGATGTTCCCATGTTTTTGGATTGATTCCTTGCATATCCTCATAATCTCATGCAAAATAATGTTGTTTGCATGCAACATGCTAACTAAGTATTTTTTCTCATTTGACTCCAACTTGCTATTAATAAGTAATGTTTTTCTTAGAGAGATTTAAATTTGTCATGAGAGTGATTTCATAATTTCTATATTTCTAATGGATATAGTTTGGTTGTATAAACGAGGCAAAAACTAGTGGAATATTTCTTGTATAGATGCATCAAAATTATATTCTTCCTAGAGGTTGGAAAATGAGCACTCAACACATTATAGGTGGTTAAAATATGAAGAATGAGTTTGGTAATTATTCTAGAGAACATTGGAGAGAATTGTATCTTCCTCCTAATCAGTCAAGGTGTATGCATGGTCTATGGTGAATATAGGAATCTAGGGAGGCTGGTTTGTCTCATCTTTTTTAGCACATAATGTATGCTCTAGTGTCAAGGCCAATTGTGTTGGAGGATAGAGGACTAATTTCTTAGTGTGGATGCCATTAGATATCAACATGTTAACTAATATACAACTAATGAAGGCATCATATATGACAAGATAAAGTCATCCTAAGATAAGAGGGTATCCACCCAAATTAGACTTTGGTTGTAGCATTATAAAATCTACATGACACTTCCAAGAATCTACAATAATGATGATCTTCAATAACTCCTTCTATTTAGACTATAGACCTATTCACCATTTGCAACATTGTAGATGTGGGAAAAATATTATTCAACTAAAGTTTTTTCATGGTTTTAGTTGTCATGACATTTATTTTAGCCCCTAGGTCTATCAATGTATTAGATAGTTGTTGGTCATGGATCTAGACTATTACTATTGGGCATCCTGGATCTAAATATTTATTTGTCAAGGTATTTCCCAACATAATGTCTACCAACTGGCCAATCACATGCACTATTTTAGTATCCTTATTCTTCATTTTAGGTTTACGTAGACATAAGTCTTTAACAACTTTGGAATATATGGGCACATCTTTGATGGCCTAGAAGAGAGAAATTTTAACACAAAGATTCTTGAGTTGTCCTATGAAATCAAATTCAAGCTTAATTCCATGTCAGTAAAGGCTAAGAGATTATAAAAATGGCGGGGTTATTTCATCAATAGCTTTATTTACTAGTTTAAAGAGTTCTTGTGGTGGTGAAGGTGGGTTAGCATGATCTTCTAGAGTTTATTGATCTAAATCCATTATTATGGGTGGGGCTAGGGGTGGTGTAACTTTACTTGAATGTAGGTTAAGTTCATGGATGTTTGTTTTGTATGCTAGGTACTGAATATATTCATTACTAGATGTCAATTGGACTGACTTATTTTTAGGATTCTACATGGGTTGGGTAGGGAGCTAGTTAGGCTTGGGTGTAGCTTGTGTATTGGGAATAAGAGTAGGGGTTTATTGTTAATTTTTTTATAGGGAATCCTCCTTGATGGTTTTCCTAGGGCTGATTGGGTCCTTAGGGCTATTGCAACTAGTTTGTGAAGGGTAGGCCTTGGGGTGGTTGCCAAGCTTATATCCAAGGTAGGGAAAGATTTTATGGAGGCTACTAGGAGGTGGTGGGGTAGCTTGTATGAGGTGAATACTAGATAAAATTAGGAGGTGGAAAATTCATCCATGAACTAGTCCAATTGGAAGTAGTATTTACAAATTGTGAATTAAAGGAGGTAGAATTTACAAAAAGTGGATTTTTATCCCATACCTAGATAATATGGTCATTAAACCCACAAAGTTTTCTATATAACATAAAAAACTTGGTCCCCATCTCCTCCTATAGTGTGTAGCTCTACTATTTCTAGTTCTTCAGCTGTGATGTTAGCTACTTTAACCTGAACCTTGTGACACCTATAAATTTTTTTTCTTACAATCTAGAAAATAGATGGTCAAAGCTTGATCTAAAGCTACTTGATTTTACCTTGAGTGTAGGATATCATGTTGGGTGGCTAAGTAACTAATGATATCCTATTTCATGTTTTGTAATAGTTTACTAACTTCAGATTTTAATAGGCCACTTGCAACTGCCAATGGAAGCTGGTTGCCCCTAACTTTGTTTATAGTAGACCTAGAATAATTCTTTCTCAACTCCTTGATTTTTTTGAATGGTAGGTGGGATATATCTCCCCTAATCATTAGGTCTAAGGCTTCTAGATAATATTCTCTGACTCCTTTTAGGAAGATGAGTTTTAGAGGCTCTTCTCCTAGTACACTTTGCTTGAATTTTTGT
The DNA here is from genome assembly GCA_037957365.1 of Torreya grandis. Classification (NCBI taxonomy): domain Eukaryota; kingdom Viridiplantae; phylum Streptophyta; class Pinopsida; order Cupressales; family Taxaceae; genus Torreya; species Torreya grandis. The sequence continues at coordinate 1,073,568 of JARHVA010000434.1, forward strand.
ACACTGAACATGAAGTATTCAATATAGTCTTCCAAAGATTCATCCCCTTCTTGAGTCATCCTGAGGAATTCATTTCTTCTATAATTTATTCCTCATCTATATTCTTGATACTTATCCAAAAATTTCTTTTTCATGTCCTCCCAAGTGTGGACTAAATTACTACCATGTACCATGAACCAGAAAAGTGTTGAGTCTTTGAGGATGGATGGAAAAAGTTTTAATTGTTGTGCATCTTGACTATAGTCATAAATTCTATAGAGGATATAAAATTCAAACAAAAATATGTCTAGGTTTTCTTATAATGTACATATAAAATTGGGCAAGGTTGAGGGTGGAATATTTTTTATTTATGTTACACATATTACATCCAAAATAGGAAATTCAAAGGTAATTATGTCTAGAGTCCTATTGTCATCCATAAAGTCTCCTCCATTCATGATGGATTTTCTTGTGATATGGATACCAAAGGCACTTAGGATAATGTCTTCAAAATATATTTCAATCCCTTCATCAACATGATAGTAAACATTTATCTACTAATCCATAGTCTTTTTACCAAATGAGAAATCTAAAGATTCTCTTAAGATTTCTTTGATTTGATCAAGAAAGCCTTGTTGGAATGTTGTTATGATGTTACTTTCTAGACCAACTCAACTAATACTTCCTTTGGTTTTGTTTCTTTTTTTAAAGCCAATAGTACTTCTTCTAGAAGCTACCTCTTTTGGTTTGTAGTGTTCCCTTCTTCAAGAGCCTTTCAGTGTATGGTATATTTTCAACAGGATTCTTAGTTGTTGCAGGTATTTGTGGTTATTTTTTGATAGCAACTTATGGATTTTTTTGGTAGTAATATCCCTCTATTATCTCTTTCTCTCTACATAAATGTTGTGCCACTCTTTTATTTGTCTTTTCCCTTATTGCATAGGGTTAGTGTGTTTTTCATGTGTTCTAGGGGGTTGTTTAGAATAAACAAAAATAAAATGTAGAGAAATAAAAGAGTGTAAAAATAAAAATGACTGGAATTGAAATTTTATTTATATAAATCAATAAATGTATCTACTAAAAGTGGGAAATATACTTTAGAAAGAAGAAAATAAAAGAAGGAAATTACCCTAGAAAGTAGGATATGAAAGGCACACTTTGCAAAAAGTAAATCACTCTTACAGGGAATTAAATTCTAAAGAAAACCATTAACTAAGTAAATCACAAGATTGTAAAGAGGCATTCAAATTTTTGCACCATCAACATCTAGAAACTTAGACATCTGGCATAAAACATCATAGTGCCCTTACTTAACTTACCCAACTGGGTAGGGTAATGCATAAAAAATGTTGTGCACCATCAACATCTAAGAACATAGACATCTAGCATAAGACACTATAGTGTCCTCACTCAACTTTACCATCTAGATAGGATAGTGCATTAATTAATCTTAAAAAACAATAATTGATCTAGAAATAACAATTGACACCTTCCCCAATAATGACACCAAAATGTTGTGCAAAATTATTACCCAGTTAATTACCAAATTCTTGAGTCTGATTAACATTAATTGTCAACCCAAGGTGTGTATGCTTTTCAAGGATGTCAACATTATATAGGCATTATTGATTCATAGATTAACTTGCTTCACTAGTTTCATTAAAATGAACTTATGTTGAATTTACCAGATAGTTATACTATGAAACTATTATAATAGAAATATAGAAATACTTCACACTTATAAATCACACATGCATCACACTTTATATAGTCAAACTAATAATTAAGTCAACTTACACAACACACTTAAACTAAAAAGGGTTAGGATCTTCACTACAACTCCTTCTGAGGGGGCCCTTCCTCATTCAGAACTGAGTTCCAATCCTTCTCTAAGACATTTGCAAAAGCTTCTTATAGATTTAACCGTATAATTACTTAGATATGTAGCAATTAAAGATTGCTACAAAATATTAAAATATTTAGAATGCAATGACTTCTACAATTATACTTTGTTATTATCTATTAAATTCCTAATCTAATGTAGGTTATGTCATGAAATACAAAAGGTAGTTTATTAGCTTTAACTAAAAATACTAAACTAGAGAAAGTATAAATACTTTAGGAACTACCCTAGTCAACCTTAAAGTGGTTAGTAAATGAATTTACTTATTTTAAGCCTGACTAGGTTAAGGATAATGTATACTATTTTGTTTTTTACTTCTTTTTATCTCCTTTCCATTGTCCTTATCTTTCTCATATTTGGTAGCACATCCAAGATTATTTGCATGTGGGGAGTTTGTACAATAGTTATGGAGGATCCTCTCCAATCATCCACTTGGTTCCTAAGATAGCTAGATGTGCCCTTAAGATTTGATCACAATAATATTTCTATTCTACATAGTGGATATGGGTCACCTATAGGTGAAAGCCTATAGTTACTATAAGCAACCTACAGTTTCTACGAGCAACTTGTAGGTGGAAGCTAGTAGTTTCTATGAGCAACCTATAGGTGGAAACGAACAATTGCTACAAGAAATCTATAGGTGAAATCTATTAGTTATTGTAGTCAACCTTCAGGTGGAAACCATTAGTGGCTATGAGCAACCTATAGGTGAAACCAATAGTTTTTGTTGGATTCTCTATAAGTGTTGTGCCCAAACAAGATTCCTACAGCATTATGTTACCCTTCAAATGTTTGTTAAATATAGTTACACAAGTTTAATCAAATCAAATAAAAATCATCATTAGTTTATAACATGTATATATACACACACACACACACACACACACACACACAATCATAAATTCATTCATTCATTTGTATGAGTCATGGATGGTTATAATGATTTACATAGAAAAAGATATATACTAGGTATGGATGAGGATATAAAATAAAGCAATTGGTGGCCTCATCAGAAAGATCATTAGGAGTAATTCTAGATGTGATAAATGTAATGATTCTACAATATAATTTAGGACATATAAAACTTCATACACACACACACACACACACACACACACACACACACACACACACACACACACACACACACACACACACACACACACACACACAAAATCATAAATTCATTCATTCATTTGTATGAGTCATGGATGGTTATAATGATTTACATAGAAAAAGATATATACTAGGTATGGATGAGGTTATAAAATAAAGCAGTTGGTGGCCTCATCAGAAAGATCATTAGGAGTAATTCTAGATGTGATAAATGTAATTATTCTCCAATATATTTTAGGACATATAAAACTCATACAATTGATCATCTATAAGTCCATATTCAATGTTTTGTGTGTATTCACCTATAGTGATGCATGATAGGTGGTTAGGACCCAATTTATACTTTATAATATTCAAAACCATGGAGAATTAGAACTCTTGAAATAAAATAGTCAACTAAAATATTATTCCAAGGACCATTGGATTGTTTACAATGTATTTCATGGCTTCATGGTTAGTAAAGAAAATAAATGGTGTCATCAATAAATACTAATAGAATTTATGTAGTGCATACACCATGGTGAGTTCTTCACACTCAATAGTTGTATAATTATACTTAGCTTGTGTAATATTTATGATATCAATTTATATGGGATTTTCCATATTGTTCTTTCTAGTCTAAATTATAATTACACTTATTGTTGTTCTTGACACATTAACTTGTACATGGATTGGGGTCATCTAGTTTAGAAACTACAGAATAAACACACTTGTTGTTTTATTCTTTAATGTCTCAAATTCATCCTATTGCACCCCACCATATGAGAACATGCCATTATTATGTATAAGTTAATATAATGTCATAATAATATTTCAATAGTGATGAATGAACTTTAGATAGTTCCTTATATTCCCAATGAATGCACACATTTCCATCTAAGGTGTGAGTAACTCTAACTGAATAATCATAGAAACCTTAGTATGGTTAATAAGAAGTGCATATTAACAAATCACATGGTCAAGTAGCGTGAAAAAAGGATTTGAAATGATGCACTTATTCAAATTAATATATATTTAAACTTGGTGACAACAATCAAACATGAGTTGTAAATTATCATGGTGGTATTTTACCAACCCATAAACTGTCTATCCATCTAGGCACACTTGAGGGATTCAATGAATGAAATCCTTCAAGGTTGAAATGAAGATGCATGAAAATATAAAAGGTGCATTATTTAGGCCAAATGACATGAAATTGTATGAAAATGAACCCCATTTGATTGTTAAGGTGGTATTGGTCTTGTCATGTTCTTCAATTTTCACTTGTGATAGCTTGAAAATCAATCAATGAAGGTGTAAACCTCACAATATAATACTCTAAAATTAATTTCCTTGGTGAAGGGGGCGGTAAAAATATTAATGACACACACTACATTTAGTATCTCATATTTAATGAATATATAGATGCATCCATAATTTTTGATGTTGATCAATTTTTGATGTTGATCACCACTATGATAATCCAATCATATTCCTCTACTAGATAGATCAAAAATGTAGTGAAAATTTTTATATCAATTTATACCTTTATCTTGGTGCAAAGGATTGGGTTCATCTAATATGGTTGATTTTTTATGGGCCTCATGTTTTTTAACAATGTGATATTAATTTTTCCCAATGATGAGTGTATAACCTTCATTATAAGTAGCTCCTTGGGCAATGATTTTATATTTTTTGAAGCAATTATATGATGTATTCTAGTTATGCATTAGACTAGTAATCTTTAATGGTGTAAATTTGGGGTTCTTCCTCTGATCAGATATTTACCATCATTATTTTATGGGCTCATAATATCACTTGTGAAAATCATCTTATGATTATATTACATCTCACTCTCCCTAATAAGTTTCAACCTATAAGTGGTTAGGGTCACTCTCCTAGGACTCTTCTTCTACTCTATGCAAAAGCTTATATTTTCCATTCATGAATTTATAATTACATGTCATCTAGACTGCTTCATAATTTTCATTGGAAAAAGTATTTACCTTATATTAATTAAATATTTTATGCAAGGTGAGTCCATTCTCACTCCACATATTATTAACCCACTCTTCCATTATAGCTTCATATTCTAGGACAAAGCAAAAACTTCACTCTAGGGGTTCAACTAGCCCTAGTTTTAATGAGGATAATGAAAAATTATGGGTGAGTTTATCCTTCCAATCTATCTAATCAATAATATCCTAGTACGTCTCATTCATGAAATACCATGTAGATGCCCAAGTCTTCAGGGTTTAGTAGAAAGCATGCACCCATAACTCTACCAGGAAATAAGGAGTGCACCTTATCCAATTTCCTTCACATTCATGAATATGTGATGATAGATAAGAGTCACCAATCTAAGTGAGTAACCACTTATAGTCATTATTATGCCAAATTTAGAGCATATGGCATATTTAACCTCAGTCCATGTTGGAATATTGGGTTTATGCATAAATCACCAATGTTAAACAATGATATTAAATATCTACACTAAGGAAACCATTTTATCATTATCCTTGGGGACACATGCCTCCAAATCATGTACACATGGGGTATCACATGTGGAACCATAATAGAGATGTAGCATATCATGTCTTCCCTTGATTATATAGAAGACTATGTTTACTTTAGACATGGCATATGTATCTTATATCCTCTTATTTATTAAATAGGGATTGATGTTAGTGTGTAGGGCCTTTCACATGTGTTATAATAAAGTGTTTATCAAATCACATGACATTTTTGACTAGTCACATTGTACAATTATTGTACCTAATAGTTGTAGGAAATGCTTGTGGTATCATAAATAGATTAGTATACCAATAATCAACCATCTATTGATGTCTACATTGAAGAACATTTTTTTATTTTAGCCTACATTTTTGGATATCCTTACTTAATACCCTTATTTTAGACATGGTATAGGTACCTCAATTGGTTGTTACCCTACATATCTAGCCAATAGATTTTTAGCATTAAGATTATCCATTCAGAGTGAATGAGAGCTATTATGTTCATCAAATAACTTCCTTGCTCATATTATTTGAGTCAACATTCCTTATCCTTTTATGCATGTACCAAAAAATTTGAACATTACCTTAAATATCTTGTATGACATTCATATCTTCAAATAGTACTTCCTTCTATAATGAACCATATAGATAGGGTATTATGGAGGGTTATGATGCCATCTAATCTTTGGGCCTTCTTGGCTCATATCATGTTCTATCCTTCTTAGTAGGAGTTATTTATATTTGTGTAGTTCTACCACTACATGTTTTTATCTACAACTTGGGGCCAATATTTTTCTTATTTTTTACCTTGGGGGACCATTGCTCTGAGCTACACTCAAACATGATCATGTCAGTGCCCTTCTCAGGCTTTTCTTTATGTGTGAGCTTGGAATACAAATTTGGGAATTATTTAACCTTGTAGTCACCTAAATAATACCCAAATATAGGATACTTAGGGTACTCATGTTGGTAGTGGTTTGAAAATCCACACTTATAACAAGTTCATGGGGAAAACCATGAAGTAAAAATCATGTGTAGACACAAAAATATGGTACTAGTCACTTAAAATGTTGGTTTAAATTATTATTCCCATACATGACTTATGCATACACATGTGGCTCTTACACACCTTTCTTGTCTATCCAATTACTTTATATGATTTTGATATTCCAAATTTTCTATCAATCACCTAAGGGAATTCCATAGTATATGTCTCTTGGTAGTCTAAATCGAACTTGTGTGTTAGTCCTACACACATCCCAACACCTAATATTTCTAGACTAGAAAATCACACAAATTTTCTTGTGTTTTCACTTGAGGCACAAAAATAGGAAACCAATAAGGTTTAAGGTTATTTAGAAATGGTCATTCCATGCATTATCTTGCATTCACACCTTTGCATGTGCCAAGATGCTCAAGGAGTTATCTATAAAAACTTAAAAACTCATGGAAAAAAGTAAATATACATATGCACAAAGGCATTATTTTGTCTAAATATTCATTCTCTCAATAATAAAATCATCATGAAATGGGATAATGACATAAATCTTAGTATATCTATAATACTTTGTATCCATAGACAAACATAAAAACCATAATAATAATAGTTAAATCATAATATTAGAAGTATTTATCCATAACTATAGATATCAGTGTCAATTAATAACATCACCCTTTACTTAGTAGATCAATATTATAATATTCCCAATAAAACCTAATAATATCATAAGGAAACTAGATATACATCTCATCACATAGACAACATCCATATTCATTCCTAGAACTCACTCCACATTTTGGTAACATTTTCTTGTTATTTATCCACAAAATTTCTCACTCACATGTGCCTTCATTTTATAGGTTTTTAAATATCCCCATGTATTAGAAGGTATCTCAACTACCACCAATCATCAATTAATACATGATGATCCACTTGGTAGTTAATGTGGTTCTTTACTCAAGGCCAGCTACCTTTCCATTTTATGTGACTTCTTATCTTCTTGTTTAGAGCTAATTGCAAGTTATAAATCCCAACTTTCATTCCCATGATTTATAATGATTTAAATAAGCCTGACTTTGATAAGTGATGAATTTGATCATTTATTTGACTGTACTATTAGGTGTGAATATATGGATTGTTCTATTGACACATATTGTTATTTTATTTCTATGTTTCTTAGGATGTGCACATATGGATTGGTTCTATCAATACATGTTAATTTATTCTTCCTTGAGGTGCTTGAATTGGTCTTTGGTTATAATTTCATACGTGCACTTGAGCTTGGTCATAACTAGTAAAGCTAGTCAAATTATAGGGTCAACAATATACAACCTAATAAACATCATACTTAGATAGTATCCAAATCATGATATCTATATTCATGCTTTATATACACCTCTAACCATTCCTAGATGCCTGTATATTTTTGTAACTTTTTAGAAGCACATAAATTTTATGTGGTGCAACATTTATAAACAAAATATAATGATGATATCTAATAAAATATGCTCAATCATGCTTCTCTTTTGTTGGATTTCAAATCCTTTCTTGACCTTTTCAAATCTCAAATTTTCCCTTTTTTGAATCTTTTGGTTTAAATTTTAAATTTTGCATCTTTGTGATAAAATTGTCATGGTAAAAACATAATTATTGTAGTGAAAATGTAAACCTCATAGTGGATTTTTGAGTTTCATTGACATTTACATTATAAAAATGGTAGTTTTTCAAACCTCCATGGTTTTTCGATTTCATTCACCAACATAAGGTGGCAGTTTCGTCACTTATGCACCATTTTTAAAAATTGATCCTTGAGACATTGATTTTTATGATTTTTTATATGTTTTGGCATCATTTTATTATTATTTACTATTGATTTAACTTCCTTTGCTATCCATTTCACTCCTAGTATTTATTTTTAAATCTCCTTGATCTCCAAATTAACTTGATCAAACTCCCAATCAATCTTAAGATAACTCCAAGTCACAATTACTTCTTTGTTATAAGTATTTCAATTTTTGAATAATTTTATATCTAAATTTATACATGTGATTGGATTTTGTAATATTTAAAAAATATAGTGTAACTTATTGTTTTTTTCTCAAAGAAGTTTTACCTCATTCTACATTCATTATTTTGGTCATATTGCATGAGTTTTGGACAAGAAAGTTAATTGATCTTGTAGCCTAATTTTTTCTTCTTTATGGATAAACCTATCTATAGTAAAATGTATTTATTATTTATATTTATATTTATATTCATTTTATTCTATTTATTTATTATTCATCTTATTAAATAGATCCTAATTTTTGCATAGAGTAAATGGAGTTAGTTACCTAAGGACCAAGAATCCATCAATAATCAATTATTCACCTTCAATTGGTCTCAACATTGATAGGATTTGGGTTTTTTTTATTTTTTTATTTTTTTATTTTTTTATTATACTATTTGATTTATATTTATATTAGATTATAATTTTGACTTTTTTTTAAAATCATAAAAAATAATAACATCTTCTCTTCCACTTTATTGCATAGAAAACAATAGTTTTATTTTCATTTGTTGTATCCACATATAAAAACATAAAATAATGGTATCACTTTCAATATATATATAAAATATTAGTTGAATCAAATAATTATGTCTAACTAAAAAAAATTGGATTGTTTTCAATATTTATCATTAGATAGCCTTCACAAAAAATAAGAGATAGTTTCACACCAAAGACTTGAAAACCTAAGGAAAGAGAAGCTTGAATTTTAGATTTTATTCATCATTTTTATAATAAAAAAATTTTGTTAAAAATTTAAAAATAATAAATTAAAAATTTAATCCATTCATTCTTATATCATCCATTTAAAAGTCTTAAAACTACCATTCTATCTGCATTTATGAAATAATTTTTGAGTACTTAGAGGTTGTGTTTGATAAAATTAGTATAGGTTCTAGAACTAATTTTTATTTGCATATTTTAAATTTAAATTTATTAGTATATTTCAGTTATTTTCATTCAAATAAATACAAATAACATTAATTTAGTGCATATATCCAACATTCTCACTTCCTAAACTAGGAAAAAATAATATAACTTCCATCTTTCATTTGAATTTTCAGCTTTAACAATTGCATTTGATAATTAATTTTAAAAGCATAAAAAAGAGAAAAGAAGAATTTATTTACTTTAATTTTCATCATTTTATTTATTTACTTCATGTACTTTCATTTCATCAAGTATTTTAGTTCCATTTCTATTTTTAAAAACCTCTCAAAAACATTAAAAAAAAATTGAAACCAAACATCCTCCAAACAATCATGAGAGCCAAAAAATAGCTATCACCTCATTTAAAATAGAAAATAAACAATAAAACACACATCCAATAAAATATACATGCTTAATATATTTCAAAACTACCTTGCCCCACCATTAGATTATTCTCCCTGAATGCCCCTGCCTCCATAGTGCCAATTGATTTCCTAGAGTGCTAAATCGTATTCTAGTATGTACCATCCAAGGAGATATTGAATAAAATATTAGACTTAAAGGTTTCCATTCAACCCAAATATTGAACCTTATCATTATCCATCTGTATGCCTTATATGAAAAAACTCACTTGATAGCACCCCTAGTCATAGTGAGACCCTTTCAAATCATATCTTGCTAGTTTAATAACCTCCAAGTTTGAGCCTTACAATTTATTTTCATTTCTCCTTATGACTAGACTCATCTATTTTTAATTTAATTTTAAGATGATATTGGATGTTCATAGTTAAATCCATTATGCTAGGCAAATTCCAACAATTTTGTAACCTAATTTCTCTTAATTCCTTGATGTTGTTAACTCAAAGATCCTACTCCAAAATACTCATGAAATTGGGTATTTTCAAAGAGGATAGTGGGAAAAATTATGGAATTTCATCCTCCATTTTAGTATTGATGTGATATTAGCTTAGAGCATGATTGTAGGTATATTTCTTCACAATGGTATCTTTTTTATCCCAAAAATCTTTCTTTGATTCTACATGTCATTCCACCTTCACATCCTATTTCAACATAGCATACATGGGTTTCATAATCTCGATAAATCCATAAATGAAATTATTAAAAAAAAAAATTCCCAAAGAATTATTTCAATTCTTTATTGCTATTAGATAAAGGCAACTTAGAAATCACATCGACTCTTTCTAAGTTGATAGCAATACCTTTTTATGTGATGATATGACCTATAAGTTTACCTTTGGTGACATCAAACACACTCTTATTTGGATTTATGTAAATAACATACCTCTGGCATCTTTTGAATACTTTCTCTAAGTGGCATATGTGATCTAACCTATATTTTGAAAACATAGTCAAGTCATCTATAAAAATTATTATACATTTACCACTTAGTCCTTCAAAATCAAAATCCATCTCACTTTAAAAGGTTGGCCCAAGATTGATCAAACCAAAGGGAATTTTATTATAATAAAATGTGCCCCATTTGGTTGTGAATGGATTTTTGACTATGTCTTCTGAATTAACTAAAACCTGGTTATATCTTGAAAAGACATCCATAAAGGACATCATCTAGGATCCAATCACCATTTGGATTAGCTTGTTAAGGGAAAGTAATATAATTATATTTTTTTGAGGCTTGATTTAAGTTTATGAATTCTACACATAGGTAGATTTATCCATTTTTATTTCACATAGGCACTAGGTTGGCAACCCAAGCAGAATGGTAACCAGGTAAATTATCCTAATAGAGAGTAACTTATGGACTTATTTGTGTATTAAGGGTTCCATGATTGGGTTTACCAGTATCTATCTCTACCTAAATGGTTTATGGAATAGTTTGAGGGGGATAATATGATTTATTACTATTGGGTTGAATACCTTGAGTTATACGTAGGCCTAATAAATTACATCTTTATACCTCAGTAGTAAATTTTGTAACTGATCTAGTTTAAAGTTTATCCAGTTAGGACCCATGTTGATAGTCTAAGGATTTTCCACAAGGTCAAAGCTAATGATCTAACACTTTTGAGTCTTAAACTTGGTTTTTTTTATAACATGGGTTTTAAACTATCAAATACTATTTATAATTAAATCATCCCCTTTTGAATCCAATTCCCATGGATATTAAGGATCCCTTATTTATCTATCTTAGTTTATAGTTGTATCTATTTGCCTCACCAATGATATGGGTTTCAAATACACTTATGTTGTCAATAAATTAGATAATATATCAATCATCCTCAAAGACTTGGAAGTTTATCAAATTTTCATGGACAAAAATCAAAAGACAAGTTCCACAAAGAACTCTTGTAACTTAATGCCATTCAGTGAATGGTATAAAAACTTAGTAATGACTTCCTTCAGCTACAAAGGTATATGATTCACTCTAATGTAGAGATTTATATAAATAAATTCACATAGAAAATAATAAATAGGAACTACAATCATCCCCATAAACCACTAGAACCCTCACCCAATAGGTTGGTAGAAGTCAATATCTTTGAAATAGCCATGCCTAACTAGTGTCAAGTGTATAACATGATAACCCATGGAGAAACTTACTATATAGATTTAGGTTGTGCCTTTGAGAATTATATAAGGAAATAAAAGAGTATAATGCGGTACCCAATCACCTAGAATCATCTAATATGGTTAAAACCCTTAGCACTACCATGGTGTTGGAAACCATGGAATTACCTAGACAAGACGAAAACATGCCAAATGAGGGTATTAGTTAGGTATATATATTTCAATATCTCCATGGAATAACTATGCCCACAGTAATAAACAAGCACAACAACCCGTAACTACCTTGACTCCCCCAAATAATAGTGCAACCCCACCTTTCCAAAATGCCAGGAATGACCCACTACCTCTAAAACCTCAAGAACCTAAATCTCCCATGGAAGCTCCACATGTCCAAATCAAAGGGGGTTATGTTATGGTAGAAGACATGTGTTTCTCTCAATTTTAGCTTGTTTCTATTTAAAGAAGTAATAAATTAGTAATAAGGGTGTGGTAAAAGAACCTATTTGTTTATGTGTGCATGATCCAAATGATGGTGAAGAGCTCCTTTTTATCTTGGGAAGAATAACTTGTAGATAAGAAAGTACTCATGCAAAGGGGTTATTAGATGGATAATAAAGTAGATTTCCTAGCGTGACCTAGATCTAATAAGTGTGAGATTATTAGGAGGCTATCAATCCACACTCTTAAAATAGTTAAGTTGAAAGAAATGAAGGTAAAGTACTCGCACCAAATGATAGAAAAAACTAAAAGGAAATGCAAGAAGAAATAAATGATTAATAAAGTAAAATATACTAATTTAAGTAAATATTAGGTCAATACTAATGCTAAATAGGTCGGGTTAGGTGCAAAAAATAGGTGGGGTCCCTGTAAATAGGTAAGGACATAGAAAGTGGAATTTGGTTGAGGGTAGGTGGGTAGAAAAAAATTACTATTATTTCTTACCATAGTGATGATTGATGGTCAGGGTGACCATCGATGATTAAGCTGATCATTAGTGGTAGGGTGTTTATTAGTGGTTAAAGGTGACCATCAGTAGTTAGGGTGACCATCGACAATTATAGGTTTTGAAGATATTTCAAAAAAGATCTAGTTCAGGTTGTAGAAGGAGGTTAGTAAATGGATAGAAGTCTGATTAAGATCTAGGGGGTTAGAGTAAGAATCAAAATGGTTTGGGTTAGAAACCAAGTAAACAAATCTTGAAAGATATAAATGTACTTAGCTAGTTGATTGATGATAGATGGTTAATCTTAGAGTAATTTTGGTAGAGTAATGGTATTTAACCTTGAGAGCAATTTTGGCAAAGGTTTGGGTCTCTATTGTATTTTTGAATTTCTAAAAGGAAGACTTATTGGTTAATAGCTTGAATACTTGTGTGCTAGAATGTTTGATTATTGGTCCCTATTCACCTCATACTCACCGCTTTTTATAGGCAAAGAAAGATGGAGGTAAAAGGTTCCATAGGAGGTTAGGCTACTAATTTTGATGCATCATGATGTGTTAGCATCAAGTAAGGTGAACATATTAAATTATGTTGTGTTAACTTATACATAATTGGCATTGTGTTTAGGAAGTGAGGACCCTAACCATTGATAGTTAGGGTGACCATCAATGGTTAAGGTGACCATTAATGATCGAGTGTTGAAGGTTGACTGGGGTAAAAGGGTGGGTTTGGTTATTTTGTCAAGTTGACCATGGTTAGGCTTGGTTAGGGGTCAAAGGGTTAAATTAGTCCCAAAGGGGTCCAACAATGGTCCATAGGTGTTCGAACATTTAGAATTACAGTGTGTAGAATTCTAATGTCTACATTTTACCCCTTTTGTTATACAATTTATGTTAGCAAGCTATAAAATAAAAAATGGATTACAAGTCAAAGGTTTGGTTACCTCGAATATGGGAGGAGGTGTTCCCCCCTCAAACCAAGAGTTGATGAGGTGAAACCACAATCAAGTTAGGGTTCGATAAGTGGTTTATGGTTAGTCAAAATTTTGGTCCACTTGTCATCATGTCTCATCAACATTAAATTTTAGATATAATATGACACAAAAAATATGACAAAGTGTGATATCTAAGATCACGTATAGACTAAGTTTCCATAGTTGGTAAGAAAATAAGATTGGTACTAGAAAGACTAGTGACAAGTGGACCATGTGACTGCACCTCACATTTTGTGTGTCATATTATATGCAAAATTTGATGTTGATGAGACATGATGTATATGATATGATGATGATATATATATTTTATTTCATGGTTCATGGTTTTGATGTTTATGCTTATAATGATGCTTATGAGATGTAGACTCACTAGCTTAGGTATGTGATGATTATGGTTGCACATGATTATGATGATGTGATGTTTGTTCATGATGATGATGTTTTTATTATGGTTAAAATGTTCCATACATGGTTATGATGTTGATATGTGATGTGGTTTATGATTATAGATGTAATGGGGTTTATTGTGTTTATCATTGATTATAGATGTTTTGGCTATGGTCATGGATATGGTTATGATAAATGGTTATTTTTCTATGTATGGTGATGACGTTTTGATTTGATGTTTATGAGAAAATGGTTTATGATCTTGGATATGTGATGTGGTATATTTTGTTGATATGATGTATAGTTATTTTGTTGATGATATCACATAAAGTAAGGTAGACAATGAACTAGATGTGGAAAAGGAGATGAAAATCATGAGACACATGTCTAAGTGAATACATGAACCAATTATGAAATAATGAAGAGGAGGCATGATGCTTCTCATTGGTAAGGACTACATAAAACCAAATTTAGATTAGATTTATGAACATATGCCCTTTGAATGCTTCTCATTAGCATGTGTTGGTTGATAAAAAGGTGTCTTGATCAAATTATGTCAAGTAAGCTCAGAATCCCTTGATTTGTAGATGTCACAAAGGAGAGATAGATGAGAGGTGGGGTGAAGGGTAGTGTAACCCCTTAAAGGCTGGTTTGCTCTTTCTATAAGTGACCTAAAAACCATAATTTTCAAGTCCATGTTTTAATGCATGGTGTAGACTGATTGATGTGGGAAGTCTACTAATGTTATATATAAAAGGTGATTGTAACTTTCTTGGGATAACTTGTTCCTGATTTTGATATAGGGTCTTTTATTTCTTTATTATGATAGTTTTATGAATTTGATAGATGTAGGAAGCTTTAAATGATTGATTTTGACAAAATTGACTTAGCCATCTTTCAAGGGAGTGGTCTAAGTTTAGGTTTATCCATTTTGGTAGTTGTATTTCAAGGGATTAGTCTACCTTTTAAGTAATGTTAAATTTTGGGTAGTTGTCCTTCGAGAGAGCAGTCTACATACTAGAGGTGTTTGACCCAATTGATATTTAGGTATCCAAAACTATTTTGATACTATTTTAGACATGTAAAATTCTATTTAGGCTTAGATTTTTACCTTTATAAGGGAAAAACATAGAGCACAAGAGGTTAATGATAGGTGAAAAGGGGTGGTTTTGAGAGACAATAACCATGGGTAAAGCAGTGGTACCCATATTTGGGATTAGGCTATGACTATGATGGTTAATCATATGGTTATTTATTGTAATCGATTGTCCTCAAGGGGATATGATCAAGGTCTGAGAGGTGAAAAATATTGTAAATCAAGGTATGAGCTTAAGTTAAACAAAATATGAGTTTAATCCATGTTTAACAAAGAAAGGACATAGATGTGAATCATTAAGAGGCATAGGTTTTGGTTTACCTTCAAGAGAGGATAAATGATAAGCTCCTGATACATACTTATGGGTTATGATGTAGGGTCCAAGCTATTTAAAAGTAAACTTTATTCACTTACTGGTGTCCATATTAGTCACATGTTTATTTTATTTTAGGATGAGGTCTCCAATGTTGAATTCTCATTCTTTCAAGTGCTTGTTATAAGCACACTTAATTCAATCTTGATATAAATGAACATGGTTAAGCATAAGTAGGTGATGCTTTTTAAGTACTCAAGTCATAATAGACACTCTTGACAATAGTCATTCTCAGAAATGATGTCTTGCAAGGATATGCAAAGAGAGGGAATATGGACTTTAAGAGGTAGGACTGCCTCTATTCCAAAGACTAGAGAGAAAGGGGTAGCACCCATAGAGGTTTAAATGATAGTGTGAATAGCCCACAAAGTGAAAGTAATGTGCAAATTTTAATCTTGACTAGAAGCACTGACCACTTTCGTTAACATTTTGTTGAGGGTTTTGTTAGAGGCTTCTACCTATCCATTTTTTTGTAGATAGTAAGGTGAGGAAAATCTTAACTTGATGCTAAATGCTTCACAAAGACCTTGGACTTTTTGGTTTTTGAAATAGTTTCCATTATTGATGATGATCTTATGGGGAACACTAAAATGATAGATGATATGATGATTGATGAAGTTGACTATTTTGTCAGCTTTGGACAAGATGAGAGGAATAGTCTCTACCCACATGGTGAAATACTCGATGGTGGTGATGATGGAGTGGTTATACTATGAAGAATGAGGATTTATTTCCCCAATGAGATCCATTCCCCATTTTGAGAAGGCCCAAAAGTCCTTGGAGACTTGAAGGCCATGGGCTAGTGCATGATGTAAATTAGCATGTTATTGACATTTAACACACTTCTTTACATAATCACAATAGTCTTGGTTGAGGGTAGGCCAATATTAGCCAAGGTGAAGGATATTTTTAGTGATAGCTAAACCACTAAAGTTCCCCCCATAGATTCCATCATGTATTTCCTTGATAGCATGGGAAGCTTCATGACTGTGAAGACAATGGAGAAGGAGGCCATCAAAACCACATTTATAAAGGATTACCCATATTATGGTATAATGAGAGGTAATATAAATGAAAGATATTGGGGAATTCTTAGGGAGGTTGGGATGAATGATGTTGAGGTTGAGAGTTAAAGGAATTCTCATAAAAAATGTCTGATTGAGATTCCTTCACACTAAAAATTATAGGGAGGTTGAATTGGATTTGATAGGGTGTGATAAAATTATGAATGGTGAGAAAGAGATTAGATTTGGAAGGTTGAGATGGGATTTGGAAAGCAAGGGAAGACATCATATCCATGAACTTATTAGTATATTAATGAATAGATTGGATAAGGAAATGATCATATGATTCTAAGAGTACATCTACCAATTATTTTTACTTTTGAAAGACATCATTCTTACATTGGTAGGATCTATTGACCTAGTTGACCATAAGTTATGAATTGTCAAAGACACTGATCATCTTAACTCCTATGGGTAGATAAATTTAGAGACCTATTACTAGGGCTTCATACTCAGCCATAATATTAGTACACTCAAAATAAATTTTAAAAGAGAGAGGAAGAGGCTCATCATCAAGGGAAATGAGAATAATTATATCACCCCAAGCACATTGGAACTTTGAGCCATCAAAAAACATGGTCATTTGGTAGGTGATGTGATTTTGAGAAAGGGTCATGATGGAATCATCTAGAAATAAAAGAAGTGGTTGGTTGTCTAGAAAAGGAGCTTCAACCAGTTGATCAATAATAACTTTCCCTTTAATTGACTTTTGTTGGAGGAACTCAAGGTCAAACATAGAAAGGAGCATGAGCCATTTAGATATATTTTTGTTTTGGTATGGTTTAGAGTGCATGTACTTGAGTGGGGTTAGTTTGGGTGTTGACAAAGGTTTTATGATTGAGGAGGCAATGACAAAGTTTGGTATCCATAAAGACTAAGGTGAGGCAAAGTTTCTTGGTATGGGTGTACTGAGTCTCATACTCTATAAGTGTTTGAATTATATATTATACAAATTACTCTTTATTTTATTAATCATGGTAAACAAGCATTTCCCCTAAGGAATGGTCAGTGGTGGAAATATAAAGGAAAAAGGGTTGGTCCTCTTTAGGAGGGGTAAGAATGGGTGGAGAGAGGAGGTATTTTTTAAATGAATTAAAGGCTTTTTGACATTCCTTAGTCCACTTAAAATATGTATCTTTGTTTAGAATATGATGAAAAGGTTGACATCTATCTGATAACTGAGAGATGAAGTAATGGATGGATTGTAGCTTCCCATGTAGGCTATGGAGTTTTTTAAGGTGGGTTGGAGGTGGCATGTCAAGTTTCTCTCTAAATTTGGTGGGGTCTACTTTAATTTCTTGAAGAGATATGATGAAGCCAATAATCTTTCCAAATAAGACCCCAAAAACACATTTATTGGGGTTGAGTCAGACATGGAAATGGATTAGGTTATCAAAGATAATTTTGAGAATGTCTAGATGATCCTTGTGATATTTGGATTTCCCAAGGAGATCATCTACATAATCCTCTATGATTCTGTGGATGAGATCATGGAAGATGTAGGTCATCACACACTAGTAGGTTGCTTCAACATTCTTCAGATCAAATGGTATGACCTTGTAGCAAAAGGTTCTCCAAAGGGTGATGAAAGAAGTCTTATGTTGATCCTTAGGGGTAATAAAGATCTGATTATATCCCAAAACACCATCCATGAGGTTTAACATCTCATATCTAGATGTAAGATCAATAAGTTGGTTAATGCTAGGCAAAGGGAAGTCATCCTTTAGACAAGCAAAGTTGAGGTCATGAAAGTTAATATAGAGGCAAAGTCCCACTATTGGCTTGGAAATGGGAATGATATTGGAAACCCATTGATGATAGTTAATGGGTTGGATTAAATTGACACATAAGATTCATCAAAGCTCTTCTTTAACTATAAAGGTGATATGAGGGTGCATCTTATGAAGCTTTTGCCTAACAAGCTTAGCATCATGATGAATGATGATGTTTTAGAGATAAATGGAAGGTCAATCCTAGGCATATCTTAATAGGACCAGACAAATGCTATGTTTTGGTCATGAAGTAAGGAAGGGGAATCTTGTTTATCTAAATAATTTAAGTATTGACCAATCTTCACAATGTGGGGGTTATCCTGAGTACCTAAGTTCACATTGATAGTAGATTCATTCAACATGGTTTGGTTCTAAAGAGGAAGGGATTTATGGATATAAGAATCCCTTATACTAAGATAGGTTAGAATGGAATCATAATCCTAATGTTGGATGGTGTGGATGGTAAGAGAATCATTTTATACCATTTTAGGATGAATCAAAAGAAAGGTTTTAGTTTGGCCACCCTTTTGCTAGGTTAGGGGGCCAAAGCTAATAGTATTGACTAAAAATAACATTATGAGGGATGATTTAAAAATACTTAAAATTTGAAGGAGATGAAGTTTGTGAGGATATGATGTCTTCTTCAATGGTGGTGATAGGTTTGGGTGAATCATTGGTTTCTTTTAGTGGTATCAACCCAAGGTGAAATAACTCATGAGGTTTCTAGATTTTGATCAAAGGTAACTCATGGGGTCCATGTTCACAATGGAAAAATAAGAATACCTTATAGTCACACCTCTTAAGGTATAATTTGTCAAATTATGGTTTGTCCAAATAGGAAAAATTTAAGTGAATGGTCAGATAGAGGAGGTGGTAGAGGAAGTAAGAAGTGGATGATCAAGTCCCCCATAGATGAAATAGGTTGTGTGGTTGGGGAGCCTAAAAGGAATGATGGTTATGATATTAGGATCATGGTTAATTTTATCATGCTCTTGAGTAATATAGAAGGATCTAAGGCCAAAATATTATACTCTCCTAGTGAGAAATGTTGGAATGTAAGTTCCAAGGGGTCCTATATGGGGATCTGAGAAGAAAGGATAAATGAGCTAGTTATAGCTTCATTGATGGTAGGGGTGGAGTTTTTATTGGTTGGTGGTGAGGTGGATGATGAAGAAGAATTTTATTGGGTTTAAATGTCATGTTGTAAGAGGTGAATGGAATCAGGTCAGCTTGTATGGTAATGAACTGACCCTCATGTTCAAACTTGGCACATAAATGCAAGGTGGATAAGACACAAGTTATGATATGGATTCAATGGTGTCCAAGTAATATTTTATATTAGAAATTTCCTTATATGATGTATAATATTTTTGTAAGTGTGTGAGGTCCCAAGTAGATGTGGAAGATGACTATTCCCAAGGTTATGGCCATAGTATCATTAAATTAATAGAGGACCATTAAGGTTTTTTAAATGATATTCTTTGGTAGCTGGAGTTGGTTATAATCATGAGAGGAGATGATAATAATACTATATCCTCTATCAAGCATCACCCTTTTGATGTGGGTTTGATTGATGTATGTCATGATGAAGAGAAGAGTATCAGGATCTTTAGGATGAACAAAGGGTATTTTTGAATCCTTGAATGTGATAAGGGTGGAAAGTCAAAGAGCTCTAATAAAATCTATAAGAGGTTAAGGGCATTTGGGTTAGACCTCTATAGATTGTAGAGCCTCTATTAGTGCTTGGTGGTGATGGGGTGAGGTGTTTATTAGTTCATATAGGCTTATCTTCATTGGAATTTGGTGAAGATACTTTAGAACTACTCATTAGATATGTTTAGAAGGATTGGAGGGAGAGGCACATAAAATGGATATTTTGGGTTTTGGTGAAGGTGAAGGTGTTTGAGTTTGGTTGAAAGGGTGAGGAATGGAAGGGTATGTCCATGGAATGGATGATTTATCCTTTTCCTTATCCTTTTATTGGGCCTAAGATCAGGTGACCATCTAGATAGTATGGATGAGGGGAGGTGTTGGGTTAGAAGTCTATTTTGGTTCCTCATCACTCTTGGATGAGAGTTTGGGAGTGGATGAGAGTTGTGTAGGTTTAATTAGTGGTTGGGATAGTAATGGGCTTAAAATAGGTTCATTTGATGATAGATCATCCTTATACCTTAAATTATGGATAAGTTCTTAGAGAGTTTTGTAGTTCTCCATGTCATTCCTAAGTGTCATGTGGTATGAGCAGATTAAACTATCATTGAACCAATATGGTTTACTACTTGATGGGTCAAAGGGTTTGATAGGTGGTAGGATTAAAAATGAAGTTTCTAACAGCCTTTATAAAATGGTTGAATAATATTTAATCAAAAGTGTTGAGGGTGATTGGTTTTTAGTGTTTAGGGTGGGAGTTTTCATAGAAGTAAGCTTCACCATGGCATTTGTGGGTGGTAGGACGGTTTTGGTAGATGGGTTTTTTGGTGTTGGTTGGTTTTGAGGTTGAATCTCTAAATTTGAAAGAATCAGAGGTGGGTTATTAAGATGATGAAGGTTTGGAGATATGTGGGTAGGTGAAGGTAGATAGTTGGGTTAAAAATGATGGGGATTTTGATGTTTTGGAAGGGGTAGGTAAAGGTAGAATGAAAGGAGGAAGTTCAGTTTGGGTAGCTTTGGGAGTGTTGACCTTATTGATATAAGGATGAGATCTTAGGATGGAAGAAGGATGGGGTCCCAAGATAGAAGGTAAGAGGGAAGGAGGTGGTATGGTTCTAGTTTTAAGTGGGAGTTTGGGTAGTTCCACCTTCTAGGTTAGTTTGGTTAAGGTTTTCTTTGGTGGACTAGATGGGGTTAAGTCTAACTTCATTTATGGGTGGATGAGGCTAGGAGTAGGAATTATCCCTAGGTTCTTGATGGGTTTGGTTAATGAGGAGTAAGGTGATTTAATAATTTTAGATGGAGATTGTTTAGATGGTGCTTCCATGGTTTTGGAGGGAGAGGTATTTAATCAAGGGATTGAGGTGATGATAGGTTTAAAGGTGTATGAAAGTGAAATTAAAGTTTCATGATTTTTTTGATAGGGGAGTCCAATATCGTGCCAAAATTTGGCTTGATCCATATTGGGTTGAGAAGATAATTCTACATTTTGGATTAGTCTAGAGAAGGGTTTGTAAATTGGTTTGGTTCCTTTGGCATCAGAGTCAAATATTAGGCCCATAAGTTGGGGTAAGGGAGTGGTTTATTTAATATTGTCCTTGATGAAAGAGTTTAAGATTTGGGAAGATGTTTACTTCATGGAAGGAGTAGTTAGGGTGATCTCTCCTTGTGGAATGGTTTTTAAAAAGAGAGTAGATGATCCTATGATGGGGGAGGAAGGTGTGATGGAAATGGTTTCTTCCTTTGGTGTTTACATAAAAGGAAAGGTGGGTAAGTCTATTACCTCATCAAGTGAAAGAGAGGATATGGCTACTTTGTTTGGGTATCTAAATGAATGGAGGGTGATTCTACCACTTTAATAAGTGAAGTTGACGAAGAGGTAGTTGAGGCAATGGTTTCATCAATGATAGGTTCAATAATAATAATATTGACCATATGGACCTCATAAGCCTGAGATGATTTTGGTTTGTTGTCATAATGTTTGATATAAGGGGCATGATTGGGAAAATGTTATTGACAGATGTTAAGTGATTGATTCAGAGGTGTATTGGGATTCTCTAATGAAACTTCTCCCTTATCAATCAAGTTTTGAACAATGGTTTTGAATGTGTTACACCTACTAACATCATTTCCAATGACATATTTGAAAGTACATAGATCATTCTATTTATACTAACTAGGCATAGGAAGAGAAGCATCAAATTGCAAAGGAGGTTTGATAAGGGGAAGTTGTATGATGTTGGATTTGAGAAAATTATCCAAAAATGAAGCATATGACTCCCATAATGGAGTGTATTTTTTGGGGTAGCCCAATTTTGATTTTGGGTTTTTTGATGAGAGGTGTTAGAGGAGTAGGTTTGGTTGGGTTGGTTGATGATTGGAGGTGGGTCTATTTTAAGGACAACCATGTTTGTAGTTGTCTTTGGTTTGGTGTTGGGGTAGTTGGGTTGGTTGGTGGGGAAGGGTGAGGAAGGTTCATTGGATTTGAAGTTAGAGTTTTCATTTCTTAGTTTCAACTTCCCCTCATGAATGGATTTGATTTCTAGTTTGCATTTCATGGTGAAAGCCTTAACAAAAGTTCTAAAGGTTTGAAATTGAAGATTAGGGGAAATGTGTTTAACACAACCCTGAGAGAAAAATTAAATCAACTTGGGTTATGTTAGAAAGAAAGAGATTTGGTTGATAAGACATATTCATCAATCTATAAAATTGATAATTGATTCATCATCAAATTTCCTGATGGAGTACAGGTTAGTAATGGAGACCTTCTTAGATATATTGATTGAGAAGTGTTCTAAAAAGGTTTGGGCAAGTTAGAAAAAGGAAGAGATGGAGGGATTAGTGAGATCATTATACCAATCTAATGCTGGTCCAAATAGAGACATAGCAAAGGTACAAAGGAGGAGAGAATCATCATAATAAATCAAGTAGCAAGAATGCCAAAACACTCTTAAGTGTTATTAGGGGTCATCCTTGATTTAAAATTTAGAAAATTTGTGTAATTCCCATTAAGGAGGGTAAGGTTGGATAGGGATGAATGGTTTAATAGGTTTGTTATAGATTTGGTCATAATATAGGAGGTTGTGAACCATAGAGATAGATGATTATAGGTTGGTCATTTTGTCCATCAACATTTTGACCAAATCTATTTAGGGTTTGGGAGCTACATAATTGTATGGTAAGTTTTGTTGGGGTTAGGTGGATGAAATATATGGATAACTGGTAGAACATTAAGAATATGCCACATGTTGGTATGTGTTCATTAAGGGTTTGGATCATGCCACATAAGGGTTAATTGGCATAAGAGGTTAGGTGGAAGATGGGGCTATATATCTATGTGCATTAAGAATATAATGTGGGTAGGGTGGCATAGGTATTTATTGACAGGTCAATGTAGTTTGGTTGGGAGGTATGATCAAATTGATAGATTAGGGAATTGATATGGATTAGGTTAGACGTATTGGATGAGTTAGTTGGTTGGGGATGAGTGGTGACTCTGGTACTGATAGGTGGAAGGGTAGACAATATATAAAGTACCATATTTTGAAGTGGGTTAGAGATTGGTGGGTTGGTAATGATAAGGGGGATAGTGGAAATAGGGGTAGAAGATATCCCCATAGTGGGTGGAGTATGCATAATAAAAGATGAGGTTACCCCTATGTTGAAGGAGTCTTAGGTTAGTGTGGGGGGTGTTTGG
Source organism: Torreya grandis (assembly GCA_037957365.1). NCBI lineage: Eukaryota > Viridiplantae > Streptophyta > Pinopsida > Cupressales > Taxaceae > Torreya > Torreya grandis. Next base: position 1,097,558 of record JARHVA010000434.1, read on the forward strand.
TTATTAGTTGGGTAGTTTGATTGAGTTTTGGTGGGGGTAGTAGGTGGATTATTGGTGGAAGAAGACGCTTGAGTGGTCATAGGTTGGGTAGAGGTAATGGAAACCATAATATGGGGAGTCATCCCATAAGGTGGATCACTAAGAAGAATTGAAATAGTAGTGAGGTGAGTTAAGGTAATGTTGGAGGTCCATGGGGTTATTATCAAGGAAAGTGATTAAATCTTCATCACCTTGGGCAACTATCTAAGGCAAGGTAGGGGGGTAAAAGGATGGGGAGAACCCTCAACATCTGAGGTATACTCCATGGAAGATGAAGAAGAGGAAGGTGGTTCTTGGTTGGTTTGGTTCCTCAACTATTATCTAGTAAAAAAAGAAATCTCACAACTCAAACAAAAAGCAAAAAATTTAAAAAAATATCAAGGCAATTAAATCATACACTAGAGTGAGTTTAAAATCTTAAGGTACCTTTTATCTCACTTTTAGATTATGCCTTAATTTGAAAGTGTGAATAATAACTTGGTTTATAGAGTAGGTACTAAAAAGGAAGTCTATGGTTAGTTTCAAGTGTTTAAGGCTCTCAAAAGGATCTCTATTAGAAATCAATACATGGCTTGGTATTGCAGCCTACCCCCTCACTTCACACACTATAGTGATAAGGGTGCTAGATGCTTAGCTAGTATATACCAATTTCTAGAGTTTAGACTCAACCAAAGAGTTGAGTTTTGGTTTTCTTCTTCATAATGACCTTCAATTAAGATATCCAAAGGGTGAAGGTGATCCATTAGGAGATGAAACCCTAGTTGGGACTTATGTCAATTATTTAGGTGTTTAATTGATTTAAGTGGTTTGGTATAGTGTGTGATAACAAAGTGAAGTTAAGATTGATTACTTTGCCTTTAATTTAACTAAATGAGCTAAACATGCAAGAAAACAATGCATGAAAGGTTTATTTTATTCCTAAAATAAATTTTTATTTCCTTATAGGAGCATAGAATAAGGAATAAAAGGGCACCTAAATGCTACTAGGTCCCACCGAGTGTGCTAGAATGTTTATCTCTATTTCAGCTTGTTTCTATTTAAATAAGAAGTAAGAAACTAGTAATAAGGGTGTGGTAGAAGAACCTATTTATTTGTGTACACGTGATCTAGATGATGGTGAAGATATCCTCTTTATCTTGGGAATAATGACCTATAGATAATAAATCACTCATGTAAAGGGGTTGTTATATGGATAACAAGGTGGATTACCTAGCGTGATCTAGATCCAAGAAGCATGAGCTTACTAGGAGGCTATCAATCCACACTCTTAAAATAGTTAAGTTGTAACAAATGAAGGTAAATTACTTGCATCAAATGATAAAAAAGACTAAAAGGAAATGAAAGAAGAAATACATTCTTGATAAAGTAAAATAGACTAATTTAAGTAAATAGTGGATCAATATTAATGCTAAACAGGTCAGGTTGGGTTTAAAAAATAGGTGGAGTCCTTGTGAATAGGAAGGGACACATAAAGTGGAATTTGGTTGAAGGTAGGTGGGTAAAAATAATTTGTTACTTCTTACCACAATGACCATCAATAGTCAGGGTAACCATTGGTGGTTAAGTTGACTATCGACAGTTAGGTGATCATCGGTAGTTGAAGGTGACCATCAGTGGTCAGGGTGACCATCAATAGTTGTTGTGGGTTTTGAAGATGTTTCAAAAAAGGGTCTAGTTTAGGTTTTATAAGGAGGTTATTAAATGGATACTAATTAAGATCTGGGGGGTTAGAGTAAGAAGTAGAATGGTCTGGGTCAAAAACTAACTAAAAAAAGATTGAAAACTAGAAATGTACTTAGTTTCTTGATGTTAGATGGCTAATCCTAGAGAAATTTTGGTAAATTAATGGTACTTAGCCTCACGACCAATTTTGGCAGAGGTTTAAGTCTCTATTATAGTTGTTGAATTGTTAGAAGGAAGACCTATTGGTTGATATACTGATTACCTATGTGTTAGAATGTTTGATTATTGATCCCTATTAACCTCCTACTCCCCTCCTTTTATAGGCAAAGAGAGATGGAAGTAGAAGGTTCCATAGGAGGTTAGGCTATTAATTTCAATACATCATGATGTGTTAACATCAGGTAATGTGAATATTTTAAATTTTTTTGTGTTAGCGTGTACATAGTTGGTGTTGTGTTTGGGAGGTGGGGACCTTGACCATCGATAGTCAAGGTGACATCAATGGTTAAGGTGATCGTCGATGATCAAGGTGACCATCAATGGTTAAGTGTTGAAGGTTGAGTGGCGTAAAAGGGTGGGTTTGGATAGTTGGTCAAATTAACCATGGTTAGGCTTAGTTATGGGTCAAATGGTTAAATTGGCCCCAAGGGGGTACTAAGGTGGTCCAAGGGTGTTTTGACATTCAAAACTACAATGTGAAAATTCTAGTGTCTACAAAATGAAGAAGATAAAAGTCAACATCATGCTCCATGAACTTAATTAGATCACTGAGTAACATGATCTTATACTAAAGTCCCTAACTAATAAGCCTACTCAACCAGCCCATAAAAAACTAAAATTAGCCAATACTAATGTGCTCATTCACAATAATAAGATGAAAGTGGTGTATATATAGATCTGTAGTTTATTTTTGTATGTAATTCATGTTTTAAACTATATATAGTGGCTTACTACAAAGATCTAATATTATTCTCTCTCCTCACCCTTATTGGATATTGGTTGATCATAAATTGGTTAATGGAGTGATGTACTAAGGGTTAACACATTTATATTTCATAATAATACCATAGGTTATAATTATGTTATGATGGTTTTAAATCTCACAAGAGCTATTATTCTAGGAAAATCAATAATCAATTTTCCCTGGTCTATGGTGTGAGGGGTATTTCTCCAATACTCAAGTCATCAAATATTTGTTATGGGTATACATATGATATATTTTATGTACCACATGGTATATAAAAAGTGCCAAGGATATTTTATTTTTTCCAATAGGAAGCCTCAAAGCCATTTGATTTTGTGGTAAACTAGTAAGAGGTTAGGTCCAAGATGTTACTCTATACATAACTCAAAGATTAAAAAATACAATTGTGGGATGGTTTAAACCTATGTAACTAGTGCCCTTTTATCCTATTCACTATTTATGACTATGGATTCATATATCAAAGATCCTACCAATCAAACATACCTCAGCTTAGTATTACCAAAATTATTATTTTGTTATATTTGGTAGATCTACAGTGTTTGAATATTATTTTTCAACTTGAATTTTATTATTCCCTATCCATATTGAGTTTTAGTATCCTTATTTGGGATTATATATATTTTTTAAATAATAGTGAAAAGGAAAAGTAGAGGAAAATGTTTTGGAAGAAAAAGATTTCTTAAAATGTGTTTTATCTATGTGGGAAGGCCACAAACCAACATGTCATAGGGACACTATGACATTATGATTTTTTCATAAAAATAATCATATTAAATGGTATTTCAATTTTATTAAATGACATACAATTTTTTTTCTCATATAGTCCTAAATTAGCTTTTTCAAAAATATTGTTTTCCCATGGGTCGATTGCATCATTATGATTTTTCATCAAGACGATCATTTTAATGTGTATTTTGGGAAATACTTTTTTTGGAATTTTTTTTCATATATAATTTTTGTCTATTTCTACTCAAGTTTATGTGCTAGTATAGTAAATAAAAATGTAACCCTTTAAAGTTTTAACCACTTCAAGTGGAAAGGATACATATTGATGTGATCCTTAGAAAGGGTCTTTAATGTAATAAAATGAATGAATAAGTTCCACCTTATAAAAATGTAAAAATTATTATGATGAAGCCATAGGCATCCTTGGCCAGTTAGTATTCCTTGAATTAGAATTTTATTTTCAGGGTGTCATGGAATATTTTGAAGTTTGGACTGACTTGGAGGACTTTTTTAAATATGTAATAAGTTGAGGACATGCCAAATAGAATATGGTATCACTGATCTTATCCATAAAACTATCCTCACACTGTGAACTTCATCACTCAATTCAAGCACTTGAAGCTTATATTCAATGAGATTGGTGAAACTAAGAATGATGAAAATCTTATTATGAATATTTTATTAAAATTTGGTCATCCTTATTCATATTTTTTTACAAAATACTACACACATAAAGACTCTATGTGATATACATATGTGGCACTAAATTTTGATGAGTTTTATAAACAAATTTAGAGAGAACATGAAAAAATATTTTTTGTTAGGTAAATCTAACCTAAAGGTACTAAGCAACATGAATTAGTGTTCAATGATACTATTTTAAAATCACAACCCACTTTAGCAAAAGCAAGGGCCTAATATATAAAAAATGGGAACTAAATTTCAAGCCTAAGGGAAATCCATCTGCTCAAAAAAATCCTTGACCAAATTTTTTAAAAAATAAATAAATAAAGTAAACTCCAACTTTGATCAACAGTGTTATAATTAGTGTAAAAACTAGGTTATGATGAAAATTAATGTTTAAACAAACTAGAATAGTTATAAGTAGAGATGAAAAAAATTCAACTTCTCCCTCAATATAAGAGAAATAATTTCTAAAAAAACAAGATCACATGTGTCTTAATGGATTCTAGATTCAAGATCCTCTCAACATATGGTCCATGATAACTCACTATTTGAAAATTTGGACCAATATTGCACAAATATAATTTGTGTGGATAAATCTAGTCCTCTAGTTTTTAAGTGTGAAAGGATAATTAAGATGGATAATGATGTACTCAAAAAATTATCCATGTTCTAGAGTTGTCTTCAAACCTCCTCTCCATATATCAGATTAAATACTTAGGTAAAGTAAAAACTATTAAGTTTACACATACCAATGTTGTCATAAAAAATATCAAATACTAATAAGCTATTATAGTCACTTTCAAGGTTGATCATCTAACACAAATGTAAAAATTTGATCACTTTGTTTTCAATCAGCCTTCATAAGTCATTATTACCCATGAAAATGATGTTATTAAAATTTGGCATGAGAATTTTGGTCACCTCAATAGTTTCTCATTACAAGACCTTAGTAAGGATCATATGGTTATTGGTTTTCCATAAGTTTCTTTCAAATATGTAATTTTTCAAACTTGTGCACTTAGATAAAAAAACATAAGGATCTATTTCCAAATGGAAAATCCTTGAGGGAAAGTGATAAATTACAATTGGATCATATTGATATTATTTCCTTTCTTGATGTCTCTTTTCAAAACCTAAATACATGCTTAAATTTAGTGATGATTTATCTCATAGAACTTGGGTATACTTTTAGAAAAATAAAAGTGAAGTCTTTGAGAACTTAAATATTATAAATGACTTGTTTAAAATATATCAAAGATATAAATTAAGTATCTTATAAAATGTAATGGAGGAAAATTTGTCAAAATGAGATTACTAGCCTTTATGACCAGATAGACATTTGACTTTAGCATATTGTTCCCTACACCCTTCATAAAAATTATATAGTTGAGCACAATAACCACACACTAGAGTAAATGGTCAAATGAATGGTACATTACAAATAATTACCTCTTCAATAATTGATAGAGGAAATTTATTTTGTAACCTAGATCTAAAATAAAAATCCCCACTTTATAGTGTAAACTATGAATCTTGAAGACAAATGATATAGTTTCAAGTAATATATTTCTAGTTTCTAAGTTTTTGGATGTAATTCATGGGTGCACATTATATATGAAAAGTTATAAGAAATGGAAAGGTAGTGTTTTACTTGTATCTTTGCTAGATAATGTAAATATGTCAAAGCATATTGCCTTCTTATTTTGGAAACCACTAAAGTGATCTATTAGAAGTATGTGTTATTTGATGAACAATCCTAGGATTTCATGCCACCATATCCTACTCATCCTCATAAGTTACCTTTTGTTGATTTAGACACAACTTATAAGGTATCTTATGAATAATAATACAATATAGATGATTAAAATTATACAAGATACTAAAATTAAAATAATGAGCCACATGGGGTATAAATATCATCATCATCTCCACTTTCAATTCTAGAAGACATTCAAAATATACCTACAAAATTAACCTCTACCAAAATAGGTTTTCACTATTCACCATGGGGTTGGTGCATAGGCATGGGATCTAAGATATCCAATCACAACAAGATCATAAAATACTTGTGGTGTTGCATATATGTCACATTTGGAAGTGACATAGGATCCAAAGACTCATCATCAAACTTATAAGCATATTGAATGGTAGGAAGCTATGATAGAATAAATTATTTATCTAAATAAGAATAAAAGTTAGGACATGGTTTTATCTCAAACATTAATTAAAATAGTGAGGTGAAAGTGGGTGTACCACACTAAGTATGCATCAAATGGGTCCATTGATGGATATAAATCCTGAGTTTTAGTAAAAGAGTTTTCACAAGTTGAAGGTATTGTTATGATGAAAAATTTACTCTATTTGTGAATATGAACTGTATCATGCTATTACTATCTTTAGATGCAAAATATTCATAATAAGTCCATAAAATAGATGTCAAAAGTGCCTTATTCTATGGATATTTATATAAATAATTATACATGTCAAAAACCTCCTAGTTTTTTAAGTAGTGACAAATAAAACCTATTGTGTAGATTGGAAAAGTCCTTTTATGGTTTGAAATAGGCTTATTTATATTTCCAATAATATATTAATACATTATTTCTTTACAAGGAGTTTCTTCGATCCCACAATACACATAATAAATCTATATGGGAAACTAATTATTTTAGTCCTCTATATTGATAAATTAATCATTAAAAGGAGTTATATGAAGAAAATTCATTATTAAAAATATCAAATAATGATCCAAATATGCTCAAGACATACTCAACTACTTCAACATGAAAGATTACAAGTCTGCACCAACTCCTTATTAATCTAGAGTCAAGCTTTGCTCAAAGTTTTCTTATCCTTTAGTTATTGGTACACTTTATAGGAAATTTATGGTAATTATTTTGTACTTGACTCATATTCATCCTAATATTTCATTTTCTATTAAATTAGTATCACACTATTATCAGGACACACATAAAATCCATTTGAAAGTTAAAATTCTTTATGAGGTATCTTCAAAGTAATACTAACTATGGTATTGTGTATAATTCAAAAGGAAAATCCTCAATTTGTATTTAAAATTTTCATGGGAACATAATAGTTGATAGTAATAGACACAAATAATGATTGGGAAAAAGATCTAGATGATTACAAGTCAACTACATGATACATATATCATCTCAAGGAATTTCCTATGACTTGGTATTATAATAACTAGAATAGTATTAAATTTTATACCAAATAAGCTAAGTATAGTGGAGTTTTACTTTTAGTTAATGAGCTAATTTGGATTCAATGATTGATTTATTATTTTGGGTTTGTATAGAACCCACACTCTGCTTTGGTGTGATAATCAAATTTATATCCACATTTATCTCAACCCATTAGAAAACCAATGCATTAAACACATTGATATCCAAATTCATTATATTTGGAAATTGATACAAGACAAGGTCATTGAGTTTTAGTTTTTTTGAACAAATTATTAGGTTACAAATATATTCATAAAACCTTTGTTTAAGAACCGATTAGATCAACTTCGTAAAATTTTGGGAGTGAATTAAGGTTTCCTTAAGGGTGTATATTTTAGTGATTCCCTCTTCCTTCCCTTCATCAAATAAATTCTTTATGGGTATTTTATTTTATTTAATTAATCATACACTATTGTATGTTTTTAATCATACACTATTGTATGTTTTTAATATCTTTCAAAATAAGATCAGAAGAAATGGATCAGTTTACATAGTTAATACAAGGATAAACAAGCTCAAAGAATATTTATCTCTAAAGAAATGGAGGAAATGCTGGAAACTAAAATTGAAGAGCATGAGGCTTATTAGAAAACCTAAGAGGTTTCATCAGCTCTAGGATATGTTCTCAAAGTGGATAAGGAGAACACCATAATGGAATATAAGATTTTGGATGATAATGATATATTATTGAACCTGTAAAGAATAAAATTATGAAAAATATCACCCAAGGGGATGATCCGTTAAGAGGAGGTCCCATAATTTTTGAATAAAAGGTAGCATTATCTTATAAATTCAATTGAAAAAGTCAAGAAAGGATATATATTTTTTATCTTATGATAAACATCTTTTTTTCAAGTTACAGCTAAGTTGGTTCAAGCTCTGACACTATGGAGAGAAAGATATTTTGAATTGCTCACGTCAATATTATTTAGAGTTGTCTCAAGGTTGAGATTAGATGATATAATTTGGTAAAAATTTTACATTATTATTTAAAAAAATCATGATGTATCATTTTAAATAATTCAAACTTTCTATAGCAGTGGAAATTTTATCTAGGCTAATTGGATAAAGGCTTTTACCATCCTAGGCAATGTGGTAAGGTTTGGTATCCTATTGTAATAGAAGAATTACTATATTAAGAAGAGGCATGCCTTGTAAATACATTATTTTTAGATTTTATAGTTATATTTTAAGTATTTATACCATTGTGTGTGTGTGTGTGTGTGTGTGTGTGTATTTCCTACTATAACTACTCTTTATTCATGTGTGTGTGTATGTGTGTACATAGACATATACATTCATACATACATATGTATGTATGTATGTGTGTGTGTGTGTGTGTTGTTTAGTGTGGAGCCCTTTGGGGCTATCACATGACCATAGGAATAAATTTTGGGGGCTTAAAGAGATCCAAAGATATGGGAGTCATAATTTTCATGTTCTCCACATTTGAGTGGAATATTTCTTGTATTCCTAATTTATATGTATTCCATATTTCATGGAGTTAGCTATTAAATGCCTATTCCCATGTTGACTTCCTTATTTTGAGGAAGCTAGTTGTTTTTCTAAAAAGGGAACTCCTTCCTTGTTGAGTGGAGTTGGTTGAGATAACATGTTTTTGGTAAAATGTGTACTTAGAATGTGGAGAGATGAGTATGGTGAATTCCTCCTTAGGAGAGATTTTATATATGCTTGATGAGGTGGAGGAGGGTTGTCACATGTTGGATAATGTTTAACTTGGATAAGAATTACACATTTACTCCTCATTTTGTGGATTTTATACATTTTCTTATATATACAGGGTGTGGTGTGGCCTTTATAGGTTGATGGTTTATTTTTAGGGTGTGGCTTTGAGGATTAGAGTCAAAATACAAGTGTTCATTACAGGGTGTGGTTTAGCAACTTGTGAGATAAAACATTGTGCAAGTGCAGGTGAAAGTGATTTTTTTGTCTAGCACTTTATATAGAATATTTTTCTATATCTATGAGAGTTCATTGTAATCTTGTTTTAAATTATTGATTTATTTGAGAAATATCATTGGTGGATGTATCCCACATTGGTTGAACCACATTAGATCTATGTTATCTATGTTATTATTATCTCTTGCTCTCATTATGCTTTCATATTAATGGTGAATTAAGAAATGTTTTCATGATGCATTTTATTACATAGCTTTGGATCTAGTTTATGGTAATAGTAGATCTATATTTAAGTGTTTTATTCTTAACAATTGGTATTAGAGTTATTGGTTGTGTGTTTTTCTAAAGTGGTAAATCACATAAAGGCTATTATTTTGAGTGGGAGCTATGGGAGAAGAGATCAGATTCAAACTTGAGAAGTTTGATGGTAAGCATTTTTAATTGTGGAAAGTATAGATGGAAAATTACCTATGTCAAAAGGAACTTCAACTCCCCTTGGAGGGGAAAGGAGGATAACCTATAAATATGAGTCATGTAAATTGGTCATTACTTGATAGGAAGGCATTAGGAGCCATACAATTATGCCTTGCATCTTCTATTGCATTTAACATTACAAATCAGATAACTACAAAGGATCTCATGGATAAACTTGGGAAGTTATATGAGAAACCTTCAGATTCTAATAAAATTTTTCTTATGAAAATATTATTTAACATGAAAATGTCTGGGAATGGTTCAATTTATAATAATCTTAATGATTTTAATATAGTTGTAAGTATGCTCACTTTAGTTGGAATTAAGTTTTATGATGAATTTAGATCTTATGTTCTTTGCCTGATAGTTTGGATAGTTTGGTTATGGATGTAAGTAATGCAGTCCCTACCAAGGGAAGTTTGAATTTTGAGGATGTTGTAGGTGTGATCCTTAGAGATGAGATGCAAAGGAAAATCACTAGTGAATAATCTTAAAGGAATGCTTTATCCATTAATACTAGAGGGAGGTAAAAAGACAAGATCAAAGGTAACTGAGGAAAGTTAAAAGGTAGATCTAAGTCTATATCTAAATCCAAGATGATATGCTAACATTGTGGGAAGAGTGGAAACTCAAAAAAGGATTGTTGGTCACTTCAAGATAAGAATGCCAACAAAGAGGAAATGAATGAGATAAATGTGACATCAAGTAAATCATGTCAAGATGCCTTAATTATTTCTATGAATGGTTTTCTTGAGTCTTGGGTATTATATTCAAGGGCTTCTTTTCATGCCACCCCACATAGGTATTATTTTTTTAATTATGTTATAGAGAATCTAGGACATGTATATCTTGGTGATGATGAACCATGTGAGATAGTAGGGAAAGGTTATGTTCAAGTTAAGATGTAGAATGGGAACACATATATCCTTAAGGATGTTAGACATATGCCTGTGTTGAGATGGAATTTGGTTTCAATGGGGCAATTGGGTAGTGAGGGATGTTTAGTATTATTTATAGTAGATTCTTGGAAATGTACCAAAGGTGATCTTGTGATCTTGAGAGGTAAGAATGTTGGTACTTTATATTTGGTTATTAGTGTTGATTCTATTGATTTAGTTGTTTCAGATGGAGATGAAACTATGTGGCACTATAAGCTCAGTCATATGAGCCATAAGGGCATGCACATCTTAAAATATAAGTTGCTTGGATTAAAAGACATAGATATAGATTTCTATGAAAATTATGTGTATGGGAAACAAAAGTGAGTTAAGTTCTTGAAGGTTAGACCCACAAAGAAAGAGCATAAGTTAGATCTAGTACACTCAGATGTATGGGGGCTAGCTCAGGTATCTTCTAGTGGTGGATCCAATTATTATGTTAATATTATAGATGATGAAACTAGAAAAGTTTGGGTTTATTGCATTAAAATTAAATCTGATGTATTTGACACTTTTAAGAAGTGGAAAGCCTTGGTTGAGAATGAAACAAGTCTCAAGTTGAAATGTCTCAGATTAGATAATAGAGGTGAGTATTTTAGTAATGTTTTCTTTTATTATTATTCTAACAATGGAATCCATAGGCAAAGGATGGTTCCAAGAACTACACAATAGAATGGGGTATCTGAAAGGATGAATAGAAAAATAATGGAACATGCTAGGATCATGAGGTTACATGCAAGTTTGCCTTTATAGTTTTAGGTAGAAGTAGTTAGCAAGGTAGTATATCTGATTAACAGAGGACCTTCTATGCCTTTAGATGGAGGCATTCTATAATAAGTTTGGTCTAGTAAGAATGTTGATTATTCTTTTCTTAGAGTATTTGGATGTGAATCTTTTTATCTCATTAAGAAAGAGGATAAGACCAAACTAGAGGCTAAATAGTAGAAATGCACATTTGTTGGTGATGGTGAGGATGAATTTGGTTTCCATTTATGGAGCATTAAAGATAGGAAAATATTTTGGTCTAGAGATGTAGTCTTTAATGAAAAAGTCATGCATAAGGATCAGTTTTAGGAACATGATCAATAATAGAAAGAGTGCACAGTATTGGATGACATTGCAGATGGAAAAGTATCCAAGGATTTAGTTTAAGAACATTCTACACAAGGATCCCAAACTCCTATGGTAAGAAGGTCTTCTATGATAATAAAAGCACCTGAACATTTTTATCCTTATTTGAATTATTTATTACTCACTAACAATGGAAAGCTAGAGTGTTATGAGGAAGTAATGCAGGTAGATGCCAACTTAAGATGGGAGCAAGCCATGGATGAAGAGCATAGATCTCTTATGGAGAACCAAATGTGGGATTTGGTTAGGCTACCCAAGGGCAAGAGTGTATTGCCAAACAAGTGGATCTTCAAAATCAAAGAAGAGGATGAAGGGAGAAAATGCTATAATACTAGGATGGTGGTCAAGGGATTTGAAAAAAAAAAATAGGTATTGATTTTGATGAGATTTTCTCTCGTATTATAAAAATGACTTCTATTAGGACTATTTTAGGTTTAGTTTGAGTCAAGTATTTGCACTTAAAATATTTATATGTGAAAACTAATTTTCTTCATGGTGATTTGGATGAAAATTTCTATATGAATCATCCATAGGGTTATGAGCTCAAAGAGAAGGAGAACTATGTGTGCAAAATGAGGAAGAGCTTGTATGGCCTAAAGCAAGCTCCATGATAATGGTGTAATAAATTAGATTATTTTATGTTAGAACAAGGATATCAAAGGTGTCATTATGACCATTACATGTACATCAAATATTTTGATGATGGTTGTTTTATTATATTATGTTTGTATGTCGATGACATGTTAGTTGTAAGAAAGAACATATAACTTATTCATATGCTCAAGAAATAGCTTAGTGACTCCTTTTCTATGAAGGATTTTGGTTCTAAAAAATAAATCCTTGGTATGAGGATTTATTATGATAGAAAGGAGAGGAAGTTGATCTTATCCCAATTAGAGTATGTGAAGAAATTCTTGCAAAGGTTTAGCATGTTGGATGTTAAATCTATTAGGACTCTTTTGGTAGGCCACTTTTGATTATCAAAGGAGCAGTGTCCCAAGATGGAAGATAAAAATCTTAAGATGTCTAAAGTACCTTACTCATTAGAAATTGGTATCTTGATGTATGCCATGGTTTGTACTAGGCTAGATATTTCCTAAGTAGTGGGAGTTGTGATTAGGTATATGAATGATCCAAGTTATGAGCATTGGCAAGCGGTGAAATTATTTTTTTGGTATTTAAGAAGAACCATTTATTTTGCATTAGGTTATGGTGGATTAGATATGGTAGGGGGTATTGATAGCAAGAGAAGTATGATAGGATATATATTTACTATTTGAGATACAATGTTAGTTGGATTTCTAGGATATAGAAGGTTTGGGCTTTATCAACCACAGAGGTAGAGTATGTTGCTACCATAGAGGTTAACAAGGAGATGATTTGGTTACAAGAGTTTTTTTAAGATTTGGGGCATGAGTAAGAAGGTGGGAGACTACATAGTGATAGTCATAGTGCTATTCATTTGGGAAAAAACTTTTCTTTCCATTCAAGGATGAAACACATTAAGTTACATTATCACTTCATCATGACAGCTTTGGAGGAGAACTTGGTGAATCTGGAGAAGATTCATACTAGCCATAATCCTACAGATATGATGACCAAGATAGTCACACTGGACAAGTTGAGACTATGTTTATATTTGATTGGCCTTAGTGGTTATGGAGTAGTGATAGATTATGTTCAGGATAAATTGTCTCCAAGTGGGAGATTGTTGAGTGTGGATCCATTTGGGGCTATCACATGACCATAAGAATAAATTTTGGGGGCCTAAAGAGCTCCAAAGATGTGGGGGGAATAATTTTTATGTTCTCCATACGTGAGTGGAATATTACTTGTATTCGTAATTTATATGCATTCCATTTTTCATGGAGTTAATTGTTAGATGATTTTTCCTAGGTTGACTTCATTGTTTTGAGGAAGATAGTTGTTTTTTGCAAAAGGGAAATCCTTCCTTCTTGAGTGGAGTTGGTTGAGATCACATGCTTTTGGGAAAATGTGCCATTATAAGGTGGAGAGATGAATATGGTGAATTCCTCCTTGGGAGATCTTTTAGATAGGCTTGATGAGGTAGAGGAGGGTTGTCGCATGTTGGATAATGCTTATCTTAGATAATCATTGCACATTTGCTCCTCCTTTTGTAGATTTTATTCATTTTCTTATATATATAGGGTGTGGTGTGGCCTTTAGAGGTTGATGGTTTAGTTACAAGGTGTGACTTTGAGGATCAGAGTCAAAGTATAGGTGTTTTTCAAAGTGAAAGTGTTCATTATGGGGTGTGCTTTAGCAAATTGTGAGATAAAACATTGTGCAAGTGCAGGTGAAACTACAATTTTTATGCAACACTTTTTGTAGGGAATTTTTCTATCTCTGTGAGATTTCATTGTAATCTTGTTTTAGATTACTGATTTATTTGAGAACTTTCATTGATGGATGTATCGCACATTGGGTGAACCACATTAGATCTATGTTATCTATGTTATTATTATCTTTCTCTCATTTATGCTTTCATATTAATGGTGAATTAAGGAATGCTTCTATGATGCATTTTATTGCATAGCTTTATATCTAGTTTATGGTAATAGTAGATCTAGATTTAAGTGTTTTATTCCTAACATGTGTGTGTGGATATATATATATATATATATATATATATATATATATATATATATATATATATACATACATATATATATATATATACATACATATATATATATACATACATATATATATATATATATACATATATATATATACATACATATATATATATACATACATATATACATACATACATACATACATATATATATATATATATATATACACACACACACACACACACACACACACACACATACATGTATACACACACACACACACACACACACATATATATGTATGTATATGTATATGTATACATATACATACATACATATATATATGTATGTATTTATACATATCTATATATATATACACATATGTATATATATACATATATGTATACACACACACACACACACATTCAATTCCATTTAACTCATATACATTATATCACTCCTATGATCACCTTCACACCATCATTTTTGTATCAAATATGTAACTCAATATAATTTGCATATCTAATGTGACCTCATTGTAGACACTAGAAAATTGTGCACTTGCAGTTTTTAATAACTAAATACATAAGGACCCCCCTAAAGACCACCTAAACCTAATTAATCCTTAAAAAAACACCCTTAACCTAACTAAATTATTATTTTCCTAGTCACATAATACTATTTGAAATTACTATTCACTATCACAATTCACTATGGGACCCACTATCACTATTCATGATGACATGGGAAGTGGCATGGCATGTGACATTTAAAGTGATATGGAAGGTGATTTGGGAGGTGATATGGAAAGTGACATGGCTTATAAGTGATGTGGCTTTATGTGGAACATCATACCCCACCCAGGGCCCTTCCCAAAGTGCTTGATGACCTCATTTTAGCATCACAAGGTGCCCCTTTGAAATATGGTTAATTTTCCCTCAAGGTAAAATTATTCAACATGTATTTTACATTAAATTAACATATAAAATAAGATACATACCTCTTTAAGACAAATTGCACCCATTTTTGACTTCTTAACCCAAATGGGACACTCACCAACCTAAATGGGACACTCACCAACACAAATGGTAATCCCCACCCACCTCATTTGACTAATTCATTCACCACATATAAAATGATGCCATACCTCTATTATTACTCTTTTGGCATGACTTTTCATAACACATGCTATAAATCACCCCCCCTTTCCTTCACCCAGGGTTAAGTTGAAAAGTTGAAAGTTAGTTTTTTGGTTGTTAACATTTTTTTTAGGTTTAGAGGCATTATCAAGGAGGTTATCATCTTTAGAAGAAAGAGTGAAATAATCAAATTTCTACCAAAATCTCTTCAACAACATCAACACCAACATCTTCTTCAATCTTGGAAGATAACCTTGGTGTTATTTGTATCAATTTAATTTCTTATCCCTCTTGGCCTATTCTTTCTTGACTTTCAAACCCACCCTTTGGCCTTATTATTATCTTTGGATCCATATATTTTCACCTTAGCCTCTTCATTTTCCTTTCCCCTTTATCCATTTACCCCTTTGCCTGTTTCCCTCTTTACCATCTTCACTCTCTTTATCCCCTTACCCTTTTGACACCTTAATCATTTCTTGCCTTACCCTTTTCAACATTCACCCCTTAAACCTTTGCCATATCAACAATTTTCCAACCCCAACCACATCCCTCTTTTTACCCTTGCCATTTCACAAAACTAATAACCAAAACCTTGCTTTTAACTAATTTTTAGCAATTTTAATTATTCAGACTATTTACTTTAGTTAATCATCTTAACAAAGTATTTAGTTTTAATTAATTAAATTTAGGTTATTTATTGTATTTAATTTTAGTTTTTTATTTTAAATACATGTTTATTTCATTTTTATCTATCAAATTTAAGTGTAAAATTAGGTAGATTGATAGCCCCCTAGGAAGCTTTCACTTCTAGGGTCTAGCTTACACTAGGCAATCCACCCATATTCTTGTTTAACAAACAAGTCTCTTTTAGTGTTTTCTTATTTATAGGTCATCCTCCCAAGACAAAGAGGAGTTATCACAAGGTCTTGATTCAACATGGACACATTTAATAGGTATTCTTCTATACCCCTTTTATCATTAATTTCTTTCTTCCTCAAACTAGAAAGAAAAAAAATAGAGAGAAACATTTCAGAACGCTTGGTGGGACCCCTTATGGGTTCATAGTTTTTTAGGCATATAGTTGCATTAGTGAAAAGTCATACTCTTGATTTTTTTTCATTTTTGAAATTTCCAAAATATAGGAATTTTATTTCCCTTTCCTCTTAAAAATCTAAAAAAAAATCATCTTAGGGATAGGTTGCAATTTTCATTTTGCATTTAGTTGCATTCTTAAGTGTTCCTTGTTTGCATGAAAAGACAATGAAAGTTTATTTTGGGTTAAAATTAAGTGCATTCATTGATTGATTGTTGATTTTATTTCATATGGTAACTTAGGAATAAAATTAATCTTATCTTAGCATTCACACTTGTTATCACACACAAAACCAAATCACAAAATAATTTACACATCAAAACAATAATTGAGATAAGGACTGACCAAGATTTCATCACCTAACAACAACCTTACCCCCTCTCAACTATCCCATTTATATTTCACCACCAAGGGGAGAACCAACTCAGCTCTCTAGTTGAGTATAAACTCTGAACTTAGTATATATTGGCTAAGCACCTACACTGGCTATGGGATCATGAAGTGAGGGGAGTAAGCCCCAAACACTAGGCCACATACTGAGATTCAACATAGATCTTCCTTTTAGGCACATAAAAAACCTAAAAATATTTTTATACTTCCACTTTAGTACCCATTTTTCAAGCCAACCTCCCTTATTACACTCTTTAAGGCATAAGCCAAAAGTGATTTAAAATTAATCTTAAGGATAAAACACATTTCTTAGTGTATATATTGATTACTTTGAAATTTTTGGTTTTGCTCATTGTTTGAGATGTGTCATAATAACATTCCCTATTTTCTCACATGGTTTCAACTAGAAAATAAGTGAGAAGTCAAAACAACCAACCACCACCTTCTTCTTCATCTATGGATTATACCTCAAATGTTGACAAATCTCCTCACACTTCACCTCACCATTCTCCTCCACCACAATCTCCTTCTATAATCCAAATCATATTTGGAGGATATCTAGACTTTAATGCCTTCCTCGATAATAATCTAGTGGATTTACAAAATTACCTCAACACATTACCTCATTGTACCCCACCTGCTTTATTCTTTCTTCTGATCTTTCTCTTAGCATGCCATCTCACCTTATGGTAGGTACCACTTCAACCCAACCATTGACCTAGGCCTCTTCTAATACCCCATCTACCCAACCTCAAACCAATATTCCACGTCCCAACCAAACACCTCCTATCACACCCCATGTGGGTTCAACCTTGCCATTTATTACCTATACCCCATCCATCGGTACATTATCTTCCATTCTGGATTCTATCTTCCCTTTGGTTTTAACTAATCCCTCAACCATAGTCCCACTTAAAAGTCTAGTGCTTTACATACCTCAAAACCTTCCCCAAATTAGCACTAGATTAATTACCCAACCTCAACTTTCCCAACTTCCTCCTACCTCCACCATACCAACCACATCTTTTTCTCAACAAGTACCTATGACAACTTACCAGTATGTCCCTCACCCAAAAGGGTACATGCCTCCCTCCACCTAAGCTTTCATACCAAGTAGTTCTTATGTGCCACCATTTCAACCTCTTGGAACCACTTATCAATATGTGGCTTCTTCATCACTATCTTTTGCCTTTTCATACATTATTGCAACCCAAACCCAAAAAAATGTACCTCTTAATTATATGACTTCCCAACCTCAACATGATCTAATTAAAATGATAATGGATAAAATGACTAGTTTGGAGTCATCCATCTCTACGTCAACTAATATTTTTTCTTATGACCAAATTTTTAATGATCCTATCCATCCATCCATGCCCATTCACAATTACCCTCGTCAATGGGAATTGCCCAAATTTTCTAAATTCTAAGGTAAAGAGGATCCTCAGTAGCACCTAAGAGATTTTCATCATACTTATTACTTGATCACTTAAGATGATACTATCCTCCTCCGGACCTTTCCCATGTCATTATCTAGAGTCACCCTTGATTTTTACAGTTCCCTTCCCACTCATTCTATCTTTTCTTTCTCTCAATTTGCATAAACCTTTTTAGAACACTTTTTAGTAAACATATCTAAAAAGGTCTCCAGTATTGACCTATACTCCATCAAACAATTTGAAGATGAATCCATTGTTTATTTCATTTCCAGATGGAGGGGCCTCATCAATCAACTTACCTTCCCATTACCCTAACTTAAATTGATCAAATTATCCTTTCAAGGGTGTGCCAAGCATATTTCTCCAACTCTCCAAGTGCAAACCTTTAAGACCTTTGATGAAACATTCACTATGGCCCACAAATTAGAAAACCATTCTATTGATGAAGGGAAGTTGAACCTTCAAAATAAAAATTATATTTTCAAATCTATTGACTCATCCACCACCATAACCATGAACCTAACCAATTCTAAAGCAAAAGCATCATCACATTCAAATGTGATCAAAACTTCACCTCCTCCAACCATTAACCAAACAACTCAAACCAATAATCCTTCCAATCACCAAAACTATACCCAAAATTAGGCTCCTTCAAAACCATTTACCTCGATTGGGGAGTCTTATGCATCAATCTTGGAAAAATTACTTAAATCCAATCTAATCCAACTTCCACCCATCAATCCCCCTCAAAATTCAATACTTCTCACCTCTTCCTAGGTGGTACAAAAAGAATAATAATTGTGATTATCATTAGGTAATTGGACATGATAATGATAGATGCAATACCTTTAAGAGAATTATCTAGGACCTAATTGATAAAGGGGAGCTTGTGTTTGATAACCCAAATGCTCCTTCTAACTAGTCTCTTGATATTTTCCAAAAACCATTACCAAATCATCCACCTTTAACCCAACACCATGAAAACCAACCTGAATCCTCCAACTCACATGAGGCACATGTAATTAATATCATCATTAAAGTGCTCATTGCTGAAAAGGTCATCACCTCTATCACCCAAATAGAGGAAAACAATCCACCATCATCTATTTCTCCAGGTGCCCAAATGGAGGAAGTATCTACCCTTTCGACTTCCTTGGATGAAACCATAGCTCCATACACCTCTCCTATGGTGTAAATACCCAAGGAGATAACCATTCCATTTACCATTTGATCCACCCCCCTAATCCAAGTAGAAAATCCACCTAATTATTTAGATAACCAAACCCAAGAAGAAACTATGCCTTCCCTTCCATCTGAAATCATTACCCCCACTACTTCTATTACAGGAACCATCTGTACCTCCCTTGGAAACTATTTTTAGAGAAACCTTACACTCATCCACCCAATCATCACCCTTGAAACCTTCCACCAAAGATAGCAACATTAAAACCACTCCTTCTCCCTTAAAGGGCTTGTTCTTTGAAACCAATGATTAGAAAAAAAACTTGTTTATAAACCTTTTTCTTAGCTCATTCAAAGTTTAGAATTTACCTCTCAACCTAAATTTGATATAGCCTCCTTTTGGCATTGGCTTGGACTCCTCTATCAAAGCAAATTTGAACCTTCCACCTCACTTGAGTCTACCCTCAAGCTTGTTGCTATAACTCCACCAACTACCCCTCTTAAGATCACCAATGAACCATATAACCTACCCTCACCTAAACTTTTCAAACCACCCTATGATTCTTTTATCAAGCCACAAAAATTTTAGGGATCCTTCCCATGCCTAATCCTATTGACTCTCTATTGAGATTGGATTTAACTGTATCAAACCAATCAAAGCCAAATCTAATTAAGCCGATTAAAAAGGGTGGGTTTCCTAGGCCACAACCTCGAGTTAGGCCCATACCACCTCCTTCACCTTTACCCTCTATTCTGGGACCACATCCTTCTACCATTCCCATTACCTACTCTTCATCCAAAAAACCATCTCTCCTTTCTCCACCTATAACAACCCAGCCCTCTAGTTCATCATCATTCCTTACCAACCTTTCTCCATCCACTTTCCCATCCATTAAACCCTCATCATCTAGACATTTAATTCCTAAGCCTATTGTAACTAAGATAATTCTTCCTAAACCCCCCAAAAAATCACTCCATGAATCACCTCCTATCCAAAAACTTTACCCCATAAGATCCCTACACCTAAAGTTAAAACTTCACCACCTTCTAGATCTTTAGAAAAATCTTATATAACCATTTTACAAAGACTATTGTAAACCTTTGTCATTAGCTTACCACCAATCAAGCCTTTTGACCCCACTTTCCAAAATCTAACCTAGCTCAAGGATAGTTTGATTTGTCTTTATCACATAACTCCTAAGCATAGTACAAAAAATTGTAAAGCCCTCCAATCAATTGTTCATGGCCTTTTGGAGGAAGATGATCTACTAGACAAATCTTCTATAAGTCCCTTGCCTCTTCTACCACCTATCTAATCCACCTATCAACCATCCACTTCCTTGTTTCTACCAAGGAGTGAAGAAGAGGAACTGAAGCAACTAACCATCCCCCTTATCAATGACATTTATATGGTGACTCAATCTCAAGCTCAGCAAAGGGATATGATTAAATCCATCCAACAAAATGAAAATGACAAGGCCAAGATATCCATTACATGGTATTATCCTTCAACTCCTCAACCAACCAACCATACCCAAACAACTACACCTTCACCTTTACCTTCACACTCATAACCACCCAAGACCAATCTCCATTTTGGGATCCCCTTCTTCTTCCAATGCATCTACATTCATCCAGTGCTTGGTGTTAAAATAAATTCGCCAAAAACTAGTCAAAATGAGCCTTTATGACTTAATTAGCACCTCATCTCAACATCATCAAGATTTAATTGAAGCACTACATTCTATATAGGTTTAACCAGATGATCTCCAACCTCTTTCATCTTTGATTAGAGCCATCCAACATGCTACCATGGTCACTTTTCAAGAATCAAATTTTTTGCCATATCATAGTGAAGACCTTGATCCCCCTCTTTTCATCACCACTTCCATCAATACATCCATCAATTAGATGTGTGTCAAAAGATTCATGATTGATGGGGGAGCAAGTATGAATATCATCACCTCCCACACTTATGATCAACTTTAACTACCTAAAAAAATCATGTCTAAAAGCTCAGTAGTTCTTTGATCATTCAATGATACCTTGGCTACCACTCTGGGGATAGTTATTCTCCACATCTATTTGGGGCTTGAACTATTCTTGAACTATTTGATGTCATAGAGGGTGAGTTTCAATATAATGTGTCACTCAATTGCCCTTGGATCCATGCCATGGGTTATGTCCCTTCTACCCTTCACCAATGTATCAAATTCAAACATGAGGGACAAGTCATCACTATCAAATCCAATCTGAGTCCCTTCACTTCCTATAATATGACATATCAATCCAATGACATCCTCATTCCACTTTCACCCCCTCCACAACCAACCTCTAACCAAACCAATACATCAACCACACCCACCAACACTTATGTCTAAAAAAATGAGGAAGTATCCACTAGTTCAACCATCCCTTCAGCTTAGATCTTGATCAAAAACCCCTTGTAATCCACATTTCAATGTCTCATGCTAGGGGAATATTGACTCTTAGCTTTGGATGCTTTCCCTTCTCCACATAAATTTGAGAATCTCTAAAATGATCCATCTTATGATCCCAATATTGGTACCCTTGTCCCCTTTGGCCTTTCCAATAATAGAACATATTTTTTCTATGGGGGACTTGATAAAACACTCCTTGATCCCATCACCATGCCTTATATCCAACCATTCACTTCTAACTTTTCTTATCTTAGCAATATAACCTTTGCCCTAACATACCTTCATCGATGTGCTTGGAATGGGTTTGGTTTCAGACTCTATGAATAAGGGCCTCATGAACTTTCCATCATCAAAACATAAAAACCACATGATTTCTTTGGCTTGGGATATGTTCCCCCAAAAGAAACCACATCACCAAAAATAGTTCTTAACACTATCAATGAACTTATAACCTCACCAATCCCATCTCTCCCATTTGGAGAACCTCTAACCGCACCAATACCAATCAAGAAAATTCTACCCCTATCAGCATCACCTTTCTAATTTGAAGAACCTCTACCCTTACCAACTCCATTTGAAGCCTCTGACATCATCCTATCTAACATTTTTTATTAGTATTTTTAGTTTAGGCCCATTGACCTGTCAACACAGTGGCCAAACTAAAACCTTTCCTCTCATCCACCCTTAAATGATCAACCACAATTCACCCACCATCTATACCATTCAGTGCCAAGATGATAATTCCATCCTCACCTACCTTGGTGTAGGAGATCTCCCATCCATAAATCCTTCCCTCCTGAAGGCCAAACCATGCTCAATGAATCAACTATTGACATTAACTTAGGAACCCAAGAGAGTCCTCATATCATTAAACTAGATCAATCCTTGGACTCTAATGAGCAATGTGATTATCCCACCTTCTTTTAGGATTGTAGCATCACATTCACTTGGTCTTATCAAGATATGCCTAGGATGGACCCCTCCATCACCCTTCATAACATCATTACCGATCTAGAGGCTAAGCCAGTATGGTAAAAGCTTCAAAAAATACACCCTCATATAGCTTTTCTCATCAAGGAATAACTTTAATGTCTTTTATCCATCAATTTTGTTTAACCCATTAACTACCCATAATGGGTATCTAATATTTTTCCCATTACCAATTCGACTAGGGGTCGCTACCTTTGTGTGGATTTTTGAGACCTTAACATTGCATGCCCAAAAGATGACTTTCCTTGACCCAACATAGACCAACTAGTTGACCTTACTACAGGCCATGACATGTTATCCCTCATGGATGGATTTTCATGATATAATTAGATCCTAATTGCCCCCTCAAACCAACATAAAACTACCTTCACTACTCCTTAGGGAACCTTCTACTATTGGGTCATGCCTTTTGGCTTAAAAAATGTAGGATCAATATATCAATAGGCCATGACCTATGTATTCCATGATCTTATTCATAAAATTGTAGAGGATTATGTGGATGATCTTCTCAAAAAATCTAAACACTACAAGGACCATTTATCTATTTTTACTATCATTTTTTATTGATTGATCCAATTTTGTGTTTCAATCCAATCCCAAAAAATGTATTTTTTGGGGTTTTATCTAAAAATCTTCTCAGTTTTATCATCTCCCTTCATAGAATTGAGATTGACCCTGCTAGAGTCAAGGCCATCCTAGAAATGCCTCCTCCAAGAAACCTTAAGCAACTTCATAGTCTACATGGAAAACTCCAATCTATCTGTCACTTCATCTCTCAATTATCAGATAGATGCCAACCCTTTCACCACCTCTTGAAGAAAGATAACTCCTTTATATGGACCAAAGATTATCAACAAGCCTTTAATTTACTCAAAGAGTACTTTATTTTTCCACCTATTCTCATCCCACCTAGGGATGACCAGCCTTTCTACCTTTATGTATCCACCACTGATCACTCTTTTGATGTCATGTTAGTTCATTGAGATGAACAAAATAAGGAGCAAGTTATTTACTATATTAGTCACATGCTTTTGGAGTACAAGACATGATAGACCCCTCCTAAAAAGCTTTGTCTTACTCTCCTTTTTTTTGCCTCTAAGCTTCATCACTACCTTCTTAATCAAAAAACATATTTTATCACTAATATCAACCCACTCAAGTATATTCACTCCAAGCCATACCAAAATCAACATGTGGATAAGTGGCTCATGCTTCTAGCTGAGTTTGATCTTGAGTTTCTTCACCAAAAATCCATTAAGAGGTAGGTCATTAATGATCAATTAGTTGAATCCCCTCTCCCAGATAATCATCCCATTCCACTAACATTTCTCAATGAGTCTATTTTAAATCTTTCTCAGGGAGAACCCTCTTACCAAATGACCATGTTTTTCAATGGCTCTAAATGTCAACATGGTGGGGGTGTAAGCATAATTCTCATTACCCATCATGGTGAACCCCTTACACTATCTTTTAAACTCAACTTTGAAAGTACTAAAAACATGGTAGAATATGAATCTTTGGTCATCAGTATCCAAACTGTTCTCACCTTAAAAATCAAAACTATTTCTATCTTCATTGATTCTCAACTCATGATTAACTAGGTCAATGGTTCTTATTAGAGTAAAAATGACATTTTACAAAAGTATAATCTCCTCATTGATGAGCTCCTAATATAATGGCCTCTCTTGCATCTTGAATACCCTCTCAACCTGTGGAATCCAAATTATTTGTCACCATCCACCATTTCATTAGGCCATTATATATTAGTTCAGACCTTCCAACCATCTGTAGTGTGGAGGCATCTCCTTCTGATGTTTGGTATGAACAAACCTTTAATTACCTTAACTTGGGAATCATTCTACCTGACCTCTCAAAGAATTCTTGAAAGGCCTTTGTGTAGGGCACCTCTCGTTATACCATACTTGGGAGAATCCTATATAAATATGGCTTTGATGGTCATCTCCTCTATTGTTTATGTAGTCATGAGATTCTTCAAGCCATCAAATAAACCCATGATGGAGTTTGCGGGGGACATTTTAGTGGCCTTAATGTCACCAAAATAATCCTATGCCTAGGTTACTATTGGCCTACCCTCAATCAATATTTCTATGACTATGTAAAGAAGTGTGTTAAATGCCAACAACATGCTAACTTGCATCACATGCCTACTCATGGCCTTCAGGTATCCATGGATTATTGGCCCTTCTCATGGTAGGGGTTGGATCTCATTGGACAAATCAATCCTCACTCTTCTTAGTGACATAAATATGTCATCACCGCTACCAAATATTTCACTAAATTGGTGGAGGCCATCCCTCTTATCTCCATTAAAGTCAAAAAATTTATAGATTTTATCAATCATCACATTATCTATCAGTTTGGGGTCCCTCACAAAATCATAACAGATAATGGAAAATCATTCAAAAATAAAAATGTTTAAGCCCTCTAAGATGATTTTGGCATCAAACTCAGCCATTCCTCACCTTATCATCCATAGGAAAATTAATAGGTAGAAGTCTCCAACAAAACCCTCATCAAAATGCTAACCAAAGTTGTAAGTACTTTAGGTTAGGATTGGCATATACACATCCCATTTGTGTTATGGGCCTATCACACTAGTATCCAAACCACAATAGCTGCTATACCATTTTCCCTAGTCTTTGGTGAAGACGTTGTTCTACCTCTTGAAGTCCAGATTCCCTCTCTTCATATTTCCTTACATGACATCATTTCTAAAGAGGATTATTGTCAAGAATGCCTCACACACCTTGAATTACTTGATGAACATTTCCTTGCTTCCCTTAACCATCTTTGCATCTATCAAGAGAATATTACCCATGCTTATAATAAGCACCTCAAATAATGGGAATTCAATATCAAAGATCTCATCCTAAAAAAAAACCAACATGTGACCAACATGGAGAAGAGTAAATGAGGAAAGTTTACTTTCAATTGGCTTGGACCCTACATCATTACCCATAAGTATGGATCAATAACATATCATTTGTTTACTCTTAAAGGTAAAATAAAACTTGAGCCTCTCAATACTTCACATCTACATCAATTTCCCTATTAAAGAATAATCAAGCTCACTTGTTTATCTAACTTAAGCTCATCCCTTGATCATGAGATTTTAACCTTCACCCACCTTCCTCCTCCCCTTTTGAGGACAATTTATTACAACATAGAACCATGTGATTAATCGTCATAGTCATGGATTTATCCTAAATATGGGTACCATGGCTCTACCAATAACATGGATCTCATGGATACTTTTCATCTCTAACAAGATGGAATCCCATGGTCATTATCTCTCAAAACCACACCCTTTCACATATCATTGACTTTATTATGTAAATTTTTGCCCTCATAAAGGTAAACCTTTGAACCTAATTAGATTGGTCCATGTCTAAATAAATTTCATCTTGTAATAATTACTTGGTTTAATATCTTAAGCATTAAAGATTGTTCCCTTGAAGGATAGCTACCTAAAAATAAAATAGAAACCGCCAAATGTAAGGTAGACTATTCCCTTGAAGGACAGCTATCAAGATCATTAAACAAATCCAATAAGTTTAGACCATTCCCTGGAAGGCTGGCTAAGTTCACTTTGTCAAAATCGAAGCAATTTTTGGGAAGCTTCCCACATCGATCAGCTTCCCATATATAGAAATAAAGAAAAAGACCCATTATCAAAATAAATTTTAAAGCCACAATTGGCTCTCCAACAACATAATAACTTGGAAGCCACAATTGGCTTCCACATGTAGACTTACCACATTGATTATTATACATCTATCATATGACATGGACTTGTCTATTACCATTCTTAGGTCACCTATAGAAGGGTTAAAATAATTCACATGCAGTTATCATACATATCACCCATTACCCTTCAAATCACCCATCACCAATCTTCCCTTTAGACTATCTGTAAATCAAGGGATCGAGAGCTTACTTGACACCTTGTGATCAAGAAACCCTTTTTATTGACTAACAACCACTCATGCATATCATTTTAGGGGCTTATATTCATTAAGATGATCACACTTTGGGTTTGTTTTTAGTCTTTTTAAAAAAACAAAGCATTATGCCCTATTCTTAATGTGCTTGGTTGGTATTTTCCTCGTGACTTTTACCATCTAATATTGCAACAATAATAATCATTCTTTTTACATTCAATGGGATTATAACAAGCACAACCATACTAATCATATTCATAACCATAACATTCATAAGTATCCATACAACCTCAAGCATGATACCATTCGAATAGTGACATCCAACACATTTTGTACACAACAAACTGGGCAATATTTTATTTAGGGTGTGAGGAATTTCATGACATATACATAGTCATCATATTACACATGGCCTAAATCACATGCATACATTGGCATACCTTATGAAGAAGGCATAATTTATTTAAGAAAGTTTGCATTATGAGCTAGATGGTATCATTAGTGTAGGATAAGGGGATGGCACTCTTGTTCATTATTGCTATTATTTTTTATGATGAATGTGGTCAAAGATAGTAGTCTTAGTGCATGGATGGGCATAAACCATCATTTTTAGTGGAAATTTGAATGATGATTATGTGAAGGTAGGTGTGCTCACATAAAGGACATGATCTGATCTTGATATTGATCCTTATCATGATTCTTTAAATATAATACTTGTCAATTCTTCTTTATCAACCTGGTTCTCCATTATCTCAACCAAGAAGGTCACATGATATCATTGATTCCCTTAAATAGTCTTCCCACTGGAAATGGTCACTCTACCTACCTTTTCACATGGACACATCACCTTTGATATGATTGGCCATCTTGATAAAGCCATTATGCACCATCATGATATCTTTTTATTACCCTTATCATTCGATTTGCACTTGATGTGTTTCATTACTTTGTCATCTTATGACCCTTGTAGGCATGGTGGTGATTTTTATCATTATCACCTTTGGCCTAGTTGATGTAAATTGGCTTCTAATCATGGGCTGCTATAATGATCATGCCTTCAAAACTACCATTATTGCTAGTGGTGGTAACTCCCAAATCCATACCATTGTATAAACTCTTCCATCAGAGGTAGGCCACCATGAATTCACACCAATACATTCAACTTCTTATCCCCTCTACCCTCCCCTTACTACCAACTCATTACCATAAGTTATGAACATCATACCCCAACCATTGGCAATACCTACTCCAACATGGAAGTTTTTTCTTGTGTGCCAACTAAATGTTCATCCATAGCAAGGGAACCACCATATTCTATTAACCATGCAACTTCTTGTTGGTTAGGTCCAAACTAGCAAAACCAATAAGTCATTGGTTCCAAAAATCTAGGATAGAGTATGTAGATATGGTGACCATTTGCCTAGCCTACCCATGTAGATCTTGGGTCAAGAAAGGTCCATCCTCTATTGCTCACCATGTTGTTTACTTCCTTAATATTAGAATCTACTTGACCATCAAATAAATTCTTTATAGGTCATCACTTTTCTACTAACCTTAAAACTTGGCTCATACCAGTGATGAACCTTGGCCAAAGTGACTCTATAGATCTAGATAGACCCCCACCTCCTAAAACTCAACACATAATAGTTGATACTATCTCCAAAACTCCTACCCTCACATAATTTTAGAAGGTGTAACCTCCTAACAAAGGCATCTCTTCTTCGGATTAGCTCCATTGAAGATCATTTGTGGTACTTAGTATCATATTCCCTTCTAATTTATCCTACCTTACCCATCTGTATCTCTAATCCTACTAAATCTGGGATCATTATGATAACTATTTATCATTCTACACCATTCACTTTCACTGACACCTTCACCAAAATCCAATTTTTTTTATAAAGCCTTATCCCTTAATGCAAACCAACCCATGTGGTCCATCAAATTAGGGTATCAAATTTTAATACCACTCACCCAAACCTAGTTGAACTACGTTGGCCCAATGTCCATGGACTATGTAGGCACTTCTTCACTTCTAAGGATAGCTCGGCCACTAACAACTAATTCCCATCCCCTTTTTCTTCTCGCTCATTTACATCACTAACAACACCCTCTTATTTAGGGTGTCCTACACCAAGGAAGATTTGAATTTTTTCTTCAATGTCCTTATGTTTTAACATTATCTAATACTTCATCTTAAGTTTTTCCCCCATTGCTGGGAGAACTACATTGGCTTGAGTCCTTTTGGACTATGTAGGCAGTGCTTAGTTACTGAGTTCATCTCAAAAACATCCATTATTTTTTTTCCCTTCTCACCTAAAATCTCTTCCTCCACTTCTCTGCCTATCCCCTCACCACATCCCTCCCTTCATCTTATCAATATCTTTAAACACAAGGGTTGACAACCTTCCTCATTGGCCCCTCTTATCTCCCATAAAACCACCACCTACTCTACCTCACTAGCCTCCCCATCACTTTTCCTTGTGCATACTTCATATCTCACTCCCTCAGCCATTTCTCATGTTTTAAGTCTCTCTCTCCACTTATTACCAACCTTGTCCTTTATGCCCTTCACCTTATTTCATCATCCTCATCATCTACCCTCACCCTTGGCTAGTTGTAATACCCTATTTATCACTTTCTTTTCCTCACCAATTCCCCATCATACTATGCATCTTGTAAGCTTTTTATATCTTCTGTAATTATACTTTTTCTTTATGTGTACCACCACTCTCTACCATTTTTCCATTTTTCCCACCATAGTCATTTTCCATTCTTCTTATTTGCTTTTTTTCCATCCTTTTTGTCTTCTTTTTTTCATCACAACTAGTTTCTCCCTGGGCATTTATCCTTTGAAAATCCTTCCATAATTGCCTCCTTTCTTATTCTTAGTTCTTACCTTTTGCCTTTTCCATTCCCATTTTCCTCTTTCCATCTCGATACTCACTTGTCTTTTTCATTTGTCTGAGTATCCTTGTTTTATATCCCTACTTCAATTATTCCTTTTTCTTCTTATCATCCGTGATCTTCATCCTTTATCTTCATCTCATTTCCTTTTATTGTTTTCTACCATCCTCTCCCTTTTCTCCATTTATTTTAATTTTTATCATTTTGATCACATTCCTTATTCTTCTTGACCTTCTTTTTCCTCATATATGACCATGATTGGCTCCTTCCATCCTTCTCCACCTTCATCTTTATCTGTGACCTTGTTATTTTCTCTACCTATTTCTTCATCAATCTCTTGGTTTTCCTTCACCTCATCCCTTATTAAAACTCATTTATTCTCTCCCATTAGTACTCCACCTTGTCACTCATTAGAGTACACTCACTAGTTGAACTACTTCTATGTATATCTCCTTGTCTACTTCCTTGTATCCTCCACACCCTTGCCCTAATGCATAAAATCTGGTCAGGTTCATTACTTCAGTACATCCCTTTCTTCCTTAAATTACTTTATGTGTTGCACTTGGACCCTCTTTATTATACCTCTCCATATACTCCATTAACCCTACCTATCACCTTTCTCCTTTTTAAACCCTCTGCCCATTTTGAGCATGATACGACTTCAAAATTCTTCCACTTAATTTTTTTTTACTATGAGATATATACCAATCATATGGCTTGATGACATAATTGGATAAGATTGTGGGCTCATATGACCAACCAAAAAGCCTAAGCCATCAGGAGGAAGATTCCTTCCCCACCCCCTTTAGTCTTGCCTATTTTAAACCCCTTTTACTCTGACCTTCGAAGATGTTAGAATCAAAACTAAAACCACATTTAAATGGAAGATTTAGGATACCCACGTAATGATGATAGATACACCCTCTCACACACCCTAACCATATAACTAATAATTTACCTTGATTCTCCCTTCTTGAACTACATCTTATTACACTTTGAAATAGCCCTAATCTTTAATAATAATCCATAACCTATTCCCTCATTTAATTAATATTATTATTATTCACCTCACTCCATATTCCAAAACCCCTTAGCATCTTTCTTTGGATTACCTCAAAACTTAATGTTTACCTTTTTTTGGGGCCCCACTGACTCAAAGGTCAAGGGTTTAAATCTTCACCACTTCTCATTTACCCACTCTACTACTTTACTTCCCAAAATTCTCAAATCATACACTTCCATAGCCTGTTAATGACATTGTTGTGAAGTGTGCACAATATTGGCTTATTTGGATGGTGATGAAAGAACCCATCAAATCACCATGGTAATTCAAGTAGTCCCAAATTTTCTAAAGCTTGGTAAAGCATATTTCTCCTTTTTTAAATGGTGATAGAAATTTCATGCTTGAACCTGCTTATCCCCAGCTATTTATTCCTTTTACATAATTGAAGCAATCATCTAATTGCATCCTAGGTAATCTCATCCACCATTTCTACCAAAACAATTAGAAAAATATTTGATACCCATATTTTCCACCCTTTTGTAACTTCCCTTTCTCTAATGTCCTTCAACTAGACCTAACTACATGATATCAAATTGGGGCAACCAAGTTAACCAACACTCTTCACCTCAAAAGAACTACATTTAGCCTGATGTTATTTTTGGATTCCTATTCATGTAAATATGTAGTCAATGTCCACTTAAAATATGCATCTAGATTTAGCTTGGCCATCCCCTTCCAACCCATACCCAATCCACCCACACTTTCACCACATTCACCTTGATAATGGTTGCTTATAACCTAAAACATTGGCATGTTTTGGAAAAACCTTTGACCATAATGACCAACCTTTTCATGTTGAAATTTTCAATGTTTGCACCACCTCATTCATGACCTAACCAATTGTGTTGTTTTTCAAGAGCCCTTTCCACCCTGAATACTTGTGACCAACATCGAACCTATCTAGATGACTTGATAGGCCTAACTCAATCAGCTATGACCAACACTGTGGAGTGGTTATCCCTATCAAATGTATTTCTAGGATTGAACTTATTGTTACCAACATTGGTAGCTTTAATCTTTACACAATCTTGATTATCATGCTTATTCATGTTTTGTACACCCATTTGCATTTCACATGCCCATCTACCTTGTGGCACCACTGAGTGACTCCCCACCAACTACTTATTAAACCTACACCCGATTTAGCCTTCCCTCATGAAATTTTAGTTTGAGGGGGAATGCCTCCTCCCATACTTAGAGTACCTTGACCTTCAACCAAGTGATTCATTTTTATTTTTCAGCTTGTTAACTGAAAGTTTTATAACAAAAAGGGGCAAAATGTAGACACTAGAAAACTATGCACTTGCATTTTTCTATGACTAAATGCCTAAAGAACCCCATAAACCTTTTTAACCCTTAAAAAAACCTTCTTATCCCAACTAAATCACTATTTTCCTAGTCAAATAATACTATTTAAAATTACTATTCACTATGGGACCCACTATCACTATTCATGATGATATGACAAGTGGCATAGAATGTGACATGGTAAGTGACATGGAATGTGACATGAAAGGTGATTTGAGAGATGATATGGTAAGTGACATGGCTTAGAAGTGATGTGGCTTGATGTGGGACATCTTACCCCACTTGGGACCCTTCCCAAAGTGCTTAATGACCTCATTTAAGCATCACAAGGGCCCCCCTTTAAAATATGGAGAATTTCCCCTCCAGGGACCATTAGTTAACATGTAATTTACATAAAATTAACCTGCAAAATAAGATACCTATCTCTTTAAGATAAAAGGCACCCATATTTTACTTCTTAACCCAAATGGGATACTCACCAACCCAAATGGGAATCCCCACCCACCTAATTTTGACTAATTCATCCACCACATATAAAATTATGCCATTACCTATATTATTCCTCTTTTGGCATGACTCTTCACAACACATGCTATAAATCCCCCACTTTCCTTTACCTAGGGTTATGTTGGAAAGTTAGTTAGTCTTTTGGTTGTTAACATTTTATTTCAAGTTTGGAGGAATCATCAAGGAGGTTATCATATTGAGAAGAAAGATTCAAAGTATCAGAGTTATATTGAAGTTCTACCAAAATTTCTTCAACAACATCAATACCAACATCTTCATCAACATTCTTCTTCAATCTTGGAAGGTAACCTTAGTTTTATTTGTTGTAATTTAATTTATTATCCATCTTGTCCTATTCTTTCTTGAATTTCAAACCCACCCTTTGGCCTTATTTTTATCTTGGCCTCTATATCCTTTCCCCTTAGCCTCTTCATTTTCCTTTCCCCTTTATCCATTTACCCCTTCTCCCATTTCCCTCTTTACCATCTTCACTCTCTTTATCCCCTTACCCTTTTGCCACCTTAATCATTTCTTGCCTTATCCTTTTCAACCTTCACCCCTTAAACCTTTACCACATCAACCATTTTCCAATCCCAACCACATCACTCTTTTGACCCTTTCCATTTCACCAAACCAAAAACCAAAACCTTGCTTTTAACTAATTTTCGGCAATTTTAATTATTCAGACTATTTGCTTTAGTTAATCATCTTCGCAAAGAATTTAGTTTTAATTAATTAAATTTAGGTTATTTAATATTTTAAATACATGTTTCTTTAATTTTTATCTATCAAACTTAAGTGTAAAATCAAGTGGATTGGCATCCCCCTAGGAAGCTTTCACTTCTAGGGTCTATCTTATGCTAGGTAATCCACCCATGTTCTTTTCTAACAAACAAGTCTCTTTTAGTGTTTTATTATTTACAAGTCATCCTCCCAAGCCAAAGAGGATTTATCACAATGTCTTGATTCAACATGCATGCATTTAATAGGTATTCTTCTACACCCCCTTTATCACTAGTTTCTTTCTTCCCAAGACTAAAAAGAAAAAAAAAATAGAGAAAAACACTCATCACTAGCTCAAGGAAAAACTTAGTTGGCCTAGTTGAAATCAATGCAACAAGGATAGAGATATAAATGATGTTTGGTTATCAAAAAGGAACCAAAGATAAAAATGTAGTTAGCATATACTACTAATAAATTAAAAAATCGCTACTTTTAGAGATGTAGACACTCAAACTTACTCATTAAGTGATTGAAATTTTTTAATCTTGACATCCTTACCTCACTTGGCCTATTCACCATTATGTTAAATTAAATATTTTACTCAATCATAAATTATAAAAACTATGTTTTAACCATTCAAAATATCATTTACACATCCCTATTTTTCTTACAAGTTATTGTCAGATTAATTCCATCAATCTTTGTCCTTTTAAGATAAGACTACACTAAGTCAGATAGGGTTGCATTGTGGCCTTGTCCACTAATGTGGTTTTGTTCCCCACACCCCAATAAAAAAATTTAAATTGAAGACATTGCATATTACCCCTCCTATGATTTTATCAAGATCATTTAATATAAATATTAAAGATATTCCTCTATATAATCACATCAAGGATTCTCAAAGAATGTTTATAAATCACCTATTGATTATATTGTACTTTGAGAAAAAATTACTATTTCTTCCAAATTCAATTTTTTTTCATTCTAACACTCATAGGCCAAGTCTGAATATCTTTTATTTCAGGTCTAGGGTACTCATTATCAAACATTCAAAGAAATATATTTAGTTGCATTCATATCTAAATATCAAGATTCATATACTCTCTCTAAGATGGAGAACTACATCAGCCTAAGGTCCTTATGGTCTATGTATGAAACACTCATATTACATGGGATTTTTTGAAGATAATTCATATATTTCCATAACTCTATTACCCTCATTTAGCATTTGATATCTAATGTGTTTATTGTGTAGGTGATAGGGTTGATATTTTTTAGATCTTATACCCATTAATTCATCACAAAAATTTAGATAAAAGACCTTCAAAGACATCCGCATGCATCCAAGTCAAAAATTTAGTCATAAATTTAAGGACATGGATGCATTTAATAGACAAGGCTATAATATGTTCTTCTCTTCCTAGCATATCCTTATTCCATCATAATTTATATTTATTCTTTTGGATGTGACATAATTCACATCTTATAGGCATTTTCTAGTCATGATCAGCTTACACATAGTATAAAATAAGTATAAAGGAGGTTTGCATTTTTGTTTGTCAATTTACTATTTTTAGCTCACTTTTAATACTGTAAATTATGTATTATGTATTTGGATATATATATTTACGTAGATATAATTTATTTTTCAATAGTTTATTTTTTATAATCATTTCATTGTTATATAAAAAATAATGATTACACATTATGGTAAACCTATATTTTATTTATAACATTGCTTGATTTTTCATTTGATTTTTGTGTGGTATAGGGTTTTAGAAAAAAATTTGAAAAAATCATAAATTATAGATTCTTAAACAAAAATATTTCAATTATATATTTTTTTTCTTGTGCTTATTTTTAGAATTTGTGTTCCCATAGTTTGAAAATTATGTAGTGACTATCATTAAGGGCTACGTGGTGATCTATTTTATAGAAACCATGGTATGAGGGATTCTACCCCAATACTCATACCCATTGTATACCACTAAACATGGATTTTAGTTTCTATGTACTACTGACCATTTTTTTCCCAACAAGCCAAAAATTAGTCCCCTTCTATCCCTGCTATTCTAGGCCATTTCATTTTCTAATTTTGCATAAATCTATTTAAATCTATGAACTCTATAGGTCTAAATCTAAAGACTCTACAGGTTTTGGATTTCTACAGACTCTACAGGTTAGTCCTTTGGTACATGAAGGATCAGTTTAGAGAGTTTTGGGTTTCAAAAGGCTTCTTTGGGCTCTGGTCTAAAGAAAATCACAAGAAAAGTTGGCCTGGTTGAACCATTGAACTAGTTCAATGCTTTGGTTCAAATCGGCACTTAGTTCAAGCCTTGGTTCAATGCTTCAGCCTTAGTTCAACCATGGGTTCAAGTGGCACTAGTTCAGCACTTACTTTAATTATTAGTTCAATTGCTTGGTTGAACAGATAGATCATTGATTTAGTTCAAGCAGCTTGGCGCACAGTCTTGAACCATTGAACCATTGAACCAATTATTGGTTCAATGGCTTGGTTCAAGGGTGTGCCCTAAAGATGAAGGTTACTTCAAGGTTCAGAGGCCCTTGCAGAGGGAAAGGAGTTTCAAAGGATAGCCAAAGGGCCCAAAACAAAGAAAAGCTATTAGAAAGGCTTGATGAACTTTGCCAAGGATGGTGACGTCCTGAAAACCATCAAATTTTGCACCAGGGAAGCCAAAGCATGGAAAGTGGCAACATCCATGGGTTTCTCCTATTGGCTTCAAAGAAGACTATGGTGGGCCTAAATGAGATGCTAGGGGATATGTGGAAGTGGCCATGTGTCAAGGAGGTTAAATGAATCATTTCAAAGGCTTGGTTCAATGGGCATTGATGTGTAGTGATTAAACTATTGAACCGATTAAACTGTTGAACCAATTTTGGCTCAATGGGTTGGTTTAATGGCTTGGTTCAAAGGTGTGCCCTACATCCAGAGGGTAACGCTAGGTTAAAATGCCCTTGCGAAGGGAATTTCAAAGTCTAAAATCCCTTATGGATGGAAAGCACTTCAAAGGAGAGGCTGCCAGTTCAAAGCAAAGGAGCTCGAAGAAAAGGACAAAGAGCGGCCAATTCTTGTAGACTTTTGTCCACAAGAAAAAAACTCAAAACAAAAGCCTGCGAAGGAGAAAAGCCACAGAAAAGACCTGATGACTTTTTGTAGAGGATGGTGACATCTTGAAAGCCATCAAATTTAAGCAAATGAACTAGCCATTGAGTGACGGCCGCGTGCACATCAAATTTAACATAGTGAAGTAGCCATTGTTTTTGAACTACCTTAGCACCAAATCATGGAAATAGCCAAAGGGAAGCAATGACCCACCAAAAGATCACCCTTGAGGGCTGAAAGAGTAAGAAGATGATAAGGAGCAGAAATGACAAAGCATTCAAGTGGTGAAGGGAAGGTGAGTTATTGCAGATGAGTGACGCGACCTATTTTTTTGCAATTGGCATTAATGAGGGGACAAACTGTAGTCTATTTGTAGAAAAAAGGTGCAGCCATGTCCTTACATTAATTTTTGAATGACAAAGTTAATTTTGGTGATTGTACAGCATGGTTTTAGTAGGCCTCTTCTAGAAGAATGACATCAGTAACATTGGCTTTCCTCTTCCTGATGTGTTCAATGCACATGGGCCACTTATAGAAATGAGCACCAAAATATTTCCCAGGAAGTGCCAGGTTCTCTTCCTCTTCCTATATATTTTAAACTTCTCTTTTGAGAAAAGGAGATCCACTCTCAGCCTTAAGAAAAAACTCTGCCCAAAAATCTCTCAGGTTTGTAAGGCAGAGCTTTGTCAAAATTTTACCTTGAACAGAAACACAACATTTTTACCTCCATTCTAAGTTTTGCATCTTTAGTATGTGTCTATGCCTTTATTCTATGTTAATTCATTTTCTTAATACTTTTGAAGAATGATTTCAGCACGTCCGGTGCATTTTTGAGTTTTCCTTTTATAGGTCTGTCAAAAGTGTCCCTAGAGGAGTATAGGTGAAGTGGATAGGCTACTGTAGTGTGTCCCATAATGCCTCTAGTAGTTATTTCCTCCCTATATCTCCACATACCCCTGACCCACTAATGCAGAAAGTTTTCTCATTTTAGATGAAGTGTATAGGCAATTCCTTTTGGTGAAAAGTGTATATTCAGGCTGGGTGGATCACCTTTTCTTTTTTAGGCTTAGGCTTTGTTTTTAGCATCTCTCTCTCCCTTTTCATCCCCCCCTTTTTACATTTTTTTTAGTAGTAGGAGAAACCATGGCCTAAAAGATACATTAGAGGGAGTTATCCCTCATCTAGAGACTCTCCCCTCCAGCTTCACCAATCCCACAGGTGAGAGGGGAGTTTCCATTATTATGTGAAGAAGGCAAGAGCTCAACCTCCTGCTAAGGGTACAATCTTCTGCATTAATAGTTTTTATCATGCCTGATGGGACCAACTAGGACAAGTTGTGTCCAAAGATTTGAAGAATTTTTGGTGTGTTCTTCAATCAACCAGCCTTTGGAGGCTTTTGCATCAAACACTAATGGTGACTCCAAGTTGAATCTACTGGTTAAGCAACCTGGTGCCATCATAAATATTACTTTTTGTATGTATAATTCCTTTGCACAAGATCATGGACCTTTTTTTCCTTCATATGACCATGATCAAGCTCAAGATTTTTAGAGAATCACCTCAAGTAGCTCTCCTAGTTGCCCTTCAACAATAAGGGAAATGGCCCTAGAATTTGAGAAGCAGATGATGGAGATTAACAAACTAGAGGAGTAGTACGGATATCAGTAGGAGCTAATTTATAAAGAGGAGTGTTTGTTTAGGCAAGCTCAGGCCTTGCAGTCCATGGAGGAGGAGGTAGCTAAATGGAGAAATCCATTTATTCAAGGCAGTCAGCCTTGCACGCCCCCTCTTTTGCACCAAATCCTTTCTATCAGATAACACTCACCCACTCCAGCTCATCTGATGCATCTGCTCTCAATCTCGTCTACCTAGCTTTCCAGTATCAAAGGGCATCTAAGCAACCCCCCATGGAGATTAATCTTCTAAATTCCATATATTGTGAATCTTCCATTGGGGGGAATGCCATGAGCGAGGACATCCCTCTTCTAGAGACTCTTCTAGTGCATCAATAGTCTCTTCCTAGCATCCCTCAACTTCCCCAAGTCTTTCAACATGATGTGCAGATTCCAAGTTGGAAGAAGGAATGCTAGGAACTAGCCTAGAGCCTTGAAGAAGATGATGCTAGTGACATCCAAGAAAGACTCTTTCAAGATAATCTAGCCAAGAAAATTGAAGATTTAGAGGCTAGGATGAGACTACTTCTTAAAAGAGAAATAGAACTTCTAGACCTTATAGAGGAGCCCTAGGACCTTGGAGAAAATAGAGTTGCTGCCTATTCACAGGAGCAAAATTCTTATTCTGAGATCCTGAATTGGGGAAAAATAGTAAAATCATGGGGCAAAAAGGAGGAGAAGTAAGGCTCAAAACCTTGAAGAAGATGAGGTTACCCCTAGTCATGATGATGCTGGGGACTTCCAGGAAAGGCTCTTCTAAGAGGATCTAGCTAGGAGAATTATAGAGTTAAAATCTAAAGAGAGATTCCTCAGCCAGTGTGTGATGGATGGTTCAGACCCAATGACACATTCCATGTCTGAACACAACCTACCTACACATTTCCAAGAGAAATATCAAGCCACACCTAATACTGATGAAGTGCTAGCCAAGTGGAAGGAGGAGAATCATTCGATTCTAGCTCAAGGACTGCCTACTCTTCCACATGGTTTTCCCACTTCACCCATTCTCAAGGAGGAACCTATTTTTCAAGAGGTAGGTGAGGAGTAGAAGATCTAATTTATAGTTTTCTAGAAGGCTATCATGAGTGACAATGAAGGAGAAATCATCATTGATGATTCTTGTGAAGTCACCATCGACAATGGAGAAGATGCAGGTCTTGCATATATGCAAATGTTCTAGCAATACAAAGAAGAAAAAAAGCATGGTGAGCTCTCTTCCCCCTTATTCGATGAACTTCCTTGTTGCTTCGATGAGGAGGATGACTATGCTAAAGAGCTTGAGTTGGAGGAGGAAAAGGAGAGATTTATCTTCCTGGAGAAATGCCTTGAAGAAGAAAGCTTTGAACAGAGAGGGGATGTTCTATGGGATGAGCAATCCTTTTGTGAGTCCATTTCAGACATCACCATAGTCACCCTTCTTTAAAAAGGCCAAAAGGAAGTAGAGGATGAGTCTGATAGAGTTTTCAATGAAGCAGTAGGAAACAAGTCAGACCATGATGCACTGCAAAGGAGCTATACACATCAAAGGGCTTATGGTGATGAGCCAACAACCATTGATTTCTTGGTGAAGAGCACTAGTATGAAGGACCAGCATTCAACAAGCTTCCAAGAACAAACAAGATACACATACATTGGGAGCATGTTTGAATTTGATCCACTTAGATACTAGCGAATCCAGGTGACAGGAAAGACGAGCAAGTCACCAAATCTCCTTTTCATTCAGCTACTTGCCTGGCACCATAAGTCTTCTTGCCAGGAAGGGGACTTAAGAAGTTTTCCTTTTGATCCAGGAGGGAAGCAAAATTTCTTGGTTAGCTTTATATAGTAGTTTGCTTTTAGTTTCTTTTCCTACTTTCCCTAAGTGTAGTTTACACAAGTATTATTTTTAGCCTTTTGTGTTTCCCTTTGCGTGTGGGGTGAGAAGCTTCATGTTTGATTCTTGGATCTTTTAGGGCTGTTGCTAACCTTTTTTCAAGTTGCATCTGACTCTATGCCCAATGGACTACAAGGCAACTGGTCTTTAAGCATATCAAGCACGCTTCCCCTAGGATTCACCAATTTGTTGACAATTTTTTGCCCAATAGGCCAAAAATTGGTCCCCTTCTATCCCTACTATTCTAGACCATTTCATTTTCTGATTTTGCATAAATCTGTTTAAATCTATAGACTCTGCAAGTCTAAATCTATGGACTCTATAGGTTTTGGATTTCTATGGACTCTGTAGGTTAGTCCTTTGGTGCATGAAGGATCAATTCAGAGAGTTTTGGGTTTCACAAGGCTTCTTCAGGCTCTGGTTTGAATAAAATCACAAGAAAAGTTGGCATGGTTAAACCACTGAACTAGTTCAATGCTTTGGTTTAAATTGGCACTTGGTTCAAGCCTTGGTTCAATGTTTCAGCCTTGGTTCAACCACAGGTTCAAGTGGCACTAGTTTAACACTTAGTTCAATTATTGGTTCAATTGCTTGCTTCAGCAGACGGATCATCGATTTAGTTTAAGCAGCTTGGTGCACAGTCTTGAACCATTGAATTGTTGAACCAATTGTTGGTTCAACAGCTTGGTTCAAGGGTGTGCCCTAAAGCTGAAGGGTAGTTCAAGGTTCAGAGGCCCTTACAGAGGGCAAGAAAGAGTTTCAAAGGATAGCCAAAGGGCCCAAAATAAAGTAAAGCCACAAAAAAAGACCCGATGAACTTTGCCAAGGATGGTGACGTCCCAAAAACCATCAAATTTTGCACCAGGGAAGCCAGAGCATGGAAAGAAATAAGTGGCAACCATGGAGGACTTCAACATGTTTTTTAGGAGTAATGGAATGTGTCATGTGTCCCTTATAGGGATTGGTAAAAGTTGACAGGGGGAAACATCCAGGGATTTCTCCTGTTGGCTTCAAAGAAGACTGTGGTGGGCTTGAATGAGTTGTTAGGGGCTATGTGGAAGTGGTCACATGTCAAGGAGGTTCAATGAATTGGTTCAAAGGCTTGGTTCAATGGGCATTGGCACATAGTGATTGAACCATTGAACCAATTTTGGTTCAATGGGTTGGTTCAACGGCTTGGTTCAAAGGTGTGCCCTACAGTCGAAGGGTAGCACTGGTTTCAAATGCCCTTGCGAAGGGTAGTTCAAAGTATAAAAGCCCTTACAAAGGGCAAGAACTTCAAAGGAGAGGCTGCCAATTCAAAGTGAACGAGCCTGAAGAAAAGGACAAAGAGGGGCTAATTCCTATGGACTTTTATTCACGAGAAAAAAGCCTAAAACAAAATCCCGTAAAGCAAAAAAGCCATAGAAAAGACACGATGACTTTTTGTTGAGGATAGTGATGTCGTGAAAGCTGTCAAATTTAAGCAAGTAAACTAGTCGTTAGGTGATGACCATGTGCATGTCAAATTTAACATAGTGAAGTAGCCATTATTTTTTAACTACCTTAGCACCAAATCATGGAAATAGCTAGAGGGAAGTAGCGACCCACCAGAAGATCGCCCTCAAGGGCTGAAAGAGTAGGAAGATGACAAGGAGAAAAAATGATAAAGCATTTAAGTGGTGAAGGGAAGGTGAGTTATTGTAGATGAGCAGCATGACCTATTTTTCTATAGTTGGCATTGATGAGGGGACAAACTATAGTCTATTTATAGAGAAAAATTGTGGCCATGTCCTTACATTAATGTTTGAATGCCAAAGTCAATTTTGGCAATTGTATAGCATGGTTCTAGCAGGCCTCTTCCAGAAGAATGACATCAGTAACAGTGGCTTTCCTCTTCCTAATGTGTTCAATGCACATGGGCCACTTGCAGAAATGAGTGCCAAAATCTTTCCCAGGAAGCACCAAGTTCTCTTCTTGTTCTTATATATTGTAAACTTCTCTTTTTAGAAAAGGAGATCCTCTCTTAGCCGTAAGGCAAAACTCTGCCCAAAAATCTCTCAGGCTTGTAAGGTAGAGCTCTGCCATAATTTTACCTTGAATCGAAACACAACATTTTTACCTCCATTCTAAGTTTTGTATCTTTAGTATGTGTCTATGCTTTGATTCTGTGTTAAGTCATTTTCTTAATACTTTTGCAGAATGATTTCAGCACATCTAGTGCATTTTTGAGTTTTCCTTTTGCAGGTCTGTCAAAAGTGTCCCTAGATGAGTATAGGTGAAGTGGATAAGCTGCTACAGTGTGTCCCAGAATGCCTCTAGTAGTTATTTCCTCCCTGTATCTCCATGAACCCCTAACCCACTGATGCATAATTTTTTCTCATTTCA
Organism: Torreya grandis; assembly: GCA_037957365.1. Lineage (NCBI taxonomy): Eukaryota > Viridiplantae > Streptophyta > Pinopsida > Cupressales > Taxaceae > Torreya > Torreya grandis. The sequence goes on from JARHVA010000434.1 coordinate 1,140,170, forward strand.
AATGAAGTGTATAGGTGCTTCCTTTTGGTGAAAAGTGTATATTCAAGCTAGGTGGATCACATTTTCTAGTGTATCACCTTTTCTGTTTTAGGCTTAGGCTTTATTTTTAGCATATATCTCTCCCTTTTAATCCCCCCTTTTTACATTTTTTGTTAGCATTAGGAGAAACCAGGTCCTAAAAGATACATCAGAGGGAGCTAGCCCTCATCGAGAGACTCTCCCCTCCAGCTTTGCTAGTCCCACAGGTGAGAGGGGAGTTTCCATTGTTGTGTGAAGAAGGCAGGAGCTCAGCCTCCTACCAAGGGTGCAATCTTTTGCATCAACATGTACATCATTATTTATTGAATATGCCTAGGATCCCCTATTTATACCACATGAATCCTATTTTATCCATTTTATTTATGGTGCATTTGAGAGGATCATATCACTCAAGGAAGTTACTCTCGCCATATCCTCATAGACATGGTTAGTGGGATACAAGCACAATTTTCCCTCTATATTTATTATTCTAAAACATTGGACTAACACTAATAAATGAATGATAAAGTATATTTGATATCCCACATGATCATTCAAATCCCTACCTAGATCACCCTATTATACTTTGATTTTTTTCTTGTATTGTATTCATAGTTATTATCTCTTTTATACATTCATGGTATTACTTGATACTACTAATTATTTCATTTTTTCACTTGATTTATTTATAATCATTATATATATCATGGATAGTAATTTTTCCTCATTCTCTACTCATGTTTTTTTTATTATGATAATGAATGGGAAAATCATAATAATAAAAAAATTATGAAAGAAACATATGTTGATGATTGTGATTTTAATGATATAGTAATAAATATACAATTTGATTTTGATCAAAATGGATAACATGACTCTTATTAAAATTCACCTTAGCATTCTTTTCAGGATCCTCCTTCATCTTCTTCCTTGACTAATTATCTAGAGCAAGAAGAGAGATTAAAATCTTGAATAAAGAAACATTTAGAGGTAAAGTTATCAAATAAATATCAAATTATGTTCAAAAGAGGATCTATAAATAAGTGAATTTCAAACTAAGATTCAATATCTAAACTAACTACAAGTGTTATTTAATCTCCTTTATAAATAGTGGGTATTGAGACTACATGTTATAACTCTTAGCCCTTGTCAACCAATGAGGATGAACTTCCTTCCTCTTTCTTTAACACATCAAAAAATACATGAAAATCCATATAATATATCTTATTATGTTTTCTCCACTTCCACCTCATGATTATCTTCACATAATATTACTCTTGTGACACAATGTCATAATCTTAGCATAGAGTTACCACATGATGGAAATGTATTTATTATTAGCGATAATTATTTCAATGTTATCAATCAATAAAAATAAAATAACACAAATATAATAAATTAATATTTCAATCTATATGAATAATGTATCCCTCCTACACCTCTTCTTGATGGTGTTTATATCCATATTAATTCAAATATACCTAGTGTTTGTGCTTATGAATCCCTTCAAGATAGATCATTAGTATAAAAAATTAAACAGAAGAGTTGAAAATAAAAATAAATATTTTAGTTCAAAGATCATTTAATTTGAAAATGATATCAAATATATAAAGAATTAGTAGCATGTTAATGTCTATCAAGTAATTGGATTGAGGTATCATGTGCCTCACAAACAAAAAATATATACAATTAATACTTCAAAAAGTATACAAAAGGATAATATGAGTCCAAGTGACCTTATTAGATAAATTATTTGAAATAAGACCATTCCATTACCTTATATGCCTTCTTTAAGAAGATCAAAATACTATTGTGCATATTATAGATTAAGTGGGCATCATATAGATATTTTTTTTACATTTGATTAAAAAAATATAAAGTATCATTTAAATTGGATATCTTATAATAGATAAATCAATAAAACAACCCGATAATCTTGTATTTCCTCAAAAATATTGAACAAAGAACATAAAGAGAAAATATGGATGCAAAATGATAATTCAAAACAAAATAAAAAATCAAGATTGCAAAATGAACAATTACGAAAATAAAATTTGAAATAACAAATTAAAAATAATCAAGAAATCAATTTTTTTTAAAACTTCTCAAGAAAAATATTCCTAAAAATTATAAAGATATAAATATGGTTGCTACGGAATCAAGCCTAATATATACTTTATTCATAGAGAAAAAAGATAAATTCAAAGCATAAAGTAATTCTCTTCCTAATATTCAACCAATAGTACTTGATTATTATCTAGTTCAAAATAAGATAAAATATCCTAACAATGATTAACTTATTCAGAAACAACCCCAACATATGGTGTAGTGAATTTCTCATATACAGATATAAAAGGTAATCAAAATGACATATCAAAATTTCAAGCTCAACCTAAAAATTTAATTCTCTCTTATGATGATGATTGTATTTATGATTATGGTCATAATAATATAGAAAAAATCTATCATTTCAATGATATAAGACATGTACATATGCATCCAACTCTCGTATACCTCATTACCTTCAATCTATCTTATTAGGTCCCTCAGGTTTGTGTTAGGAAAAACTTCTACATGATATCTTATTTGGTCAACACTACATGTACCATCATCACCTTTAGAATCACTATGTTCCATAAGTGGATTCATACATGTTCCCCTATTATGTGGGTAATTAATAACCCCTATGATGACAAGATAAACATCAAAACTCATAACATTCACTACTCACTGGTGACCAAATAGAAAAACAACCCTTTTTGATATATGAAATAATAATTCATGCAAACATGGGTGATGATGTACTTTGAAATGAAGAAATTGATCCCATGCCACTAAGATAAGGTATAAAAAAATTAGACATATTTTAGAATGCATGATGGATGAGTTACTTTGATATATTGATGAAATATAATGATGAGATTTTAGAAGAGTTTGTAAAAACCCTCGTGTAGTTATTTTTAAATGATCCTCATAGAAGGGTTAATGAAATTCTTAAGCTGATCAATACACATAAATAAAAATTAACATTTGAGTGTTTATAAAGAAAGGACACTTGAATTAGAGTAAAGACAGTAGTGTCAATGCGACTTATTATCCTGAATGTAATTATCTAGGAAGGAGGAATGTTTTTGAGATTCTATAACTGATGTAGTAAAGGATATATATTAGATTTTATTTTTTTGGTGGTTGTAGGTGATCTATATAATCATATAATTCAAAATTTTAATAATAAATAAGTAATTATACCAAGTGAGGTGGAGAGGGTGAGCCCTTTGGCTCCAAGGAAGGTCAAACATAAGGATAGATCCTTGAGATATATTTGTCAAGTGTACAAGACTAGTTTAATGTATAAATATATATTTAAGAATCAACATTCTCCCTCATTTCATCTAGTAATACATAATGATGGTATTACTAGGTTAAAGGAAATAAAATGTATTGTGGTTTATATAACACGCCTTATCTTTGATTCAACCCACTTTAATTTTATGTATGTCAATGAACTATAACCAACATCATGTTATAGGTGTAACTAGTGCATATAATATGAAATTAAATAAGTTGAAATTACTTGAAAGAAAGAGAAGAGGGAAAGATTCCACTTATGTGTCAATGCAACCATGTTGCCCCTTGATAAATTATCTTGGTAGAGATGCTTCCTAGCTAAAGCACTGGAGAGAGGTTCACATCTAAACCTTGGAGATATGGATATGGAAATTTGAGGGTGACCATGTCCCCAATTTGGTATAATGATGAATTTTTTTAAGTCCATTTAGAGTACAACTTCTCAATCACACAACCCAATTATAGTAAATATAGTCAATATAGTCAATCTAACCAATTTATCTAATCTTGTCAAGTCAAATGGTGTAACCGTATCCACCCAAAAAAATATAATAATAGTGTAAATTCCATTGAGGGTGAAAAATATTAATTGCACTAATAAATAAGACCTAATTATTATAGTTTATAAAATCTTAGCTAATGCATATTTATAAAGTTGGTGCATAAATGTATATATATACATCCTAAATTGGTCAAATAGATACACATATCATGTATTTTCATAGTACTTTCATAAGATACTCTAACTAGAGAATATGATATTTGTTCACATTTAGCCATGTCTTTTGTTTTTGTCATCTTGGTCTTATTCTATGTTTGAGTCATATTTTTGCTTATTCTTGGTCATCTTGAGCCTTTTAAATATTCATTCCACCTCGATCGGGTTACAATTTCTATCTTCTTTCCATACACTTAGGTCCCAAGACTATAGGATAGGATCACTAGGGTTAGACTATAACACTAGTGCCACTAGTGTCCATTTTCAACACTCTTGTCTAGGGCCATTTTAAGTTATAATGGTTAGTTTCTTTTGCTATTTGAGTCTTGCCCCTTTTATTACCTTAATCCTTAAGTTTTCCCATGTTGGCCAAATGAAAATAAGTCTCCCAAATTTGAATTAAAATTATCCTATATAAATAACTTCATAAGGCATTTTATATCTAACACTTACTACTTTGGCACATTAGACATAATAAAAAATTAGTCAATCGTATAGCTCAACATTCTAAATCACACATAGACTTGCATGCTTGATCAAGGAAGGGCCTAGGCAAAAGTCATTATTACATCCATAATGCACATTGATTATGCACATTCCCTAAGGTAAAAATACATTTGATCTGAGACCCTAGCTTGAGTATTAATGTAGGCAGTGATCAAGATAGCAGGGGTTCGATATCATGTAATTATTCTTCTCCTAACCTAGTTTTTCCCTCTTTTATTTTTGATGCATTTGTTGTTTTCATGTGTGTATATTAATATAATATTTTGGAGATTAAAATGGACCTAGAGTGAGCTCTATTGAGAATTCTAGCCTCTAAAATTTATTATATATGCTCACATTGACCTAGCAAACAAAAAACAAAAAGCTAAAATCCTTAGGAAAATAGCGACATAGATGGACTATAGTACTATTTCCACTCTTGTCTACTTTTTATGCTCCTATACAATCATAAAATGAAGTATAGATCCAAATTCTAGATAGTGTCCCAATCTTGCATCTCAGTTTTTGGCTCCTGAATCATCTATTTCAATCCATTTTTAGATAAGTTTATTTCTCTTCCTTATGCAAGTTATGTGATAAAAATATGTATTTTTCCATATTAAACAAGACTTTTCTCCTTACTCCAGACCCCTTATTATTTAGGAACTAAACATTAATTTCCCAAAAATAATAAACCATTTAGTGAACCCGACTTACTTCAAACAAATTTAAAACCCTAGGTACCCCTAGGGTTTTTCCTTTATATTTTGTTCATAAAAATTTATTTTTTATTTTTTATTTTTGTATAAATTTTTTTGTATTTTTTCTATTCAAAACTATTTTTAGCATTTAAATTATTGGCATAATTTTCAAAAATTCTAAAACCTTCACTCAAAACCCTAGATTTCAAAAATAGGTCCTCAAAACCTAAGCCTTCCTCCCTTAAAATCTTTAGAAAAATATCTTAGAATTTTTGCAAATTGTTTTGATAGTGAAAAATATTTTCAAAATCTAAATATTAGTAATTACCTTGTGCAAAAATTCAATTTTAATGTTTTTCTTTTTGTATTAATTTTTGTGCAGTTATCCTATTCAAAACCATTTTTAAAATTTAAATTATTGGCATAATTTTAAAAAATTATAAAACCCTAGTTCAAAACCCTAGATTTCCAAATTAGGTTCTCAAACACCAAGTTTTGCTCCCTTACAATTTTTAGAAAAATACTTTGGAATTTTTGCAATTGTTTGGATAGTCAAAAGTATTTTCAAAATCTTTATGTTCATAGTCTTTTTTGAAATTATTTTCTTAATAGTACTTTTCAATATTCTCTTTGGTGAAAGAAATAAAATTTCTACTAAGACACTTCTTCCCTCTCATCCCATAGATCAATTTTTTAAATTTTCTCATAATTATGACAATGAATGGACAAATTTACAAAATTGCACATTAGCTAAAAATGTGGAAAATTATTTTATTTACAATGAAGATAATTACTATTATTGTAATGAGGAATATGATGATATACGTGATAGTGATAGTGAAGTACAAGTAGATGCATTTTATTCTCTCAAACCTATCTCTTTTATTCCCTCTTCTAAAGAAAAAAGTTTTGATAAATGGGAAAGATACTTGTCACCTCATTTTCCTATGCACAATGCACCAAATGAACAAATTAGTCATGAAATTCCAATTGAATCTCTAGTTGGTGATAATTTACTTACATGTGAACCTAATCTCTCTATCTTTTTCTACTTAAATGTTCAAATTACAACAACATAAATGCAATAGAAACAAATTACCAATGCATAGTTCAATTGATACATCTCATGTTCTGAACTCTACTTTGTAAAAAGAATATCTAAATGATAAATATTTTTATCTTCTCATGAAAATAATGCATGTACTCCATCCATGGATAACATTTATGCACATGATATTCCAATTTCAAATGATACTTTATTATATATTATAAAAGAATTAAATTCTTCTCTTACACATCTTCCTAGTTAAATTGAAAGTTATAATGAGTATGGTAGTAAACATGGAAATGAATATGAAAATGAGAGTGATTATGAACAATACTCCAATGATTACAATTCATGAAAAATTATGATCATTATGCACATAGTGAAGAATAATATGCATCTCATGTTCCTAACTCTTCTCTCACTCCTCTCAAACATAATTCACTTCCAAATGTTGTTTCTACTTCTATGCATGATTCTATTTCAAATAATGTACATGTTCATGGAAATATCATATTTTCTACTTAATTAGAATGTGATACACTAAAACATAAAGATACCAATGAATCTCCCAAGCCACCCCTCACTACATTAGAACCCATTTGTCACTCTTTACCTAAAGAGAATGGTAGCCCATGTCCTTCTAGTAAGGTCCAAGTTACCATTACTCCCAAGGTTCAAGTGATCACACCCCTATTTATGATCCAATTGCTAAATGTATCATTCTCATGGCTAAAATTAAAAATAAAATTCAATGCTTAAATGAACCACTTCAAGATGTTAGTGTATCATCCCAGGATATTATCTCTTTGATGCATAAAATTGGTGAATTACAACACCAAGTACATATCTTTACCTTGGAAAATAAGGCTTATAAGTCTTGGATGGATGCCAATGATGTACATGGTAACCCACTTCCAAATACATTCATATAAGCTTCATTTACTAAGCATTTCCAGATACCATCATTGCCTCACTTTGATGGAATTGGAAATCCATTTGTACACTTTCAAGCCTTTCACAAGGTTTTTCCATCTCATGCGAGTCCTTTGATTATAATCATGTTATTCTAGTAGACATTAGTGGGGGAAGAATATAATTTGTTATTTATTAGACATTACATAGCAAACATGGTCCCTTATGTGACATATGAGAAACTCATAACTTTACATCATAATACTTTAGAGCCAATTAGTTATTATATCTTATGATTCAATAATCACATGTTAAGATTGATATACAAACTAGTAGATTTAGTTATTCAACATATATTTATTAAGGGGCTTCGTCAACTTCTCCTCGAGCATCTATTATATCAGATAAAGTCTTCTTTCAGGCACTTATGCTATATAGTTCTAGCTTTGGAAAATAAATTGGGATTGATTGAGGTAGATTCAGTTGATTAGATTACTCTAGATTTCACAGTAGTATCTACATATATATATATATATATATATATATATATATATATATATATATATATTTTATCACATAGAATCTACCATGCCTTAAACAAGATAGGAGACCACAACCAAAAAATAAACTAGTTAAGAAAAGAGATCCAATCTCCAGAGTAAAACCTATAGTATGTAGTATAGATAACAACATCAAGGAACCACTATAGTTTGATTTAGAGTAGGATAGCCCATCTATCATATTATCGACACTCTTACATAGGAGGTTAATCACATTACCATCTACTCATCGACAAGATCCACATCTCCTATAGAAACAACCACATCATCCCTTTTGCAACTATCATCATATTCATGGACACAAATATAGAAATTATTATAGACTCAAAGATTAAATTAATAGATGTGTTGATAATGACATCATAACATTCACATAGGGGGCACAAATATCTCCTTCATCATGGAACCCCTTCATTCATGACTGAGTCATTCATGGACATTACTTCATAAGAATCATCAATCACTCATCATGAGAGAAATATGGGTTCTAAGATAGAGTCTCATAAGAGATCTATTCCACCTATTCAGAAGGTTTAGAAATAAGTATAGTGAGAAAAACCTATATATAGTAGTGTAGTCCAAGGAGTACATAGTGCAGTTCCATATACATATCTATTAGAGTCATAGGCACTGTAATAGAGTATTACTCATGAGAAATATTCACTACAACTAGATTTTTTGGGTACTATCTCATGTAGCAATCCACTATGGTTAAGATTAAATGAACCCACATCATAAAGTAATGCTCATGAGAAATATTCACTATAGCCAGATTTTTTGGGTCCTATATCACATAGCAATCCATTATGGTTAACATTAATTGAGACCCCATCATAGGTTTCAACTCTATCTTATTATATGGCTTAGTCAAACACATCATAGTAGAGGCCACATGGTATATGATTACAAATAGATGAGCCTTCTTCACATAACACAGTTCCTATTGCATGTCTAATCAAGTAACATTTTGTAGAGTCTTTATGCATAGCTACAGTTAGTACATACTAGATAATATCAGATATAGAACATATTCCTACACATCATGAGTAGAATGGGCACTTGTTCAGTTGGCCATTAGGGTTTAGATAGTGATATAGCATAGAGTGATATAATGCATGTTCATACCAACATTAGTTCATAACTTTACTTAGCATGGCAATAATGGAGCCAAAGGCCAAGTTAGACTTTGTATTTTTGAGCCACTCTCAAGGAATAATATGCACATCATGCTATCTTACATCCCCATATACTAATAACTAACATTCTTAATTCCTAATAACTATCCATAGCCAAAACCAGCATATCAAAAATCTAGATATTACCAAATCCTATTTTACCAACATTAAACCAACTCAACTTATCCAAAGAATTTACCAATCTCAAACCAACTCTATTTATCCCAATAATTTACCAATTACAAAATCAACAATTTTTTTTCTCACATATAATTACAAACCAAATAAAATTCTTTACTTACATACAAATTGAAATACAAACCTAGCATCACACTTATAAAAATAATAAAATCACATATCCCAAGCCAAGCATAAACAACCTCAACATCTATACCAAATCAACTACTTCTACAACAACCATATGTAATAAATATAATAATATATTTCAAATCCCATAATATAGTATGCATGATTTGAAACTAAAAACTAGTATCCATATATATATGCAACAATATTTTCAAAATGTATACATCATATAAAATATAATCAATCATGAATGGTCATCATTCCCTCACTCTCAATCTCACTCTCTCCTCCAGTACTAGTCCTATAGTTTATCCTAACACTCAATGACCCCACACCTCCTTGAGCTCCTGAATGCCTCTTATAATGACTATCTCACTCTAGTAACCAACCATGCTCCTCACACAATTCCACATACCACCTTTGAAGATCCATGTACTAATCCATAATCCATGTAATCATTGATCCATAATCAAGTGGAGACATCCTATGCCTATCTAGCTTAGCCCTCAGCTCATCTCTCTCTTACTACTCTAACATGTACAATTGTTGCTATAGTAGCTCTATCAAACAAATGTGCATAAACACTAGTTGTAACTATCACTCACTCTATCAAACCCTCCACTACATCATCAAGAACATGTCATGTTAGATCTTAGAGTGTTGACTCAATGATGGTCTCCTAAAACCCAGCATATCCAATTCCTCCCCTAATAGGTGTTTCATCCTAAGCACCTCTCACTCCACCTGCACATAAAAGTACAAACACTATGTTAAAAATATTTTTAAGACAAGCTAAAACAAGCACAAACTTGTACATAATTCAAATGGTAATCAATGCTTACCTCCCATTATCTATATTGGCATAGGATCCTCATACTTGGGGGCATCCCCTCCACCAATTAGATATAATGGAACCCATTGATGCCTCATTCACTATGGTATATGCCTCTATGCCTCTAACATCATCTACATTAGGAATATCTATAGCCATGTCTCATGTATCCAAAGGTAATGGTGCTAACTCAACCTCAATAGATCTCCCATGAGCTCCTACTCTCACTAGTGCCCATGCACTCCTCACCCACACTCATGTTATTGGGGCACATTCTATGGTACCCTAAACTATCTAGTCACTCACTCATATTGAAAGCACTCATACACTCCAACCCAGTGGCCATATAGCTAATAACTAAACCTCATATACCAAAATTTCACTCCATCCTCAGGCCACCCAAGGAATCCTTTATAAGGCCTCCATATGATATCTCAAGCCACTAATCTATTTAAAAATTGTCTATAGTAATCTATCTCGGTAGATCAGATAGTCAACATGCTCATTCATTACTCTCCAAATAGTTGTGGAGGTGCCCACCTCTCCCTCAATAATCCCATTGACTACACAACCACTATATTCTCATAAGCCTAATAATGCAATAAATTAACCATGCTTACACCACCACTGAATGCCTCTTGAGTAAAATTATAAAGGTCCTTGTATAAGTGGGCAAGAATAGTCCTACCCCATGAAAATATAATGCCATACACCTCTACACTACACTTGATCTTATGCATCTTGTATGTAATCAACACCCCACTCCCATCCATAGCAACAAATGAAGCCAACAACATGACCAACTACTTCTATAGACATGAAATACTCAACTAAATAATAATTAACAATAATACATTGATATAACTACCTCTCCTATGTATCCCTGAAGGCACACCAGTAAAGTATAAGGATGCACAATCAATAGCATCCACACCTATGTCATTTTGCAATGTCACCCACCATCCACTAACTGGAAAATGCAAAATATGGTACACATCCTTTAGATTAATTATAAACTCTCTAATAGGAATCCAAAAAGTACATGTGTCTGCATTTCACCTCTCACATAAGGTGGTAATCAAATATCTATCTCGGTACATAGTGCCTAGGTTACACACATCATGTAACCCTACCCTATCCATCATAGCTCTCTCATCATCTGACAAAGGTAAAAATCTTAGGGTCTCCATCACCTAGCCTCTATAGAACTCCCTCATATATACCTTGCCCTACAAAAATACAAAAAAGTATCATTTATATAAGTCAACCATGCTAAGGAAAATAACTAAGCTACATAATAATAAGAAGCAACTTATAAAATAAAAAAACTAGCCCTAGTAGACAATACCATTGTAAAAGGACACTAACATTAGACAATAGCACCATAACTTGGACAATAATGTTGAACACTAGATAAGAGTGTTGACTCCTGAATAAGAGTACTAGAACTAGTGGAAATTTCCTAAAACACTTCAAAATAAATCAAAAACATCAAAAATAGGGTTTCAAACATGCAAAAATCACACATTCCAACTAATTACCAGGGTAATCTCCCCACCAACCTCAATTTGGGCTACTAACTTCTCAAATTAAGTCACAATAGGTGCTTGTCTCCTTAGCATATCTCCTACTCCAGATCTCCAAAATCTTAACCTAGTCAATGCATAAATGAATCAAGAATCAATCCAATTCTCTTATATCAAACAACTTTCTCATTCAAATAAAAATACCATTTTTCCTATAACTTCAACCCCGTAGCTCAATTTTACAAACCATTTTATTGCACAAAATCATAATAATGATACCTTTGATATCACATGACCCTCGCTCTCTTACTACATCATCTGCCTATTATAGAACACACATCTATATACTAATTTTTACCTAGACATATACTTTGGTCCTAACCAATCAAAGACTCATTCAACTATCAAACAATTCAACCTAACCAATCAATAGCTTGTTCAATTTTCAAAATGACTCAGTCTAATCAATTAATCAACTTCTTAATAAATTCAAAATATGCCAACCTCATTTCTATCATTATGCCACTAGTCACCACTTTTGGCTCAACCTCCTCTATCATAGATCTCATCCCTCTCCCCAAAAGGGGCATCATTCCTACTATTCCTATTCCTACACTTATCCATCATGCCTATCCACTCTCATAGATGGATACACCATGGTTCATAAACCTCCAGTATTTAGGTTAACTTTTCAGCTCAAACTAGTCAAGATATACAGTGATTTAGATTACATGGGTCACTCATCATTACTTAGGACATTTAGAGGGAAAAACCTTCAATTTATAGATGCATTATGATTCTAACACATCCAATAGTCAAATTATCATATTTAGCTCAGATCAGTCAATATATATAGTGATTTAGATTACTTGGGTCATTTAGCATTACTCAAGACATTCAAAGGGACATACCCTCAATTTATAGATACAAAATTAGTCAAATATATAATGGTTTAAATTATATGGATTCACATTAACTTCAATATAGATTCAAACCAAATACTAAATTTGGGGGCATGTACATTATTGCACATCACATACATACAACTTCATATAACATGACACAGTTACAGGACCAAATAATAGATTATAAACATAGTGTTTTGATCTCTAGTTTTTCACATGGGGCATGGAACTATATGTCATCTCACATGTGGTTATATAGATTTACAAACTATACATACGCATCACTCATAAACTAGATTTGGGGGCATGGCACAAATGTTCATGTTCTCCACCATCCACGATTATACAGATTAGAATGGCAAGACATGCCATTCTCTTCTTGAAAATTTACCAAAGTTTTAGATTATACCCATCTATACCTAGGTTGTCACCAGGTTGGTAGTCAAATTATCATATTTAGCTTAGATCAGTCAATATATATATATATATATATATATATATATATATATATATATATATATATATATATATATATATATATATATATAGTGATTTAGATTACTTGGGTCATTTAGCATTACTCAAGACATTCAAAGGGACATACCCTCAATTTATAGATACACAAATTATTCAAATATATAATAGTTTAAATTATATGGATTCACATTGACTTCAATATAGATTCAAACCAAATGCTAAATTTGGGGGCATGTACATTATTTCACATCACATACATACAACTTCATATAGCATGACACAGTTACAGGACCAAATAATAGATTATAAACATAGTGTTTTGATCTCTAGTTTTGCACATGGGGCATGGCATGATATGTCATCTCACATGTGGTTATATAGATTTCCAAACTATACATATGCATCACTCATAAACCAAATTTGGGGGCATGGCACAAATGTTCATGTTCTTCACCATCCAAGATTATACAAATTAGAATGGCAAGACATGCCATTCTCTTCTTGCACATTTACCAAAGTTTTAGATTATACCCATCTATACCTAGGTTGTCACCAGGTTGGACCATATGATTGATTATAATGGTTGGTCCATATCATTACCCAAACTGAGACTACATGATTTTGTGTGGGACATAATACAAATATTGGTTTTGGTCCTCTGGGAACTTCTTAGTTCTAGTTTAGATTATTCAAAGTGGGAGCATGACAGACTTTGCTCTTCATAGTATACATATTCTATGCACACATTCTATATTACATGAGTTTACGTGGGACAGAGGACAAACATTGTTTTGGGCCTCTAAGCATTTCTCATTCTAGTCAAATTTAGCATAGGGGGCAAGCATTGCCTTCCTTCTCTATGTTATACAGATTGCACTTTTAGATTCAATATAAGGGGCATCCATTCAGGGATTCCTTCTTTATCCAAGCACTATTCAACTCTCCATCCACTTCCCTAGTTAGAAAGTGAGTTAGACCCTTTTCCACCACACTTTCCTCTATGCAAGTAGGTTCAAGTATGTATTTTATTTTATATCTTTTACTTTAGTACTTAATTTCATTACATCACTCTATTAAAATGGGGGCAAATGTATACACCCTAAATTGGTCAAATAACCACATATATCATGTCTTTTCATAATCCTTTCAAAGGAGACTCTGATTGGAGAATATGAGATTTGTTCACATTTAGCCATGTCTTGTGTTTTTATCATCTTGGTCTTGTTTTATGTTTGAGTCACATTTTAGCTTATTCCTGGTCATCTTAAGCCTTTCAAATAGTCATTCCACCTTGGCCAGGTAAGGTTTTCTATCCTCTTTCCATCCCCCTAGGTCCTAAGACTATAGGACAAGAGTGTTGGAGTTAAACTATAGCATTGGTGCCACTAGTGTCTATTTATAGCACTCTTGTCTAGGGCCATTTTATGTTTTAATGGTTAGTTTATTTCACTAGTTGAGTCTTACCCCTTTTCTTAACTTCATCCTTAAGTTTTCCAATGTTGGCCAAATGCAAAGAAAGCTCCCAAATTTGAAATAAAGAGTCTCCTATATAAAGGACTTCACATGGAATTTTATATCTATCACTTACTACTTTGGCACATTAAACATAATAAAACATTAGTCAATATTATAGCTCAGTATTCTGCATCACACATAGACTTGCACGCTTGATCAAGGAAGGGCCTAAATAAAAGTCATTCTTGTATCTATCATGCATGTTCCCTAAGGGAGAACTACATTTGATTTGAGACCCTAGATTGAGGGTTAATATAGGTAGGGATTAGGATAATAGGGGTTTTAGATCATGTTATCATTCTTCCCCTAACCTAGGTTTTTCCCCTTTTGTTTTTGATGCATTTTTTGTTTGCACATGTAGATGAATACAAGATTTTGGATATTAAAATGGACCTATAACAATCTATATTGAATTATAGCCTCTAAAATTTGGTACATAGGCTCACACTAACCTAATGAACAAAAACCAAAAATATCTAATCCTTAAGATAATAGTGGCAAAGGTAGACTATAGCACTGGTGCCACTCATGTCCACTTTCAACACTCCTATCCAATCATAGAATGAAGGCTAGATCTAGATTCCAAACAGTGTCCCAGTCCTACATCTCAATTTCCAGTTCCTGAATCATCCATTTTAGCCCATTTTTAGATAATTTTATTTATCTTCCTCATGAAAAGTATGTGATAATTTTTTTATTTTGCCATATTAAACTAGATGTTTCTGCTTACTCCAGACCCCTTATTATTTAGAAACTAAACACTAGTTTCCCAAAAATAATAAAATGGTGTATAACTGGAAAATGTATCTATAATTTGGTGCATGTGCACCTCAAATATGTCTCAAGCTAAAGTATATGTTAAAATATAACCTATGATCTATAAGATGTCTATAATATGTATAAAAAATCTAAAAAATATATATCCCAAATATGTTCCTAGTATATAGATTTATTCCAGAATGTATATTTGAATCATGTAAATTATGTAAACTAAATCAAACTTTTCCCATTATTTTAACTATTTGAATATGGATTCATGTATTCATTGATATTCCACTACTAATTTTCCTCATATTTTAAGTGAGAGGATTTCAATACTGATAATCACCTTATCTCAAAAGGATAAGATAATTATGTTATATCTATGTGAATCATGTAGTAAAAGAAGTATATAATAGTTTCACATCAAAGTGAGTGATTATGTGTGTGTGTGTGTGTGTGTGTGTGTGTGTGTGTGTGTGTGTGTGTGTGTGTGTGTGTGTGTGTGTGTGTGTGTGTGTGTGTGTTTTGATGAAGCTTGAAATATGTATACATAATAAGACCTAAAAATGTATGATATGAATCATGGAAACATCTATAAGATAAAAATACCATCAAAAAATCAAGAACACACACATAAGTACTCAAATTTCACACAAGGAGGGGTCCAAGGAAACCAAAAAAAGGGGCATGTTCAAATGTTTCATAATTAAGTATAAGACATGAAAATGTCCACACACCAAATAAAAAAGAAACACTTGGGACATTATGGCTAACAAGAAAAGGAACATGTGTAAATATTCTAAAATCAAGACAAAGAATCAAATAAGTACACTCAAATAAGATAATGTAAATAAAAAAGTAATGAGACATAAGCATGTCATACTAGTCCCTACATATATGTGTTAGCAAAATGTCATGTAGAGTATCATATCAAATACATTGTGTAAGATAGAAATATGATCATAGGGATGTGTAAGATATATAAGCTCAGTAAAATAATGTAAAATTCTCATAAAAAAATAATTGTGTCAATTTTGATCATATAGAAGAAAGATGCCCCAAACATAGTGTATCACATTGGGAGAGGAAAGGTCCAACATTTTCATGCTTGAGACATCATGGTTCTAATGTATGCCTATATCACACTCAAGTTATTTTGAAACATATGTGTGTAATGATATGTTATCTACTAATATAAAGTAAACAACATATGTAAAATCTAGAACATGTGAAATGCAAAATATTTTTGGTATTTTTATTATTTGAATGTTTTTGTATTTTCTATAATATTTAAGTTTTTTTAATAATTTTTGAATGTTTAATTTTTTAATAATTTTTGAATGTTTAATTTTTTAAGAATTTTTGAATGTTTAATTTTTTTTTAATGTTTTTAAAGAGAGTGTTATCCAATGATCTCATATAAGGAATGTTTATAGGGTGTTCTATACTCTTAATTTGATATAATAAACTCATCACGCTACCAAGGATCATGTATATGTGTCAAATTTGAATGTGTAGAATCTATTATGATATGTGTATGTCCCATAGGACTTAATCATCATGAAATAGTAATAAAAGGTGTATGGGTTCATGGAACCAACTTTTTTTTATTTTTAATTTCCTCAATGTAATAGTGCGTCTTTTTACCCATTTTTAAACATGGTGTTCTGATGTAGGTAAATGGCTAGGTTGTGGAGGTGTGAATGATGATTTCAAAGAGTCCACTATAAAACTCTTATGTAAAATCCTATCAAGTATGGGGTGCCTAGGAAAGGGTATTTACTACGACTTACTCTTTCCCACATGATTAACTTTTGTAGGTTTATAATCATCTTTCATTGAATAAACTTTATATGATGCAAAGAATGTTCATATGGAATCCCAAAAACTATAGTTACCCTATTGGCATGAATATACTTAAGATAACCACACACTATGGAATTTAATACGTGGAGATAATGTGTCAAATTAATTCCAAATAACATATCATACACTATTGTATGTGGTCTAACTAAAAAAGTAGTGGCCACATGTGTTGGATCAACTAGAATAGGTAAATTAATCTCACCAAAGAATTGTTGTAGATTCCCATAGAATGATTTTATAATTTTTAATTGAAGGTAATAAATCATAATGTGTGTATAAAAAATGTGTGAGTAATTTCATGGTACATACATTGTCACTAAGACCATTTTCAACCATGACACTATGTATAAGCTAATGATTAATATATGCCCTGATAAATAAGGAAAGAATGAGTCATTATCAACAGTGTTATTGTCATAAAATGAAATGGAATTTCTCAAAACCATATGAGGTATCTCACATATAAATATACCAATAATCCCATATAATTTTTTCCCATAATATGATGGAAAATGATGCACATGATATGCCATTTTCACTTTCAAAGTTATCTTAGAATGATCCTACAATGGATTATTGAATATATTTTGTTTGTGATAATCATTTGGTTATGATCTTGAATCTATGGGAGGATCCTCAAAGGTAAATATCTTTTTTTTTAATCCTATGATTTAGTTTATAAAAATCTTCTATATAATGCCCCACACATTGGTGATAGTCACAATAGGCATTGGCATCATATCTTTTTGGTAAAGATAGACACGTATCAACCATGATATGAAGAGGTAGAGATATGAGATAACACTCTACCAAATTCATAAGTAATGAAGATATAAAGTCATGAAATCATGTAAATTTTCTCTTAGGTGTATTGGATAAGATAATCCTATTAAGTTGTTTTGACATTGTATTGACTATGGTAGTTATCTCATTTTTAGCCTTAGTAGGGTTTACCTTGTAACTAGGTTTGAGATTAGACTTCTTAGTGAATTTATTTGGTGTGTTAAATAAATACTTAAACTTATTTATAGTAATAAATTTCATTTATGTATCTTGAACAATATGTCATAAGTCATAAAATGTGTTGAATTTCTTGAAACTAATAGACTCGTGTAAGGTAGCAATCAAACTTTTCTTGAGTATGTATTGAAGTTATTTTTCCACCATTGGATTTCTAATTTTGGCTAACATTATATTATAACTATAAACATATTAATTAATTGGTCCATTAGTTCCTTGTTTGATCTTGGTAATTTGTGCTAATGACATCTTTTCATTAATGTTTATTGAAAATTGTACTAAAATTTGATCAGCTATGGGTTTGGATGATCTTACTTATTGTATTGGTATATCATAAAACTGTGTCAAAGCATAATATTTTAAGATTGAAGGAAACAATTTTTTCAAAAAAAATTCATTGAAAGCATAATCAAGAGATGCCACATAAAAATATTGAAGATGTTGTTCAGGATCACCCTTTCCATCATAAATTGTGAACTTGGGTGCATCAAAACTAGTTGGAAAAGGTTATAAAGATGTCTTAGGTGTAAGACAGTTATGAAATACATATTTTGAATCAATATAATGGGGTTATTTCATATAATTTTTCTAATTTTAAATAACCTTAACTTATATAAGTTTTATAGTTTGTAAAATATCTTTCACATTTTGATCACTAAGGATTGAAGTTTGAGAAGTCATCAAAAGGGATGAAAATGTTTGTGTTTAAATATCCATTGAAATCATTAATTAGGTTGAGGTATTAATGTTTCCCATGGAATATGTAGAGATAGTGGCTTAAATTTTTTGGGAACAATGGTTTAAAAACATATCTTGAGGTATGGTATGTAATATTGTGCTCAAGGCGAGAGAGACATGAATATGGGTATGTCCCATGTTTTAATAGCATGATCAATAGATGTGCATGGTTGTTCATCAATGATTTTATATTTTTGAGTTTGTAATATGGTATTTAGGATCTTCTAGATATCTTTAAGAGTTACGTGAATTCACTCTCAAAATAATGCAATAGATATAACTTGTTCTTGGTCAACATGATAATTTTAATTATCCTCATGTGTTTCATTATCATCATTATTAGATATATATTTTATAGGAAATTTTTAAATATGTGGCTCATTATCATTATTTACACTTAAATTATTATGATAATTCAACATGCTATTTACTTGAGACATTTTAGGTGGCCCAAGGGATAGCTCAAGATATTTAATAAGAACACCACCTAATCTAGGGATATGCCTAGGATTCACATAAAGAATAAAATAGATCTAAATAAAAAAACAAAGATAAAACCCCTAGAGCAATCTAGGATTTGTATGGGATGACATAGTGGTTAGGTTCACCAAATTTTTAAACCTTTTTTTAAATTAATATTTAGGTAGGAATAGTATAATTAAGCATGGAGTAAACTAGTCCTAAAGTAGGCCAATTAAATAATTCAATTTATGATATTCAATTTCAATGCTAAATTTTGAAAAATACTAAATATAGAAATTACAATACCAAATAGTATTTTGATTATGTAATCATGAATAAGAAATAATATTGAACTTATGTAATGATGTATAAATAGATATGAGATGTACATATATGGAAATGGGAGGTTTAGTCATTAAATTCAAGATATATTATTTCTAGCTGGCTAGACACTTGCATCAATTCTACTATTTGAATCTCTATATAATTATACTATTTTGAATGTTCATTATATCAAGATGTAACCACCTGGTTATTTCTATGTATTCAATCACCATTCGTATGATGTATTTGGATGTCATGCACATACTATGTATCATTGTTTATACCTCAAACCCTATCTCTCCACCTTAGGTTAAGTTACCTTATCAAACATGGGTTGGTGGGATCATAGTGTCTAGATGTCCTCGAGGACCCTTGTATCAATGAGCACTACCTACATAGCCAATACTCCAAGGAGGGCCTTAGACTTATCTATTTTTCCCCTATGTGTGGAATATGTGTACACAAGGATGCAAAATGCCATATAAAATACATGTAGTGATCTAACTTGTAACTTGATAAATAAGGATCATAGGCTATATTTTGAGTACTTCATACCTATAATATGACTGCGCCTATGATTGATATACAAATAGGGATGAATAGGGTAGAATAGCTTAGTTTTGCACTTTGAAATTTAGTAGTATGCTACGCTTGAGAGTTGATTATCTAATGTCTTACTATATGAATAGGATTTGACATCTATTTATACTAGATATTTTGAAATGATCCTCATGGAAAGGTTAATGAAATTCTTATTTTGGCCCATATAGATTGAAATATTTGAAAATTTGAGTGTTTATAAGGTAAGGACACTTGTGTTGGAGCAAGGACAATAACATCAATGCAACTTTCAAATTTTGAATGTAATTTTCTTGGAAGGAGGAATTTTTTTGAGGTTATATAACTAATAGTAAATGATATATATTATATTTTAGGAATTTTTGGTTAAACGTGATCTAGAGAATCATAATATTAAAGGTTGTACTAATAACTAATTAATTAGACCTAGTGAGGTGGCAAGTGAGAGCCTTTTAGCTACAAGGAAGGTTAAACTAAATGGTATATCCTTGAGATATATTTGTCAAGTGTAAAATACTATTTTAACATATAAATCCATATTTAAGCCTTTTTAAGAACCTGTATGCACACTCTCTTCATGTAGATCTCACCTAAAAACCCTTCGTATTGAATATTTACCTCCCTAATACCCTTAGGCATCTTCTTAAGGTTGGATCCTCAGACTATACCTCTCAGAAGGTTCTCATCACACTTCCCTTATGTTTGAGGTGGTTTTACGAGTGCATTACTTGGTATATTAGTGTCAAAACCAAATATTTCCATATGCTCACCATTTTCTTACCTCACCATATGTTCTTATCCTCAATATATCTTTATCCCTTTGCAATGTTACCAAATAACCTTCTCCACACACACTCACTCTTTCAAAGTCCTATACACTCTTCCACATGAAATTGTAATCAATATCCATTACCTAATTCACCTTCTCATTTGAGTCTTATCCACTACAAAATCTCTCTTTTCATTAGATCTTCTTCTTTGAGTTATTTTTCCCTACAACGCCTACATCATTATTTGTTCTCTTTATTCTTTACCCATTTATGCTTGATGGAGAAAATTTTATTGGTACCATCTACCTAATACTTATATTAGAGGATACTCCTATGATTTGAGTTTCTAAGATAAATGATTATTTTACAACTTCTTGTTAAGTCACTTTTACACTAACAACTTCTAATTGATTATTCTACATATGATTCTGATTTGTATTATATACTTGATTGCCTTAGATAATTGGTTATGTCAATGTCATTTATGTCGATGTCCCTTTTAAATTTGTTAATTTACTCTGATCAGTGAGTGTGCCTTTATTTTTATCTCTTTCATTCTTATAGTTGACTACTTTTGATCAATGATTTTATCGACACTCTTATTCGTGTGCACTTGATTGCCTTGTAGTTAGTGATTGGTTAATGCTCCTATATTATGCATAAACTACCCACATTATTGTTTATATCAATGCTCAATATTTTAGGAATCCCCTATTTCACTTGATAGCATAATCCTACATAGGTACTCTTGGATTATTGAACTATTGTCAAAAATATTTGTTATGATCCTACACATCTCATTATAACAAGTGTTATTTTCACTTGTCCACCTTATACTATTTTCCTCACTTTCAATGGTATATCATTCCTTATATTCAACACTCTCTACTAGATGCCTCATGGATAGTGATCTAATAGTCTTCCTCCCCTAGTTTCCTCAAATTCAACATCTACTAGTCTTCTCTTTAATACTCCACAATCCACCTCATAGTTGAAGATCTACTAGTCATCCTCCCTAAAAACTCTTCTTATTGGTTTCCTCTCATTTGGTGATTGAATAGTCCTCCCTCAACATATTATCATCATATTATATTCTCTACCCACTTTCTGATGGTGGAGAACAATACTTTGCTAGTTACCTCATAGTTGACAGACTACTAGCCTCTTTTGTTGGTTGCCTTACATTCGATGCTATATCATCCTTCCTTTTTGTTACCTTTTGAGTCACCCTTATCCAATTTTTTTTGAATTTTTCCATAAAATAAGTTCACCCACTTATCATATTTTGTGTGTAAATTCTTAAAATAATTGAACCTTTGAACTTGAACCTTTTTTGGAGTTCAAGAGTTTAATAAGTTCAATGGTTCAATAGGTTTAATGGTTAAATGTTTTTCAAAGTGAACTATTTGTCCCTTAGTGTTTTTCAATTATTATTTTGAACCTTTCATTTGAACTTGAACCCTTTTTTAGAGTTCAAGAGTTCAACGGTTCAAAAGTTCAATATTTGATGTCATGTTCACTCAGTTCCCTTGTCTAAATTAATGCATCATTTGAACCTATCACTTAAACCTACATAGCAGAGTTTAAAATTTCAACAGTTCAATGTCTCAAAGTTTAAATTTTTTGGAAAGATCATGTGATTATTGGTCGATCTGTGTAGTTCATCACGTATCATTGAACACTGAAATTGAACTAAATTTTCAAAAGTTCAATGGTTCAATGGTTCAATGACTATACTCTCATCTCACCCCGAGGCTTTCTCTAATTTAAAATTAGTGGGAGATTTAGAGGAGTATATATCTGAAACTCATTATAAAGCAAAAAAAATTAAATTTTCCTAAGGTTATAGATAATCATTACTCATCAAAATTGTGCATAAAAAATGATTGTCATTAATGTATATGTTAGAATGCATGTCTTATAAAGCATATTTAGCACGTATTATTTTAGTTTAATCATTTGATATGGTTAATATATGTATCAAGAGAGAATAATTCAAATTTATAAAATGAGCATACTAGGTGATACAAAGAATAACAACACATGAGGTATAAGATATTTGATTGCTCAAATTCGTAGTGATTTCAGACAAATTTAAAAGTGAGTTTTACTCTTACTATAAGATATTTCTTTTACTTGGTTGGGAAGAAGGATCCTTTTGAGTCTACATTATTATTTAAAGAGTTAAAAACTTTTACTTTTTTCCTCCAACCTATGGCCATAAAATCTACATGTCTCGATTATGAGCATGGTCCTGGTCTCATATGTTCTCCTCCTAAAATTAGGGACACCTCTCTGGTCCAATATGATTTGGAAGATTTTAGCGAAAGGGATATAAATCCTATGTCAAATCTACAAAGTGGTTTGGTTAAAGCTACAGGCTTTCCCATGGTTGTCCAATGCCCTAAATTAGTCCTTAAATGCATGAATAGATATGAACCTCAGAATAGCTACATCAGGACTGTAGATGGAAATGTTTTGCTACATATCACCAGACAAACCCTAATGTCTATAATGAGAATTCTCTGAAGGAACCATACTCTAACCTCGATATTTATTCTTCTTATAGTTATTTTTCAATAAAGAAAGCAATTTACAAGAGCGTGATTGCTAGGAATTGGCTTTTGAAATTCCAAAAAAGAGGTTCAAGACTACCCAGACCATTAACAAGAAATCATATGATTCCAAAAGTACAAGATATTATAATACTACTACACAAACTAAAAGGAAATGCCCAAGCATATCATTGGGAAGAATAGATGTACTTATTCATATAGGTGATCCTCTAAGGAGAACAGTATTTGGATTAGGTAGAAATTGCAGCTAAAAGTTTGCATCAGGGTTTAAGTAATTATTTGGGAAATAAAGATTTTTATATGTCTTCATACCTCTTCTATTGCTTGGTATCTACAAGACAATGGGTAAGATTACCACATGCACCCTTGGTTGAAGATAGTAAAATTTATGAATATTACTCATAGTTGTAAATGCATAATTGCTATGAGGATTACAAGAGAGTCAATTATGTTTTTATTGGGAGGATGAATTTTGAATTGTCAAATAACATCAATAAAAGGTTGTCTGATGAAGCTATAAAATTAATCAAAATTTATGGTAGTTTCTTCACTCAATTTTCCATGTTCACTTATATCAAAGTTGGGGGGTTTTATGATGAACCTTTAAGGTTACCTAGGTATGTTTTTGATCGATTTGTGTTAATAGAAGTTTGCAGATAATTAGCACATGTAGATAAAAAATTCCTAATGAAGAAGAAGTTTGGTATATCTTTTCCTATTAAACTTGGATGTTATTTATGCAAGTCAACTTCTGATTCTTTGAATTTAGAATTGGATCTTAAGAAATTAAATTTTCAATACTTCATAGCCAGGTTGCAATTTGATAGTAAAGGTTTTGCTAGAGATAACTTGGATCTTGGAACAGGGTTATCACATATTCCTCAATTAGAGGATTATTAAGAGGATTGTTCAAATGAATTTTAAGTCATAAAAAGACTATGGTCCAAGTTCTCCTTAGGGCAAATTATTACCCTCAATTTGAATATGAATATCTCTAGAATTTTTTAAAATGATGAATAGGTGATTGATCCACAATTTGAAAAGATAAAATAATCACCTATTCCAAAAATTGACTGGGAGAAAAAGGAAGAAGATGGAATTGAGGTTAAGACCCTCCTAGTGATAAGAAGGACTAAGAAATGGTTGTGAGAGCAAAAATTAGGAGGAGTGTAAAACATAGCTTCCCAACAATGTACATCAATAATTGAATCCCCATTTCCAATAAGCTCCTCTAATCAGCTTATTATTATTTGTGATGTAAGTACTTCCAGAGAAAAAACTAGAATGGATCCTATCATCAAAGAATCTAAAAAGGCCCTTTTAACTACTTTACCTCCTCATGCCACTAGATCAAGGACCCAAAGCAAGAGAAAGAGTTAGATTTTTGAAAAGGTAATTATGGATTTGAATTATGAAGAAGATTCAGGAGAAACCAAAGGTGATAAATAATCTAGTTCAGTAATGGTGAAAGAGGTTAGTGTAGATTAGTAGATAGTGATTCCTTCTTATTTTTTTGAGCTAATGATTTTTTCAAATGTACCTTCTGATAAACCAAATCCTAATAAAGATACCTTAGTCTCTACACCCAAGTGGCTGGAAAGTGTTTCTATGCAATTTTGCTTTCACATTCAAAGGAGAGAAAATGAGAAACTTAAGAAATGGTCAAGGCTTGTGTGTACCTAGATATAGTCTATGCACCGTAATCCAGATGTTGTGAGAACTCCTCTTTTGCTATGGAAGAATGACACCTGAAAGAGATAAACACTAAAACATGAAGAACGTTAGTTGATAAGAGGGTGGATTGCCAAGCAAAAGCTTGGTCCTAGAAGCGCTAAGGCTTCTTCAAGGATGACAATCCACTGTTTAAGACAAAATATGACAGAGACAGAAAAGAGAAATAATGAAAGATGTGAAAAGAAAGAACTAAAAGTAAATGCATACTTGATAAGCTGTAATCTGCTAAACACAGTCGCTAACGTCGATGATATTGCCGGCATCGGTCAGGGAGGTCGCTGACGACGGTTAGACTGCCGACGTCGGTAGGGGAAGTGGACGAGGTTAGTTAGGGCAATTGGCCAAG
The DNA here is from genome assembly GCA_037957365.1 of Torreya grandis. Classification (NCBI taxonomy): domain Eukaryota; kingdom Viridiplantae; phylum Streptophyta; class Pinopsida; order Cupressales; family Taxaceae; genus Torreya; species Torreya grandis. The sequence continues at coordinate 1,165,874 of JARHVA010000434.1, forward strand.
GATGGGTTATAGGTCTAGTTTCTAGTCTGTAGAATGGATTTGGTCTCGTTTGAGGGTCTAAGGGTCTATGAGGGATTCAGAGGGACTGTTTGGGATCTAAGGGACTGAAAATCTTGTCAGGAAAAGGAGTGAGAAGCAGGAAAAAGGCCTTTCAGCCTTTCCATAAAGCAATTTAGTTAGGTTGATTAGATGAGTCTTAAGATGGTCTGTAGGTCTCTGATAACTTATGCTGAGTTGATTGGACAGAGGGTGTTGCCTAAAGAGAGACTAAGGGAGTGTCAGAGGCAAAGAAAAGGGAATAAGGGTGAGAGAAGGCTTTTTAGCCTCTTCGGGAAGAACAGGGAAGGTTGGGTCAAGGATGCTTGGAATAGACAATAGACAGAATACTAATATATTTGAAATGATATTAGAATAAAAATAGTACAAATACTTAGCTGTGATATGAATTGGCAAAGGTGCAAAAGCTGTGTTTCGGTTGTCGCTCGTGATGGAGATATCATGCAATCCCTGTGTAGAATGTCTGATGCAAGACCTTAGTGCCTAGAAACTACTGCCAAGAATGATGATCCCTACAAGAACACCAAGAAGCCTAGAACACTAAAAAGTAAAAGCATGAGAACTTTGTTTCACCGGAAGAAGATTTGAGAGTCGTGATTAGCTCTAGAGATTAGCTGATTTGTGATTGGGGGTCGTCAAAGGGTCAGAAAATTTGGTTAAGTATAATCAACGTCAGCGATTCCGCCGGCATCGGCCGACATTTGACCGATGTCGGCGGGTGCAGAATGGGCAAAAAGAGCCACCAAGCCCATTTTTCATCCGCCAAGTGCACTATCCATTGGAGAATGTCAAAGGTTGGGCTAAATACGCATGAGAGTTTGTTAGGCGGTTAGAGAGAAGTAAGAATAGGTCTTGGGTGAGTCATAGGATGGGAATTAGTTCAAGTCGAGGTGTCCTAGGCGAGGTGTCATGGGTGATGTGTCTAAGGAGGGGGGGTTGATTCAAAATAAGTTTATTATTTTAAATTAGTAATTGCATGTTTTAAGAATGGGTTTAGAATGGACCAATGGGAAAGGTGACCAAGGGTTAGACACTATTTTGGTGTCTACATTTGCCCCTTTTTGTCTTGTTGGTTGCTCTAAATGAACTGCAAGACAAAAATAGGAATCGGTTGCCCCAGGTATGGGATAAGGTTGATTTCATCTTGTTGGTTGTTCAAGTGAACTGCAAGACAAAAATAGGAGAGGGTTGGTTACCTTGATTGTGGATGAGGTATTCCCCCTCAAAGCAGGAATCGAGAGAAGGGAACCTGGAATCGGATGCTGATTTGACAAAGATTGGATGAAAAAGGGGTGAAGATAGAGTGAGAACACTGTAAAAGTCGTGATTGCACGTACACCACTTCACGAGATGGTCAGGTCAAATTATCGTAGGTCGAGGGTCGAGGAGTGCCAAAATTGAAATAATCAGGCCCTAACAGTTAGTCATCTGCTGATTGGGTATTCAATCAAAGTTGAAGCTCTAATGGTCGTCATGTTCCAGGTATCCCAGGCTCAAGAAGTGCTCCCAAAAACACGAAAATGTCACAAGTAGTGCGGATCAATTGGCTTGCGATCCTATACTTGTGAAGGTCAAAAGTTTGCGCACAATTTTGCTAACCAATCATGAGGTAGCATACATGCAAAAATAACCAAGGAAAAACTGCTTTAGAAGTAGTCACGATTAGAGGAGATGGTCATGATCTCCAATGTCTGGTGGTCGATGGATGGATGCAAAAGTGATCTCAATTGTGCCCCAGGGGGCCAAAATGACGTGGTATGGAGGATTGACTGATTGGGGGCATGATTTTGGGGCAACAGAGAAGAAAAAAAGGAGGTTGGAAGGACGTCGACGTCGGTGACAAAAATTGACGTCGGTAACTGAAAATGGCCGATGTCGGCAGATGTCAGCCAACGTCGGCAAAATAGGGCACGCCGATGTCGATGTCGGAGGCCTGCCAAATCTGACAAAACCGGATTGGCGGCCCACCAAAAGTCATTTGTGATTATTTGACTGAGAGAAAAAAGTTGCTCTGGATTTTGAGGAGTGCAAGTGACTGATAGTGATGGAATTAGCGGTGTGAGGTGGCAGAGTGAGATTGGTGGAGAGAGGGAGTAGATTGGAGTTTGATTGGAGGTTGAACAGTCAGTTGTGGGCCAGCAGGAGTTCAAGGCAGAAGTGATGGCAGAGGGCAGTAGAGGACCCGTGGGAGGTCCATCACCAGCGGCACCCATCGTGCCACGATGCCAATGACGTCGAGATGAGGTAGGAGGGTTTTTAAGCCCTATTGAGTTAAATTTTTGTTTTGATTTGTGTTTTGAATTTTTTGTTGATATGGGCACAAAATGAGGGGGGAGGGTAGCTAGGAGGGTGGGGAATAGATCTAGGAGAGGTTATGAGTCTTTGAGAGGGTTTTGGGGGGTGTAGGGGGAGAAATGGGGAAACCCTAATTTTTAAGGCTCACCCCGTTCAGCCCTAGGGCCGAACTAGTCGCTGACGTTGGTGATTTTGCCAGCATCGACCGACTAGCGGCCGGCATCGGTCACTAACCTATCGACGTCGGTCACTAAGTGACCGACGTCGATTAGGTGAGTGCCATCGCCAGCATGCTAATTGATATCGGTTGGCTGCCTGGTCAAAAGAGGAATGAAAAATGTTTAAGTTGAGGGGTCGAAGTTACGCCAAGGGCTTCTCAGGTGTTGGATTAGGCATAGATAGTAAAAGAGGGAAAGTTTTTAACATGAAATTGACTTGGGTGGATGCAGGCGAGGCTGACTTTGATGTTGTGGGATCGCCTCCCGACATTGCTGACGTGGATGCGTGGAGGGGTGACAGTTGATGAGTGGGTGCAGATGAGTGCAGTTGGACTCGGCAGGCTGCGACGCTACTGTAGAGTGGCATGGGATGCGAGTTTGATGGTGGTGCTGATTGAGTGGTGGGATCATTCCACCAACACTTTCCATCTGCCCACGGGAGAGATGACAGTCACAGTCGAGGATGTGTACCAGATTTTATGGCTACCAGTACATGGAGCAGACCTTTATGCATGCTTGAGGGAGGTGCACGATATTCATATAGCTACGCTATTTGGAGAGCACGTCATTGAGATGAGCTACCACTTAGCAAGTTTTGCGTATGAGCCTTTATACATTGTAGACAAGGATGCACATCGACTAGCAGTGTTGATGATGATAGGCATCACAGTGTATGCATTGCCAGATGCAGAGGGCGGCATGTTTCTGGTCGCTATGACTAGAGTTTTGCTAGATATGTTAGAGCAGTGGACAGTGTTCACCTGAGTACCAATGTTTTTGGCCCAGGTGTATAGAGAGCTGTGGGGTATCAGTCGGCGGTGACGATATAGCTTGTGCGTGGGCCACCTGCTACATTGTTGGGCCTATGAGCATATAGTGGTTACCCGTCCTCTTGGCCTCCCAGTGGCGGTTTTGGCCAGCTTTAGGGTCAAATTTAGGTGGTGGTGCGAGGTGATGGCGTAGATGCGGGTAGATGGAGTGGTTAGAGACATTGACCACTATAGAGGGGTACTGGAGGCCCTAATTCCTGCAGACATCATCTGGAGACCATACTTGGTTTATCCAGTGTTCAGAGACCAGGGAGAGCAGTTGGTTGGAGTGCAGAGCCTGAGATGGGTCAGGGGCAGGCGAGCCGATGAGTTTGAGAGAGTGCTAGCAGAGAGAGTACGGTGCCAGTACAGGCTGTGACAAGACGTACGTCTCGCATCCCCATTATATAGATGGGATGACATTGAGGTGCCGCTCCCACTACCAGAGGAGATAGAGGGCCCAGATTTTGAGGAGTTGTCAGCAAGACCTGGGGTGGCTGACCCAGGTTGTACAAAGGCCTACACGGTGTGGTGGGTAGGGTAGTATATAGGTTTACAGGTAGGGCCATAGCTAGATCCACAGGCCATTACCAGGGAGCGGGATACAACCCGCCAGGAGAGGGACACTGCGTGGTAGGAGAGGGATGCGGCACGGGCCCAGGTCATAGTTTTGTAGGGATAGTTGGTAGGGGTTATAGGGCAGTTGACAGAGATGACAAGTCGAGTGACAGTGTTGATGGGTCAGGTCACACTGCTATAGGGACAGCTCACCGTAGCCCAGGCACAGGCAGCAGTAGGATAGCTTTTAAGAGGATAGGGGTCGATGCAGCAGCCATCACAGCAGCCATCATTTTCACAGGGACCAGGACAGTTGGCATCAGTGTAGCTAGGTCAGCCATAGCCATAGGGGTCAGTACAGGGCATGGTAGCAGGATAGATGGGTCCACCATAGACTGTATCTCTAGTTAGATACAGTGATGTGCTGGATGATATTGCATATTATGAGAGGGCCATCAGGGGGTTCCCTCAGATACAATGATACTCTGAGATGTAGGCAGAGCAGAGCTGATAAAGGTCTATGTCTTGAGTGATGGATTTTGGGTCTCGCAGATGGCACAGATCAGAGGGGGGAGAGGATATAGCATCTTCCCAGCCACCGCCACCACCACCATAGCCACAGCCTTGAGGGCAGACCTTGAGATTTATTTATATACCGGCCTGCGAGCTGATGATGCGAGATGTATTATATTTTGTTGAGAGAGAGAGACAGAGACAGATTGTGTCATTGTATAAAAGATTTTTATATATATATGATGATGGTTTTGGATCATTGATGTGTTATGGATGTTGTTTAATGTTTAATGTATTGAGCATTTTTGATTATGATGATGATGCATGTTTTGATATTATGTTTATGATTATAATGTTATGATGATTAAATGTGATGATGATAATGTTATGGTCAATGATTATAATGATGATGATTAATATAATGATGCGTTGTGATAATGTTAATGATGAGAATGGTCATGACTTTTAGATTAGATGATGATGCGTAAGGATTATGTGATAGTGATATTTATGTTATGACTTGCGGATTATATGATGTGAATGCTTAATTGTGTGATGATGATAATGTGGTTGTGATTAATCATTATGATGTAAATGATGAAAATGATTATGCTAAAGATTATGAAAATATGTGATTGGTTGTGATGTGATTGGCAGGTGACGAGAGAAGGAGATGGAAGAAAGTGACGAAGAGAATGGCCGAGCTAACCCCAGAAGACCCCATGTCAACTGAGTGCTGCCTACATAGCCCCTGTCATTAGGGCCTCAGGCCAATGTAGTTCTCCCAAGAAGGGAGGAAAAAAGATTGAAGTGGTTGATTTTGGTCATGATAAGGATATAGCACTTCCCATATGTCTGAGGGTACATGCTTGAAATGATGAGGAGAAGATGATGCTACAGCCTTTTCCAAATGGTGTAAGCTGTAACATTGGTCAGGGTTTTTCATCCCTAGAAACTATCCATATTCGTGATGAATGTTTGCTAAAAATGAATTGCAGGTCGATTTATGTTTCAGCAAGTAATGGTTTATGCTTGACATAAATTGTGTGGTTGATAGTTTCCATGTGTATTGATGTCTATGGAAACCAGAATGATTAGGCTATGTGAGTGGTTTGAAAAGAATCAGATTGAATAGTTTTGACAAATGATGTGGTTAAACGTGACCAAAGTGTAGGCAGAAAGTAAAAGGCATAAGTGCCCTTTTATTGACAAGGACCAAAATGACAGCATAGATAGGGGTTGTTAGAACGAAGAGCCCCATTCATGCGTTGCATTGTTGACCATGAGTTATGTTAGAGCGGTAATCGAATCACTTTGACATTAAAGTGAGCTCGAAGTCCCTTGAGTAGGTGATGGGATAGAAGGAGAGGATAACCCATTTTAGAATATAGATAACTTTGCCCCTTTTTATAGGAGGCCCTGAGACAACTATAAGTCAAGTCCATGACCCGCTTTTTTTTTTTAAGAGCGGACTGATCAATGCAGGAAGTCCACATAGAGATGTCACTTGTTTGGTGGTCATTTGTGAAGCTGATCGATGCGGGAAGCTTCTAAAAAAGTGTTGTTTGTAGCAAGATTTAGTCATAGCCATCCTTCGAGGGAGTGGTCTATACTTTGCTTTATAGATTTTAAATAGTTGTCCTTTGAGGGAGCAGTCTATTAGTTACAACAATGATAGTGCAGCTGTCCTTCGAGGGAGCAGTCTGCTTTTTGATTTGATTTTGTGACTTTGGATATTTTGACATCTTGATTTAGTTTTAACAAAATATTGAGTCATGGACAAGACTTATAGCAGGTCAAGGGCTCCCTTTTATTAGGACGAAGCATCTGTACGTCATAAAAGGGTTGTAGAGGATGTGTTAAGGGAAATAGGGTTGAGGGAATGAGGATTAAGAGGATGGGGATTGCTCAAGGGATGAGCTCAAATTAAATGTTAAGTGGATGAGTACTCGACTAACAGTAGAATGATCGTAGATGCAAAGCATTAAGGGGCTCAGGTTCTGGTTGGCCTTCAAGAGAAGACAGACGATAAGTCCCTGATCCATACTTATGTGTGATGATATAAGGTTCGAGCCAATTAGGAGCAAATTTGCCTCATTTACTCCGTTCCATATTGGTCACATGTTGGTTCTCTTTGAGGACGAGGTCTCCGATATTGAAATCTCATTCTCACAGAGTTTTGTTATAGGCTCGTTTGATGCGATTTTGATAGACATGGAGATGATTGAGGGCAACAAGATGACGTTCGTCGAGTAACTCAAGTTGAGCTACTTGATCCTGACGAAAGTCATCATTAGAAAGAATGTCATGGAGTGAAATGCAAAGAGATGGGATCTGTACTTCAAGAGGTAAGATAGCCTCTATTTTGTACACTAGAGAGAAAGGGGTAGCACCTGTAGAGGTTTGGATGCTAGTGCGATAGGCCCACAAAGTGAAGGGTATTTGAATGTGCCAATCCCTTCCAGTGTCGTTGACCACCTTCATGAGAATTTTAGTTAGGATTTTATTAGAAGCCTCAGCCTGCCCATTTGCTTGTGGGTAGTAAGGCAAAGAAAAGCTGAGTTTAATGCCAAAGGAGTCACAAAGTTTTTGGACAGTTTTGTTTTTGAAGGACTTGCCATTGTCGGTGATGAATTTTTGAGGTACACCAAAACGACAGATGATGTGGGTGTTGATGAAGTCAACAATCTTGTCAGCTTTTGTGGAGACAAGAGGAATAGCTTCCACCCATTTAGTGAAATACTCGGTGGCAGTGATGATGTATTGATGACGAAGAGACGAATGAGGGTTAATCTTGCCGATGAGATCTAAGCCCCATTGTGAAAAAGGCCAAAAATCCTGAGTGACTTGTAAGGCGTGACTAGGGAGATGAAGCAAGTTAGCATGCTACTGACATTTGATGCAATGCCGAACATAATCGCTACAGTCTTGATGAAGAGTGGGCCAATAATAACCCAGGCGAAGGATGCGCTTGGCAACCGAGTTACCACTGAAGTGTCTGCCACAAATCCCATCATGGGCTTGTTTAACAGCATGAGAGGCTTTAGTGGAGTTTAAACAACAAAGAAGAAGACTGTCAAAACCTTTTTTATAGAGAAGGCCCCCTAGCATGGTATAGCAAGCGGTGCACTTGATGAAAGCCCACCGTGCATTGCTAGAGAGGTTGGGAGGAATGATAGAATGAGCCAAGTAGTCCTCAAGTTGTTTATACCATACATCTTGTGAACTAGAGTCTATGGTGTGGACGAGATTGATATCAGTGGAAATGTATGAAGGCAATGGCACATGATGTACCATGACATAAATTCTTGATGAGGATGATGATGAAGAAGGAATATGCGAGGTGAGGGAAGCCATAGTGTCAGCAAACTTATTCGTCGATCGAGGAATAGTCTGCAATAAGTGATGGTTGAAAGATGCTAGAAGAGTGTCAACACGGTGCTTTTACCTTTGTAGAATTTCATTTTTACAAAGATATGAACCATTGATTTGATTGACAACAAGTTGTGAGTCACCGAAAATGTTGATGGACTTGATGTTTAAAAAAAGGGCAGTTTGAAGTCCCAAAATTAAGGCTTCATATTCAGCCATATTATTGGTACATTCAAAGTTGAGTTTGAAAGATAGAGGCATGGGTTCACCTTCATGTGGAATGAGGATGACCCCTGCACCCCCACCGAGTTGACATTTAGAGCCATCGAAGAACATCGTCATTTGGTAGAATGTGTCATCAGTCGAGAGAGTGGCGATAGATTCATCGGGAAACTCGCATTGAGAAGGTTGATTGTCGGGAAGAGGGGCATCCGCTAGTTGGTCAGCGATTGTTTGCCCTTTTATAGATTTTTGTTGGACAAATTCTAAGTCAAATTCAGCAAGAAGAATGAGCCAACGAGCCATACACTAGTTTTGATATGGTTTAGAATGCATGTATTTAAGGGGATCAGTGTGGGTGATGACAAAGGTTTTGTGATTGAGAAGATAGTGACAGAGCTTGGTAGTGGCAAAGACTAATGCCAAATAGAGTTTCTCGTATGAGTATACTGAGTTTCATAGTCGACAAGTGTTCGGCTTATGTAGTAGACTGCTTGCTCACGGTGTTGCTCGTCTCGATGCGCGATCATGGCACCTAACGAATGATTGGTTGCTGAGATGTAGAGGTAGAAGGGTTGGTCGTATTTTGGTGGAATAAGGACTGGTGGAGAAACCAAATAGTGTTTGAGGGCTTTAAAAGCCTCTTGGTAATCGTTATCCCATTTAAAGGAGACGTCTTTCTTGAGGAGGTGATGAAAGGGTTGGCAACGGTTAGAAAGCTGTGAAATGAAATGGCAGATGGATTGGAGCTTCCCTTGTAGACTGTGAAGTTGCTTGAGATTAGTTGCAGGTGGCATTTTGAGGATAGCACGAATTTTGGTAGGATCTATCTCGATGCCATGAAGAGAGACAATGAATCCCAGGAGCTTTCCTGAGAGGACCCCAAAGATGCATTTCTTGGGGTTTAGATGGACCTGATACTGAAGAAGGTGAGAGAAGATGATTTTGAGGATAGTCACATGGTCGCGATGAAGCTTAAACTTGCCAAGCAAGTCATCGACATAGTCCTCCATGATTTTATGAGGAGATCGTGAAAGATGTAAGTCATGGCACACTGATATGTGGCGCCTGTATTTTTCAGACCAAAAGGCATGACCCGATAGCAGAAAGTTCCCTATGGTGTAATGAAGGTGGTTTTGTGTTGATCTTCCAGTGCAATCAGGATTTAGTTATATCTTGAAAATCTGTCCATGAGTGATAACATCTCATGGCCAGCTGTAAGATCAACAAGTTGGTCAATGTTTGGAAGAGGAAAGTTGTCCTTGGGACAAGCTAGGTTAAGGTCGCGATAGTCTATGCAGATCCAGATCCCCCCAGTCGCCTTGGTGATAGGAACGATGTTAGAGACCCACTATGGATAATCGATGGGTTGGATGAAGGAGACAGAAAGAAGGCACTGAATCTCTTCTTTGACAAGAAGTGCAACATGAGGATGCATTTTGTGAAGCTTTTGCCTAACAGGCTTAGCCTCTGGGTTTGTGACAATGTTATGAGTGGCAATGTTAGGGTCGATGCCAAGCATGTCAGCATAGGTCTAGGCAAAGGCTTTACGATTGTCTGAGAGAAATGTGGTATAGTCGATCTGCTCCTGGGTGTCTAATGATTGACCAATCTTTAAGACTTGAGGAACATCAAAAGATGAAAGGTTAATGTCAATGGTTGATTCATTTAACATAACCTGTGTTTCAGAAGGGAGGGAGTGCTGAATGAAAGAATCATCGGCACCCATATAGGTAAGAATGGCATCGTCATCTATGCAGTGGACAGTGTTGATGGTTGCCGATTCATCATCTATCATGTTGGGATAAACGAGAGGGAGAGACTTAGGAACCCCGTTGAGCTGATAGGTTAGGGGTTCCAAATGGATGGTGTTTATGCAAAAAAAAAACTAGGAGGGATGGAAACCACCGACTCCGTAGGTGAGGATGGAAGAATAGGCGAGTCTGGAAGAGATTGGTCAGTGGTTGGTTCAGGGCAAAGGTTCGTAGAAGCCTCAGTGGGTTCTTGGAAACCCAATCCATATCGTTTCTTTGCATTATCATCATTGGGTGGTTCGATAGGCCGATGGGAGCCTTGTTCGTAGCGCCCAAAGCCAAAACCCTTCCATGCACACCTATAAATGTAGGTATGTGCAAAGGTGGGGTTGCAAAGAAAGGAGAAATCAGATGTGAATATTTGAGGTGAGGAAGAAGGATTTGATTCAGTAGGAGCATGATTCAACCCCCCATAGACGAGATTGGTTTGAAGGCTCAGAGGACCATAAGGAATGACCATTCCGATCTGACATTCATAGCTTGGGTTTTGATGAAGCTATCCATACTCTTGAGGAGTCTGGAACATGTCTAGAGTAAGTAGGCGATATTCCCCCAGTGAAAGTCTTTGGAAGATATCATCCATGGGGTCTTTGGTTGTTAATTGAGAAGATGATGTGGTGGAAACCGCTGTTTGTGTACTAGTTGACGCTTCTGTGGATGGAGACAATGTTTGGGTTGATGCCTTGAGAGGGATAAGAATGTCATTTGGGTGATAGGTTGTGTTACAAGTCTTAAAAGGGGATGGGTCAGCAGGAATGACATGAACTTGTTTGTCGTGTTCAAATTTGACACAACGGTGAAGTGTTGAAGGGACGCAAGCCATGGCACAGATCCAGGGTCATCCTAATAGCATGTTTTATTGGAATTCTCCCTCAATGATGTAGAAGAGCTCTGGGATTGTGCATGGACCAATGCGGATATGGAGGACAATAGTGCCAATAGTGTTAGCGGTGGTGTCATTAAAGGATCTAAGGATTGCGTCGGTTTTCGATACGTAATTCTTGGGAAGAGCCAATTGATCAAAGGCATGGGTGGAAATGATATTAATGTTGGCACCCCCATCAATCATAACTCATTTAATATGGGTTCGATCAACGTAGGCTGTGATGAAAAGAGCAGCATCTTGATCTTCCAAAGTAGAAGTAGGAATTTCAGAATCACTGAAAGTGATAGAGGCGACGGGGGATATGTTAGGGTGTGGAGCTAAAAGCTTCACCAAAGAGCATACAAAATAGGTTCAGGTCTACACAGATGCCGGCGTCGGTCAGGAGTGACCGACACCGGTCAGTTGCAGTTATAGAGGCGCCGACGTCGATAGTAGGGTCGGCCGGCGATGGTCACAGGCGAACAGGCAGGAACTGACGTCGGTTACCTGTGTGTCCAGAAAGCGATTTTCGAGGACAGAAGCGAGTGTTTACATGATGAGTTTGAGTTGTAGACTCAAGCTCATGTCTCTATTGTTAGCAATATTATTTTTAGAGCCCTTGTTGAAGAGGCTTAACTGTTTGTTGTAAAAGCATGCTCAAGTTTCCTATTTCTATATGTAGGAAAGATCTTCTTAGCTTAGTATGATAGTTGAATAGTATGAGTAGAACATTGTGAATGTTTGAAGGATAGTACTGAGTTGCATCAATCCAGGTTGTTGGATTTGAGTGTACTTGAGAGAGAGCTCTTGAGGAATAGAGATCTAGTGAGAGATCTTGTGTGCATCTGAGAGAGGTGTGGAAGAACGAAGTTTCTTTCAATTGTATTCCTATTGTAAAGAGTTTTAATACAAGTTTTTAGGGTGTTTTCTTGTATATCTTGTTCTGTGCTATTTATCATTCTAGTTGCTTATCTATCTGATTCATTTCCACATTTATTGCTTTCACAAGTGTAATCCATTGTTGGTTAATCCCCAACAAGTGGTATCAGAGCTCAGGTTCACTAACAGGTGGTTCAGATCTGTGTAGTGTGTTTGGATTACAGGTTGCTCACAGGGGTTTCTGTAGGGATTTCTATTTGAGTGGGAGGAGCAATGGCAGAAGAAAGTAAGTTGAGAATGGAAAAGTTTAATAGCAAGAACTATCAACACTGGAGAATGCAGATAGAGGACTATCTGTATCAGAAGGATCTTTACTTACCATTAGGTGGGATAGCAAAGAAGCCCAAGGACATGGAGGATGAAGAATGGGAAGTTCTTGACAGAAAGGCTCTTGGGTCTATAAGACTGAGTCTTGCCTCCACTATGATATCTAATTTGTCACAGGATAAAACTATGGTAGAGTTAATGACTACGTTAGCAAATTTGTATGAAAAACCCTCAGCTTCAAATAAGGTATATTTAATGAAGCAGTTATTTAATTTGCATATGCAAGAAGGTGGATCTATTTCTAATCACCTGAATGATTTCCATGGTATTGTTAATCAGTTAAGTTCTGTCAATATTGTATTTGAAGATAAAATAACGGCTCTTTTAATATTATGTTCTTTGCCTAAAAGCTGGCATGGCTTGGTAATGGCAGTTTCTAATACTGCTTCTGCTTCGAATATTTTAAAAGTAGAGGATGCGGTTAGTGTTATTTTGAATGAGGAAATTCACAGGAAAAGCACAGAAGAGACATCTGGGAACGCTTTAAATCTCGAGAGTAGGGGAAGGCAAAAAGAAAAGAGCAAGAGGAGATCAAGATCTAAGTCTAAGGGAAGAGGCAGATCCAAATCCAGGAATGGCAGAAGGCCACAATGCTGTAACTGTGGAAAGCTGGGGCACATAAGCAGAGATTGCTGGTCAAAACCTAAGGAGGAGAATCAGCACGAAGGAAAGGAAGAGACAAAGGTTGCAGGTATTGCATAAGATGCTCTTATTTTCTCTTTGCATAATAATATAGAATCTTGGGTATTAGATTCTGGTGCATCTTTCCATGCTACCCCTAACAGAGAATATTTCAGTGACTATGTCCATGGAGATTTTGGGATAGTGTACTTAGGGGATGATGAGCCTTGTAAGATTACTGGCAAAGGTAAAGTGCAGCTAAAGATGCAGAATGGCAACACATGGGTGTTGAGAGATGTGATGCACGTTCCTAGTTTGAAGAGAAATTTGATTTCTGCAGGTAAGCTAGGTGATGAGGGTTGTACAGTAACTCTCACAGCAGATTCTTGGAAGGTGACCAAGGGTGCACTTGTTATGGCCAGAGGTAAGAGAGAAGGTACTCTCTATTTGTGTAATTGTGTTACTAACAAATCTCCTTCCATTTTATCTACTTCAGATGTGGATGCTAAATTGTGGCACTCAAGGCTTGGCCACATGAGTGAGAAGGGGATGTCAATTCTTAAGTCTAAAGGTATGCTTTCAGATTTGAAAAGTATGGATCTAGAATTTTGTGAGCATTGTGTATTTGGAAAATAGAAAATGGTTAGTTTTCTAAAGACTGGGTCTACTAAGAAAAGGCAGAAGTTGCAGCTTGTTCACATAGACGTGTGAGGACCGGCTCAGGTAGCCTCTATTGGTGGATCACGGTACTATGTTACATTCATAGATGACGCCACAAGAAAGGTATGGATCTATTGTATTAAAAAGAAATCTGATGTTTTTGAGACTTTTAAGATTTGGAAAGCCATGGTTGAGAATGAAATAGGCAGAAGATTAAAGTGCTTGAGATCCGATAATGGCGGTGAGTTCTGCAGTCTTAAGTTTAACTGGTATTGTTACACTCATGGAATCCGAAGGCAAAGGACGGTTCCAAGGACACCTCAACAGAATGGTATTGCTGAAAGGATGAACAGAACTATCATGGAGCGTGCAAGATGTATGAGATTGCATGCAGGGTTGCCCCTAGAGTTTTGGGTAGAAGCAGTTGACACCACAGTGTACCTGATTAACAGAGGACCCTCTACAGCTCTGGATGGTGGAATTCCAGAAGAGGCATGGACAGGTAAAAAGGTAGATCTCTCATATCTCAAAGTTTTTGGTTGTGAAGCCTTTGTGCACATAGATAAGGAAAATAGAAATAAGCTTGATGCTAAGTCTATGAGGTGCATGTTTATTGGCTATGGCTCAGATGATTTTGGTTTCAGATTTTGGAATCTAGGAACTAACAAGGTAATTAGGAGCCGTGATGTTGTTTTCAATGAAAGAGTGATGTACAGTGATCAGATAAGGAAGCTAGATCAATCTGGGCAGAGCAATGGTGAATTGGACGAAGTTATGGTCCAAAATGAGCTCGCGGGAAAAAGAAATAATCACTTACAAGAAAACACAGAGACCAACGTCGACAGGTTAGGAACCGGCATCGGCAGTACAAAAACCGATGTCAGTCATACAGAGACCGACGTCGGCAGACCAGGCACCAGCGTCGGCCAGGAAGAACCGGCATCGGCCAGTAACAGGTCTACAGGTGGCCGAGGTCGATCACTGTCAGAAAATTTGGGTGGACAGCGTGTTGAGAACGAGTCCAAGACACCCATCAGGAGGTCTGAAAGGGTAAGTAAGCCTCCAATTAGATATTCTCCTTCCTTATATTATTTATTGCTAACTGATGGTGGAGAACCAGAGAGTTTTGAAGAAGCATTACAGGTGGAGTCCAGGAGTAAGTGGGAGTGTGGCATGGTTGAGGAGATGGAGTCCTTAAGAGAGAACCAAACATGGGATTTGGTTGAATTGCCAGCTGGTAAGAGAACACTGAAGAACAGATGGACCTACAGGTTGAAGGAAGGTGAGGATGGACAGATGAGATATAAGGCCAGATTGGTTGTTAAAGGATTTGCACAAAAGCCAGGTATTGACTTTGGTGAGATTTTTTCTCCTGTTGTTAAGATGACTTCTATAAGGGTTGTATTGTCTTTGGTTGCTTTTGAGGATTTGCATCTTGAGCAGCTAGATGTTAAGACAGTGTTTCTTCATGGAGATTTGGATGAGGAAATTTACATGGAACAGCTAGAAGGTTTCGAGGTCAAGGGTAAGGAGAAACTAGTGTGCAGGTTGAAGAAAAGCTTGTATGGCCTCAAGCAAGCTCCTAGGAAATGGTACTTGAAATTTGATAGGTTTATGACTGAGAATGGCTACAGTAGATGTCAATCTGACCATTGTGTATATTTTAAGAGATTTGATAACAGTAGATATATTATTCTATTGTTGTATGTAGATGATATGCTGGTTGTAGGATCTCACATGCAGGATATCTCTGAGCTTAAGGTTAAATTAGCTCAAACGTTTGCTATGAAGGATTTGGGAGCAGCTAAGAAAATCCTTGGCATGAGCATTAAGAGAGACAGAGAAAATCACAGGTTGGTATTGTCTCAGGAAGATTATGTGGACAAGGTGTTGAAACGGTTCAATATGCAGGATGCTAAACCGGTAAGCACACCTTTGGCTGGACATTTTAAGTTGAGTAAAGAACAATGTCCTAATTCACATGATGAGGTAGAGTACATGAGTAAGGTTCCATATTCTTCTGCGATAGGAAGTTTGATGTATGCAATGGTGTGTACTAGACCAGATATTGCCCAAGCAGTGGGAGTAGTAAGCAAGTATATGGCCAATCCAGGAAAGGAACATTGGAAAGCAGTTCAATGGATCCTTAGATATCTGAGAGAAACCAGCAGTAGACACTTGTGCTATGGAGGTTCAGATACTTCTCTACATGGCTATGTAGATTCAGATATGGCAGGTGATTTGGATGGTAGGAGGAGCACCACAGGTTATGTTTTTACTGTAGGTGGAACGGCAGTTAGTTGGATATCTAAGTTGCAGAAGGTTGTAGCCTTGTCAACTACAGAAGCAGAGTACATTGCAGCTACAGAAGCTAGCAAGGAGATGATATGGATGACACGGTTAATGGAAGAGCTTGGAAGGGAGCATGGGAGTTGCAGATTGTATAGTGACAGTCAGAGTGCAATCCATTTGGCTAAGAACTCAGCCTTTCACTCAAGAACCAAGCACATACAGCTAAGGTACCACTTCATACGGCAGGTATTGGAAGATGGTGAGATGAAGCTGGAGAAGATCCATACAGACAAGAATCCTGTTGATATGCTAACAAAGCCGGTTACTAAGGAGAAGTTGAACCTTCATTTGACTTTTATTGGTCTTCATGACTGAATTGAAGATGGAGGAGCTAGAAGATGTTGTTGTACAGGTACTGGTGCAGCTGGTTTATCTCCAAGTGGGAGATTGTTAGGGTGTGGAGCTAAAAGCTTCACCAAAGAGCATACAAAATAGGTTCGGGTCTACACAGACACCGGCATCGGTCAGGAGCGACCGACGTCGATCAGTTGTAGTTACAGAGGCACCGACATCGGCAGTAGGGTCGGCTGGCAACGGTCACAAGCGAACAGGCAGGAACCGACGTCGGTTACCTGTGTGTCCAGAAAGCAATTTCCGAGGACAGAAGCGAGTGTTTACATGATGAGTTTGAGTTGTAGACTCAAGCTTGCGTCTCTATTGTTAGCAATATTATTTTTAGAGCCCTTGTTGAAGAGGCTTAACTGTTTGTTGTAAGAGCATGCTCAAGTTTCCTATTTCTATATGTAGGAAAGATCTTCTTAGCTTAGTATGATAGTTGAATAGTATGAGTAGAATATTGTGAATGTTTGAAGGACAGTACTGAGTTGCATCAATCCAGGTTGTTGGATTTGAGTGTACTTGAGAGAGAGCTCTTAAGGAATAGAGATCTAGTGAGAGATCTTGTGTGCATCTGAGAGAGGTGTGGAAGAACGAAGTTTCTTTCAATTGTATTCCTATTGTAAAGAGTTTTAATACAAGTTTTCAGGGTGTTTTCTTGTATATCTTATTCTGTGTTATTTATCATTCTAGTTGCTTATCTATCTGATTCATTTACGCATTTATTGCTTTCACAAGTGTAATCCATTGTTGGTTGATCCCCAATAGGATAAAGAATGGACTAGGGCAGCTAGTGGTTGAGGGTCTTCAAGTTGGACTTCTGCTGCCTGTAGGGCTTTGATTAGAGCCTGGCGATGCTGGGGGGAGCTTTGGATAAGGTCATATAGGGTCATCTTCACAGGCGTTTGGTGAAGTTGTTTTATCATAGAGTCTTTGATTGCCTCTAAAGAAGAGGGTTGAGATGCACCTAAGATGGAAATCTTGGGTTTTGGTGGTTGAGGTGACTGGACAAAAGGATAGGTCCAAGGAATAACAGCTTTTTCTTTTGCCTTGTCCTTTTGTGACCTAGTGGTTATATGGATAGCATTGATTTCAAAGATAGGAGGTGAAGAAGGGATCATGGCTTGCTGGTGAGATGTTGATGTGGTTGAAGAGGTTGGATGGGGAGGTGTTGAGGGTCGGTCAAGAGTGTCCTCAAGGAGAAGAGTTTCTTTCTCCATATAGTGGTGAATGACTGCCTTGAGGGCACAGCAAGTCTCGGTATCGTGTCCTGGCGTACGATGGTATAAACAAATCTTCATGTCGTCAAACCAGGAAGGTTTTGATTCGAGGGGTTGGAATGGCTTGATAGAAGGAAGGGTTATGCTAAAAGTCTATAAAATTTGGCGTAATATCAAAGCATATGAACCTACTAAGGGGTCCGTGCTTGTTGATGCATGATGCGCTGGTGACTTTTGCTTAGGGGATGTTGAAGAAGGTTTTCGTACCACCTTTTGGTTTGATGGTGTGGTGACAGGCAAAGATGGTACTTTCTTCATGAGAGGTACCACCTTCTTAGGAGAGGGTAGGCTAGAGGTAGGTAAAGGAAGCAAAGGAGGTAATTTGTTTTGGTTAAGGGTCGAAGTAGGAAGCACGCCAATTAGGGTAGAAGGGTGAGGGCCTAAAATGGAGGGCAAAGTTGATGGTGGAGGAGGGGTTCGTCTTTGCAGTCTGGCAGTCTTCTTCAACTTGGTTGGAAGACTACTATTGGTCGAGGTCTGGTCTAAGTCCACCTTCACTTGCAGGTGAGTGAGGGTAGAGACAGGGCGAATGCTGAGTGACTTGATCAGTTTAGATGGGGTAGATGCAAGTTTAGAAGCGGGAGGCTGGTCTTTGTTAAGAGTCTTAGGAGACTCTACCTTAGGAGGATTGGCAGCATGAGATGAGAGGGCATGAAGATGTTGAAGAGCTTTAAGACGCTCCCACAATCCCTGATGCTCCACTTTCCTTGAAGGGAGAAGTTCTAATTTCTCCACTAGTTGGGAAAATGGTTGAGAAGATGTTGAATGAGGTTGGGATCCTTGAGAAGATGTGTTAGGTGTGGCAGTAGTCTCAGACCCAAGGTGTGTGGGAGTTATATCTGGATTGTCATTGGTCAAAGAAGATGGAGAGTCAGGTTCTTCTCTTGGTGGAGAAGGAACTGAAGAGTGTGGCTCCTCAAGCGGGTAAAGGGCAGGGATTATGGTGCCCTCCACTTGCGGTCGAGGAGTGGGTAAGGTCGGGTCCTCCATAGGTAGTAGGAAGGAGGATGGTGAGACTGGTGGTGCCGGTAAGGTTGAGGCATCCTCCAAGATGAGAGAGGTTGACAGAGAACTAATCGGAGAAAGAGGTTCATCTATAGGTGATGGACTGATAGATGGACTAACCTCTTGAGATTGGTTGGGGATGAAGGGTGAGACCGTATTGACTGTTTGAATATCGTGTTCATGAGTGTTGTCAATCAAGGTCTGGACATTATTTTAGGTCGGTGGATGATTGGGGAATGGTTGCTTGAAGATGTTGATACCCTGATTAGGAGGTGCATTGGGATTATCTAGAACGAGGTCACCCTTTTCAAGCATGTCTTGGATTATGTTTTTAAAGGTTTTTCAGTTTTTCGTGTCATGACCTTTGACACGGTGGTAATTGCAGAAGTCATTTTCCCTATACCACGCAGGGATGGCGTGTGAGGGATCAAATTGTGGCGGTGGTCGAATCTGGGGGAGATTGAGAACCCCCTGTCTAATAAGTTTTTCCAGTATAGACGTGTATGATTCTCCAAGAGGAGTATACTATCATTGTACGTATCTCTACTGGAATTGATGGGTGGCACTCTGAGATGTGGATGGCTTAGGCTGATTGGTTGAAGAGGATGAAGGTCTAATGACCACGGCATTAGCTGAAGCTTTAGACTTAGGATTGGATGATGAAGGTTTAGAAGAAGAAGAGTCATTGGTCTTCGAGTTGGGATTCTTGCTCCACAACTTGACTTTATTCTCCTCGATGGCACGTAATTCAAGTTTGTGGGCCATCGTGAAGGCTTCGTCGAAGGTGCGAAAGGTCTAAACCCATAAGGTGGAAGAAATATGTTTGGCGCAGGCTCGGGAGAATAGTTCAATAAGTTCGGGTTGAGGTAAGGAAAAGGAGAGTTGATTGATGAGGCCTCTCCAGCGAGCAATGAATTCAGCTATAGATTCATCCTCGAATTGGCAGATAGTATAGAGGTCTGTGATCGAGACCTTCTTGGTGATGTTAATGGAGAAGTGATCAAGAAAGAGCTGGGCTAGCTATGTAAAGGTGAAGAGGGAATGGCTGGCAATAGAGCTATACCAGTCAAGCGCAGCACCAAAAAGGGACATAGGAAATGTGTGCAAGAGCACTGCATCATCATGGGCAATAAGGTAATAGGCATGTCTAAATGCCTGTAAGTGCTGTTATGGGTCTTCCTTACTTTGAAAGCGAGAAAATTTGGGAAGCTCCCACTGGTTGGGATATGGTCTAATCGGAACAGAAGGATGAATGGACTCATTGCAAATTTGCTCATATGAGAGAGCATTGTGTGAGCTAGAAACGGTGGTCTCTAAGCTAGACATCTTATCCATCAACATTTTAATGATATCTGCTGATGGATTGGCGGGTGGAGTGCCCCCTAGATTATAAGGCACTTGAAATATATTGGGAGGGGCGTATGATGTGGTTGGTTGCGTAGACGCAACATATGGGTAGCTGGTTATTGGAGTGAAAGTTGGAGCCAAGGGTACTTGTGTTATGGGGTTGGTAGGCACAAGTTGGATAGGGGCCGTCAAGGATGGTTGAGGAGTAGCCATGCTTGTTGACGGGTAAACAGTTACTCTTGTGTTGATAGGTGCAAGAGTAAGGGAATAGAGACCAGTAGTTTTTGGAAAGGTGTGGGATTTAATTGAGTGGTTTGAGGTTGAGGGAGTAATGGAACCCCCATGGAGGTAGGTTTAGATGGAGTGGCTATGTTTTAAAGGTAAGACACGATTGGGTTATTGGTGGAGGTGTTGACTTGATTGTCTAGTGGCTGAATTATAGGTGCTGTTGATGTGATTCTTGTCTCAACTAAGGAAGTCAGCATCCCATAGATTGGGTTGCCTAAAGAGTCTCACATTTGGCTATGCGCAAGATAGTGTTGTAAGGCTTTGACGTTAAGGTCCAAGAATCATGCAAAATCTTGGTCCCCTTCTGGGACAATAGGAGTCTGAGGTGGGGTTGGGCGAGTAAGAGTTCTTTCAGTCTCCGAGTGGAACTCCATTATAGGACTGGTTATAGATGGTGAAGTTGGAAGCGGTTGTTGACTAGTGTGGTCAAGGAGAGCCTTGGTTTGACTGCGTGTCAAAACCATTCAAGGCAAGAAAGGGTCAGGTTTTAGAAAACTGTGTTTTTTTCAGTCTCAAAAAACCAGAATGGATGTTTAGACAGCCAAAAAGTTGGATTTTAAGCTTGCTATTTTTGGAAAAAAGAAAATGGACAGTGACCAACGTCAGTATAAAAACTGATGTCAGTGAAGAAGACTGCCGATGTCAGTCAGATAACCGATGCCGGTGCAGAAAATTTACCAACGTCAGTTACAGAATTGATGTCGGTTACTGTGTTTTCTAGAAACTCAAAAAAAAAAGTTTTTGGAAATGAAGAAGACATCCTTACTAGCTCAAAAAAAATAGATAAAAACAAAAAATAAGATGAGGACAGGCAGATCCTAGCGTTAAATTCCTATAAATAATTTTATTAGGATCATGTGGCTTATGCCTTAATGTGATGTTTGAGGAAGTTGGCTGTTAGAAGGGTCCTAGAATAGGTAATCTAAAGATGGTTTCAGGTATGTTTAGGTGCTCAAAAGTCTATGTTAGGTCCCGTACATGGCTTGGTGCTAAGGAGCAAGCTCCCCTCACTTCACGATTCCAGTGGTTAGCTGGTCTCGCTTAGCCAAAATATACTTTTCCTATAGATTAGACTCTGCCAGAGAACAGAGTGGGCTTTCCCCTTGGTGGTGAAATCCAAGTAGGATCGTCAGTATGGGTAAGGTATCTACTGGGTGATGAAATCCTAGTCGGGCCTTGTCTCAAGTGAGTTTGATGTTTAATTTAGTGCACGTGGTCTGGTTGTGTAACATCAAGTGATCTATGATTTATTCAATATGCGGTTTGCTAATTACTAAGTGTGGACTAAGAAATGTAAGCAAGCAGAAAATGGAATGCAATATATTTTAAAGCCCCAAATTGAAATGTTAAGTTGGAATGAAAAAAAGTTTGAGAAAGGGTTGAAGAAAATGATTTTTTGACTAGTCTAGAAATGCAAGAAAAGAAAGAAAAAGTTCTTTTTATTCCTGCTTATGATGTCTTTTAGAAAAGAAGAAAGAGGTGAAGAGGGAGAAACCTAATGCACCTAAATGAACAAAGAAGGAAAGGATCCCAAGGAAGGCCTTAAGGGTCCCACCGGGCGTGCCAGAATGTTTCTATGCAATTTCGCTTTCACATTCAAAGGAGAGAAAATGAGAAACTTAATAAATGGTCAAGGCTTGTGTGTACCTGGATATAGTCTGCGCATCGTAATCCAGACGTTGTGAGAAATCCTCTTTTGCTGTGGAGGAATGACACTTGAAAGAGATAAACACTAAAACACGAAGAACATTAGTTGATAAGAGGGTGGATTGCCAAGCAAAAGCTTGGTCCTAGAAGTGCTAAGGCTTCTTGAAGGATGACAATCCACTGTTTAAGACAAAATATGATAGAGACAGAAAAGAGAAGTAATGAAAGATGTGAAAAGAAAGAACTAAAAGCAAATGCATACCTGATAAGCTACAATCTGCTAAACACAGTCGCTGACATCGGTGATATTGCCGGCATCGGTCAGGGAGGTCACCGACGACGGTTAGACTGCCGACATCGGTAGGGGAAGTGGATGAGGTCGGTTGGGGCAATTGGCCAGGGATGGGTTACAGGTCTAGTTTCTGGTCTGCAGAATGGATTTGGTCTCGTCTGAGGGTCAATGAGGGATTTAGAGGGACTGTTTGGGATCTAAGGGACTAAAAATCTTGTCAGGAAAAGGAGTGAGAAGCAGGAAAAAGACCTTTCAGCCTTTTCGTAAAGCAATTTAGTCAGGTTGATTAGATGAGTCTTAAGATGGTTTGTAGGTCTCTGATAACTTATGCTGAGTTGATTAGACAAAGGGTGTTGCCTAAAGAGAGACTAAGGGAGTGTCAGAGGCAAAGAAAAGGGAATAAGGGATGAGAGAAGGCTTTTCAGCCTCTTCGGGAAGAACAAGGAAGGTGGGGTCAAGGATGCTTGGAATAGATAGTAGATAGAATACTAATATATTTGAAATGATATTAGAATAAAACCAGTACAAATACTTAGCTGTGATATGAATTGGCAAAGGTGCAGAAGCTATGTTTCGGTTGTCACTCGTGATGGAGATATCATGCAATCCCTGTGCAAAATGTCTGATGCAAGACCTTAGTGCCTAAAAAGTACTGCCAAGAATGTTGATCCCTGCAAGAACACCAAGAAGCCCAAAACACTGAAAAGTAAAAGCATGAGAACTTTGTTTCACTGGAAGAAGATTTGAGAGTCGTGATTAGCTCTAGAGATTAGCTGATTTGTGATTGGGGGCCATCAAAGGGTCAAAAAATTTGGTTAAGTATAACCGACGTCAGCGATTCTGCCGGCATCGGCCGACATTTGACCGATGTTGGCAGGTGCAGAATGGGCAAAAGGAGCCACCAAGCCCGTTTTTCATCTGCCAAGTGCACTATCCATTGGAGAATGTCAAAGGTTGGGCTAAATACGCACGAGAGTTTGTTAGGCGGTTAGAGAGAAGTAAGAATAGGTCTTGGGTGAGTCATAGGATGGGAATTAGTTCAAGGCGAGGTGTCCTAGGCGAGGTGTCATGGGTGATGTGTCCAAGGAGGGGGGGTTAATTCAAAATAATTTTATTATTTTAAATTAGTAATTGCATGTTTTAGGAATGGGTTTGGAATGGACCAAGGGGAAAGGTGACCAAGGGTTAGACACTATTTTGGTGTCTACAGAAAGCTCAATTAGCAACAAAAGGAAAGTAGTTCCATTTTCTTTGCCCTTGGAGGATATGGTAAGTAAGTGTTTAGGGAAAGCCCCTAAAGCCAAAAGGTCAAAAATAACATCCAGGGTAGACATTAACCCTAACATAGGGGATTAGAATGTAGAAATAGCTAGGCTAAGAACTAATGAAAAAGTTGAAGATCCTACAGTTTAAGATTTTACAATTAAAAAGGTGGATCTTGGGACTGCATCACATGCCACAAATGTGCATCACCTTGAAGCATCCACTAAAAGGATAGTCAACAGAACCTAGAAGGACAAAAAAGATAAAAGAGAATTAAAATAGACTATGCGATCAATGGCAGAGTACATTAATGCCACTCATAGTCTAGATCCATAACCGATCACCCAACTACCCCTGTCTTTTGATCCAAAATCACCTATTAATCAAAGGATGCCAGACCAAATACACAGAGGCAAAATGGTTACCAGTGTATTTGATAATTGGTTGGATAGCATCATTTAGAAAGGTACAAAATTCATCCATAAATTGAAGAATGTATATGATTTAACCACAATTATTGTTGAAGATTTAAAGAATCAAAATGATTTGTGGATAAAAGATGAAGGAAAATGAATGATCATGATGAACCAGATTGATGAAGTTCAAAAGTATGGAATAACAATTTTTTTGTCAGAGAAGAACTTGACAAGTCTGGATGAAGATGTATTATATGTAAGTAAGAAAAATATTGAATGGAGAAATTTAGTATCCAGACAAGGATAAATGGAAATCACAAAAAAGATCAAGAAAATAAGTGAATTGATTCAGTCATTACAACATGATCTACAGAGTATTGATATCAAATATATATAAGATGATGGAAAATTAGAAAAAGATATTAATATTGTGATTCAATCTTTTAGAAAAAAAATCAACATCATTAAATAAAGTGACAGGTTATTGACTAAATATTTTTCTCAAATTTCAAAGGTATATTCACTTCTTTGTTGTTGCATAACCACTCTCCCAGAACACATAGAAAAGATGGGAAAAATTCAGAGGGAAGAAAACATCTAGAAAGCAAGGATAAAACACATCAACATTCTCAATCTTACAAAAATTTAGGAGTTTGTTATGGCATTTTAGGAGTGGAAAGTTTAATGTGTCTACCCAATTGAATAGATCAAATCTAGAGATCCTAGTTCATCACTTTAGCAATGATTTTACTTACATAGTTTCTTCTATTTAGTTATTTAGTTGATTTTCTATTCAAAACTTGATATTTAAGTAAATTTGTTAAAAAACTAAATCCTGTATGGGTCAGAGTTACTTTAACTCTGGTTTAGTTTGACAGGTGGATTAGTTATGGAAAATATATATATTTTTGATTGTAAAAGAGTGAAGATAGAAATAGAGAAGATAGAAAATAAAAGGAGTTAGAAATTTTCAGAACTGGACCACTGTTGTTGACAATATATGTAATGTTTGTCTGAAGCATTTTTCATCTATGAATGAAAAGGAGAATTAATTATTGTATACTTAAATCTATGCATTTGAGTATTTGAAATTGGGTTTTCTGTGTGAAATCTTCTTTCATATAGTGATTACTCTTCCATTAGACAATTCATTATATGTGTTTTATCCTTTACTAGTTTAGCAATATATATGTTTATCCATTTAATCATTATTGAAGATAGAATCTATGTATTCGATTACCCATTACTATTATAAAATCTCGCATTCATAACATGATGATTTGTGGATGTTAGTTTACCTTTAAAACACTTTCTAGTTAAAAGTGTATCTAAATATTTTAATTCATTAAAAATATTAAAGGGATTTGTACCTTAATTTAGAGGGGAACTAGTCTCAATAGTTCACCCATTTATTGTTTAATTTATTTGTTCTTAAAATAAGAAGGATATGGAGTCAAAACATTTTTAGATAATGACAAATCTATTAACCAACAATTTTTGGCGACTCCATTGGGGATCAAAATTGAAATATTTACTAAAAGATTAGTCACCTTAATATGAGGCAACAATGGCACTCCCACATAAAAATATAATTCTTGTTTTGCAACCTAATCTTGGTTTTCAAGATGAATAAGAAGATATAATTAGTTAATTAAATACTCTTGCTTGGTGTTCTCATCAAAATATTGATGATTATAGAATATCAAGTAGAATATTAGAAAAAGAAAAAGAATTGGTTGATAATATAAGATTATTGTTACTTAGGCAAATAAGGAGGCAAGTAGAAAATGTAGCAAGGAATTAAATCCCCTAAAGTATGAATTTAATAATTACAATATCATAAGCTGGATTTTAGAAGATACACAAGGTATTTGAAAAGAAAAGGTATTGAGGATTCTACTTTCTAAGAATTGAAAAAAATAAATTTTCCTTATATTTTTACTATCGTTAGAAAATCTATAAGTATACCTCATATCCCTCCTAAGCCCTCTACATCCTCTGTCTATCAAGCCTTAAATCTTTCTAGTGTTATCTTTCCTTCTATCATAAGTTTTCTTCTAATGACCCAACTTTGGGGCATAGCCATGGGACCTCTAAGTTTAGGGGCCAACCTGAATCCTTTACCTAAAAATACAAGGAAAAATTTACCAAAATTTAATGGTCATTGAAGACAATCACCAGAGGAACATCTGAGTGCCTTTGTAATGGCATGTGGTGTGTTAGGCATGCAACATCAAGATGTATCTATAAGGCTTTTTGTGCAAACTCTAATTGATATTACATCACAATGGTTTTATTATCTAACTAATTCCTCAATCATAATTTGGAATGATATGAAAACTACATTTGAAAATAGGTTCAAAAGCACAGAAGACGAACATTCCCTTCTTGCTCAATTGACTTAGGTCAAAAAGAAGATACATGAACCCATGAGAGAATTTATAGCCAAATTCAATAGAATTGTGCACAAGATTCCTAATTCTAAAAGATTAACTACTGAGAATTAGAAATGCTTCTTTATTAATTTTATGCCTCCTGATATAATTTTTCATCTCAAAAGATGTGCAATTGTCAATTTAATAGACACATAATCATTGGTAGTTGAGTTAGAAGATGATTTTATTATGGCCAATAAATGGAAGAAAAAAGTACAAGTACCTAATTCTCATCCCTCATCCTCTACGGATCTTATGGTTCAAAGGCTAGTCAATGATATGATTTCCCTTAACAGAAAATTATTAAAGACTAGTACTTCATTTCAACAACCATATCAGGATATGGATAAGAGAAATCAACAAGCAAATACTGGCAAGACATTACCACTTGCATCAACACAACCAAGATTGACTATTGAATCCCCTCCTAGAAGAAATAACATGTGTGTCTTTCATTTGAATACTGATCATGATGGATATTCTTGTCTAGAGATGCTTAGATATAATCAAATGATTGCTACTCAAGATGTCTTAGGGGAAATTACTGAAGAAGAAAGGAGCTTTGAGAGACTTGGTGACTCTGAAATACACTTCCTTGAATATGATTAAAATTCATAAAGAGTAGGTGAAATATTGGTTACTCTTAAAGATCCTTCATGCGCTGTACTTACCAAAAGTCAAAAGAATATGAGATTTTCTAATACTCAAGAAGTGTCCGTTAAAGGTAAGGAACCTTTTACTAAAACTTTTGATGCTAAGACACAATAAAGTAAATTATTACATAGAAATGATTATGAGACTTCTTTTGGTATTTTAAAATTTTGTAAGTTTGCAAAAATTCAAATATCCCCTATTAAATACCTTAGGTTGAAACCCAAAGAACTTGATAAATTGGTTAAATATGTCAAAAATGGTCCTACACAAGTCAAACCTAAAATTCAATTAAATGTTAATACTAAGTCTTCCATTGCCTAATTATTTAATTCTCTATCTAAATCACCCACTCATACTTCTAGAATGTCCCTCAATTTATTTCATGATACCCCTTATATGGTTGATATGAAAGCTAACCCATTTTATGTTTCTTTGTTCATAAATGGTCATAAACTCAACAATTGTATCATAGACTCAGGTGCTTTTGATAATATAATGCCTTCTTCTATAGCCAAAGCCTTAGGCTTATCCCTTAAAAAAACATTTGGTAGATGTTACTCCATAGATGGCAAATAGATTTCTTTGCTCGGACAAATTAAAGATGCATGAGTTGCTCTTGCAGCCTATCCTGATAAAAAGGTGAAGTTGACTATCCTAGTAATAAATATTCTTGCTAGTTATGGGATGTTGTTGAACAAGACATTTTGCAAAGATTTGGGAGGATAGATTAAATTAGATTGGTCATAAGCTACAATTCTAATGGAAAATCAAAAAGTTAAGCTAGAACATGAACCTAAATACAAGTTTACAGTATATCCTTCTGATGATCCTAAGTCTCAGATCCTATTTGAAGAATGTGAATTTGGTAATTATTTTCTCTCCTCTAGATATTTAAAGGAAGAATCTATCCCAAATTCTATTCATTTAGATGATTTATGGACCATGGAATTTTATGGCAGTTGTGTTACCGCTGGGTCAAGAGTAAGAGTTATGTTGATCTCACCTGAAGGTGAAACTTTTCCTTACTCTTTCAAGATAGAATTTAAAAACACTAATAATACTGTAGAATATGAAGCTTTATTGCTTGGGTTAAATGAAGCTAAAGGAAAAGGTATAAAAATACTCAAGGTAAAAGGAGATGTTGAATTAATTGTCAAATAAGTGAGAGGCATTTTATCATCTAAAATGATAGATTAAGACATTATAAAAATAGAGTTTGGGATGAGATAGAATGTTTTGATGCCTTTTCTATTGAGGTAATTCCTAGAGACCAGAACACTCAGGTAGATTCTCTAGCAGTATCAACTTATCTTCTTCTCCCACATCTCAATATCAAAAGGGATTCATATAGAATTAAACTATTCTATCACCCTAATGTCCCAGATAATGCTAAAAATTGGCAAGTTTTTGAGAGTAATAAACAAATCAAAATCTTTTTAGAGAATGCTGATATGTTCCTAGGGACTTATTTTGAAGGTTCTGAAATAGAATGTAAAGAATTCAATCTTGTTATAGGGATCAATCTAAAAGATGATGTAATTCAATTAAAAGGAAATAAAATCCCTAAAGGATTGGTCTCTCTAGAACATCTGCTCACTAGACAAGATGAATATACTAAAGGCAAACTTGCCCAAAATCCTAACAAAATAGAGGATTATGAGAAAATCAACATTGGAAGTGAGACTGACCCCAAATGGATCTCCACTGGTAAGTGTTGTTCACTAGAGGAGAAAAATGAATTAATTAATCTATTGATTAAGTATAAGAGTGTATTTTCTTGGTGCTATGATGACCTTGACGATTTTAGACGTGGACAGTTTCAGCATCATATTCCTTTGAAATAAAATACAACTCTTTTCAGGTAGAAGTCGAGGAATTACAACCCAAAAGTTGTTGAGGCTATCTTTAAAGAGATTGACAAGATGTTGAAGGCTAGGATTATTTATCCAATTCATCACTCCACTTAGGTGGAAAACATTATTCTAGTATGCAAAATGAATAGGGAAATAAGAATCTATGTTGACTTTAGGAATTTGAATCAAGCTAGTTTAAAAGATAATTATCCCTTGCCTATGATGGATCAAATCTTGAAAAATGTTGCTGGGTCAAAAATGTTGTCCATGTTAGATGGATTCTCAAGTTATAATCAAATAAGTGTAGCTACAACTGAAAAAAAAAACTACTTTCACTACACCTCGTAGAAATTTTGCTTATAACCGTATGCCCTTCAGTTTGATTAATGCTAGTGCAACTTTTCAATGGGAGATGGATTTATCCTTTAAAGATTTGAAATATAGAATTATCGTCATTTATCTTGATGATTTGATTATTTTCTCTAGAAAAATAGATGATCATCTGAAGGATCTGGAGACCATCTTATAAAGATGCCTGAGTCATGGGATATCTCTTAATCTCGAGAAGTTGGTTTTCTATGTTACATAAGGGAAATTATTAGGACACCTAGTTTCAAAGGGTGGAATCAAAATTGACCTAGAAAGAGTTAGAGTAATAAAATAGTTAAGTCTTCCTTCAAATAGGACTGGAGTTAAGTCTTTCTTTGGTCAAATTAATTTTCTCAGAAGGTTCATTCCTGATTTTATTGAGATTAAAAAACATATTGTGGGGATGATGAGTGAAAAAAAAGCATTTGAAGATATTAAAGAAGTAATTGTACAAACACCTACTTTGGTAAATCTCAATTTCCAAAAAGATTTTGTTATTTACTACTATGCTTTAGAACATACCATGTCTGGTATCTTGTTATATAAAAATAAAGTAAATGTAGAAGCCCCAATAACTTTTATGAGTGTTCCTCTCAATAAACATGAACTTAAATATTTTTTGGCTGAGAAACAAGCTTTTGCTATAGTAAAGGCTATTAAATAATTTAGATATTATATACTTCACTCTCATTCAATTATATTTGTTCTTAGTTTGGCTGTGAGAAGCATTCTGACTCAACATGAGGTTGGGATGAACAATAGAGCAACATGAGTTGCTAAAATTCAATAATATGACCTAGAGAGTAAGCCAACCAAATTAGTTAGAGGTCAAGGTTTGTACAAATTGATAGCCAGAAGTAAATAAGAAGAACTTCCTACTATCATATTGGTGAGCTTACAAGATCCCTAGTTCCTAAATGTGGCACACTATCTTACTTATGGAGACTATCCCAGTCATTTATCCCTAAAGGATAAAATGAATCTAAATTTAAAATCATCAAAATATATGATATGGGGTGATGTCCTATATAAAAAGGGAGAAGATGGAACCTTTCTGAGATGTGTAGATAAGGAACAATAATACAAACTATTATAATTTTTTCATAATGAAACCTTTGTTGGAAATTTATCTTCTTTTGTCATAGCATTCAAAATCCTTAGAAATTGTTATTATTGGCTAGGTATGTTCAAAGATGCATATAAATGGGTAGTTAACTATGAAAAATACATTTTTTTTCAGGAAGATCATAACTTGCATCATTACCTTTGAGACCTGTCATTATTGAAGAACCTTTAAAATAATGGGGATTAGAATTCATTGGGCCCCTTTCACCTTTATCGAGTGTTGGTCATACACATATTTTAATAGCAATTAATTATTTTATGAAATGGGTTGAAGCAGCCCCTGTAAAGAGAACCACTTTAGAAGTGGTATGTAATTTTCTCAAAGAAAATACACTAGTACTTTTTGGTATTCCTCAGAAGATTGTGGTAGATAATGCTACCAATTTTTCTTCAATGGAACTTACTTCATTCTACTATGAACATAGTATCTCTCTTTCTCACTCATCAAATTATTACCCTCAAGGGAATGGACAAGTAGAGTCCAATAATAAAAATTTGATATCCATCATGAAGAAATTGGTGAGTGATAACCCTAGAGATTGGCATAAGAAACTATACAAAGCACTTTGAGCTGACAGGGTAACCCCAAAAAGAGTAATAGGAATGGCACCTTTTGAGTTGGTTTATGGGATAGGAGCACAGTTATCATTACCTCTAGAGTTATCTGTAGTTAAACTACAAAATGTTATTAAAGATCAGTACTTTCAAGATTCTATAGAGAAAAGATTTATGTATTTAACTAAGATTGAAGAGGAGAGAAATGGACTAATTGAGCATATTACTACTCATCAAACTAGGGTTAAAAATATTTTTAATTAGAAAACTAAACCTAGAAATTTCATGGAAGGAGATGAAGTATTGCTATGGGATAGAAGGAGAGAACCTAAAGGAGCACATGGCAAATTTGATTCACTTTGGAAAGGATCTTTCAAAATTCATCAAGTGCTTGGTACTAATTATTTTAAATTGGAATATCTAGATGGAGTTATTTTACCCCTATCCTATAATGGACAGGAACTTAAGTTGTATCGACTATGAAACATGTATCCCCTATTCTGTACATAATCTTTCTTTTGTTGTTGCATTTTGTGTTTTCCTTTCCAATTTTTGGTTTGTCTTTCTCCTTTTTTTTTTTTTTGTTGTTGTTGTGTTTTAGTGTGTAACTAGAGTTTCTAAGTTCTCTACATTTTATCATAAAATATAGTCCCCAGTCAGATCCAATGTTACCTTTTGAGACATCTTTATTCAATTTTTCAAGAATTTTACCATAAAAGAAGTTCACATGCTTATCACTTTTTGTGTGTAAATTCTTAAAAGAATTGAACTTTTGAACCTGAACCTTTCTCAGAGTTCAAGAGTTCAATAAGTTCAATGGTTCAATAGGTTTAATGGTTCAAAGTTTTTCAAAGTGAATTGTTTGTCCCTTAGTGCATTTCAATTATGATTTTGAACCTTTCATTTGAACTTGAACACTTTTTCAGAGTTCAATATTTTAACGGTTCAAAAGTTCAATATTTGATGTTTTGTAAAGAGTCATGTTCACTCAGTTCCCTTGTATAATTTAATGCATCATTTGAACCTATCTCTTGAGCCTATCTCTTGAACCTATCACTTGAACCTACATAGCAAAGTTCAAAAGTTTAATGGTTCAATGTCTCAAAGTTCAAAGTTTCTGGAAAGATCATGTGATTATTGGTCGGTCTGTGTAGTTTATCTCATATCATTGAACCTCGAAATTGAACCACATTTTCAAATTTTCAATGGTTCAATGACTATACTCTCATCTCACACCAAGGCTTTCTCTAAGTTAAAATTAGTGGGAGATTTAGAGGAGAATATATCTGAAACTCATTATAAAGCAAAAAAATTTGAATTTTCATTAGGTTACAGATAATCATTACTCATCAAAATCATGTGTAAAAAAATGCTTGCCATTAATGTATATGTCAGAATGCATGTCTTATGAAGCATATTTATCACATATTGTTTTGGTTTAATTATTTGATCTGGTTAATATCTTTGTCAAGAGAGAACAATTAAAATTTAGCAAATGAGCATATTGGGAGATACAAAGAAGAACAACATAGGTGGTATAAGATATTTGATTGCTTGAATTCACAATGATTTTAGACAAATTTAAAGGTGAGTTTTACTCTTACTATAAGTTGTTTCCTTTACTTGGTTGGGAAGAAGGATCCTTTTGAGTTTAAGGAATTATTTAAAGAGTTCAAAAATTTTTGTTTTTTCCTCCAATCTATGGCCATGAAATTCGCATGTCTCAATTACGAGCATGGTCCTAGTCTCATATGTTCTCCTCCTAAAATTAGGGACACCTCTCTAGTCCAATATGATTTGGAAGATTATAAGGAAAGGGATAGAAATCCTATGTCAAATCCTATGATGCAAAAAATTATAGAAAGTGGTTTGGTTAAAGCTGTAGCCTTTCCCATGGCTATCCAATGCCCTGAATTAGTCTTTGAATGCATGAATAGATATGAACCTCATAATAGGTGTATCAAGACTGTAGATGTCAATGTTTTGTTGTATATTAATAGACAAACCCTAATGTCTGTAATGAGAATTCCTCGCAAGGAACCATACTCTGACCTCAATATTTCTTCTTCCTATAGTTATTTTTCACTAAAAAAACAATTTACAAGAGTGTGATTGCTAGGAATTAGCTTTTGAAATTCCAAAAAGGAGGTTCAAGACTACCCAGACCATTAACAAGAAATCATATAATTCCAGAAGTACAAGTTATTATAGTATAACTACATATACTAAAAGGCAATGCCCATGTATATTCTTGGGAAGACTGGATGTACTTCTTCATATAGGTGATCCTCCAAGGAGAATAGTATTTGGATTGGGTAGAAATTGTAGCTGAAAGTTTGCATTAGGGTTTAAGTAATTGTCTGGGAAATAAAGATTTTTATATGTCTTCATACCTCTTCTATTTCTTGGCATATACAAGACAATGGGTAGGATTAACCCATGCACCTTTGGCTAAAGATAGTAAAATTTATGAATATTACTCATAGTTATAAATGCATAATTGCCATGAGGATTATAGGAGAGTCAATGATGTTTTTATTGGGAGGATGACTTTTGAATTGTCAAACAACATCAATAAAATTTTGTCTGGTGAAGCTATACAATTAATCAACATTTATGGTAGTTTCTTCACTCAATTTTCCAAGTTCACTTATATCAGAGTTAGGAGTTTTGATGGTGAACCTTTAAGCTTACCTAGGTATGTTTTTGATCGATTTATGTTAATAGAAGTTTGCAGACAATTAGCACATGTAGATAAAAAATTCCCAATGAAGAAGAAGTCTGGTATATTTTTTCCTATTGAACTTGGATGTTATTCATGCAAGTCAACTTTTGATGCTTTGAATTTAGAATTAGATCTTAAGAAATTCAATTTTCAATACTTCACAGCTAGTTCATAATTTGACAGTAAAGGTTTTACCAAAGGTAACTTGGATCTTGGAATAGGGTTGTCACATATTCCTCAAATGGAGGATTATTAGGAGGATTATTCAGATGAATTTGAAGTTAGAAAAATACTATGGTCTAGGTTCTCCTTAGGTAAAATTATTACCCTCTATTTGAATATAAACATCTCTAGAATTTTTGACAATGATGAATAGGTGACTGATCCACAATTTTAAAAGATAGAACAATCACCTACTCCAGAAATTGACTGGGAGAAAAAGGAAGAAGATAGAATTGAGGTTAAGACCCTCCCATTGATAAGGACTCAGAAATGGTTGAGAGAGCCAAAACTAGGAGGAGCTCAAAACATAGCTTCCCAATAATGTACATCAATAATTGAATCCCCATTTCTAATAAGATCCTATAATCAGCATATTTCTATTTGTGATGCAAGTACTTCCAGAGCAAAAATTGGAAGGGATCATGTCATCAAAGAATCTGATAAGGTCCTTGTAACTACTCTACCTCCTCATGCCACTAGATCAAGGACCCAAAGCAAGAGAAAGAGTCAGATTTCTGAAAAGGTAATTGTGGATTTAAATTCTAAAGAAGATTCAAGAGAAGCCAAAGGTGATAAAGAATCTAGTTCACCAATGGCAGAATAGGTTAGTATAGATCAACAGATAGTGATTCCTTCTAATTCTATTGAGATAATAATTATTTCAAAAGTACCTTTTGATCAACCAAATCTTGATAAAGATGTCTCAGTCTCTGCACCCATGTGGATGGAAAGCTCAATTAGCAACAAAAGGAAATTAGTTCCATTTTCTTTGCCCTTGGAGGGTATGGTAAGTAAGTGTTTAGGGAAAGCCCCTAAATCAAAAAAGTTAAAAATAACATCCAGGGTAGACATCAACCCTAATACATGGAATGGGAATGCAGAAATAGCCAGGCCAAGAATTAATGAAGAAGTTGAAGATCCTATAGTTCAAGATTTTACAATTGAAAAGGTGGATCTTGGGATTGTATCACATGTTGCAGATGTGCATCACCTTGAAGCGTTCACAAAAAGGATAGCCAACAGAACCTAGAAGGACAAAAAATATAAAAAAAGAATTAAAATAGATTGTGTGGTTAGTGGAAGAATACTTTGACACCATTCATAGTCCAGATCCATAACTGATCACCTAACTACCCCTATCTTTTGATCCAAAATCACCTATCAATCACAGGATGTTGGACCAGATACACAAAGACAAAATGGTTACTAGGGTATTTGATAATTAGTTGGATATCACCATTTAGAAAGGTACAGAGTTCATCCATAAATTTAAGAATGTATATGATTTAACCACAATTACTATTGAAGATTTAAAGACTCAAAATGCTTTGTGGATAAGAGATGAAGGCAAATGGATGAGCATGATGAACCAGATTGATGAAGTTCAAAGTATGGAATAACAAAGTTTTTGTCAAAGAAGAACTTGACAAGTCTAGATGAAGATGTATTATATGTAAGAAAAATATTGAATGGAGAAATTTAGTATCCTGACAAGGATGAATGGAATTCACAAAATGATCAAGGAAATAACTGAATTCATTCAGTCATTAAAACATGATCTATAGAGTATTGATATCAAATATATAAAAGATGATGGAAAACCAGAAAAAGATATCAATATTGTGATTCAATCCTTTAGGAAAAAAATCAACATCATTAAAGAAAGTGGTAGGTTATCGACTAAAGATTTTTCTCAGATTTCAAAGGTAGATTCACTTCTTTGTCACTGCATCGACACTCTCCCAAAACACATAGAAAAGATGGGTAATATTTAGAGGGAATAAAACATCTGGAAAGCAAGGATAAAACATGTCAACATTCCCAATATTATGAAAATTTAGGAGTTTTTTTATGGCATTTTAGGATTGGAAAGCTCAACGTGTCTACCCAACCGAATAGAGCAAATTTGGAGATCCTAGTCTATCACTTCAGCAATGATTTTACTTACATAGTTTCTTCTACTTAGTTATTCAATTGCTTTTCTATTCAAAACTTGATCTTTAAGTAAAATTTTTTTTAAACTAAATCTTGTATGGGTCAGAGTTACTTTAACTCTGGTTTAGTTTGATAGGTGGATTAGTTATGGAAACTATATATATTTTTTATTGTAAAAGAGTGAAGATAGAAATAGAGAAGATAGAAAAGAAAAGGAGTTAGAAATTTTTAGAACTAGACCACTATTATTGATAATATATGTAATGTTTGTCTAAAACATTTTTCATCTATGAATGAAAAGGAGAATTAATTATTGCATACTTAAATCTGTGCATTCGAGTATTTGAAATTGGGTTTTCTGTGTGAAATCTTCTTTCATATAGTGATTATTCTTCCATTATACAATTCATTATATGTGTTTTATCCTTTACTAGTTTAACAATATATATCATTATCCATTTAATCATTATTGAAGATAGAATATGTATATTCTATTACCCATTACTATTATAAAATTTCACATTCATAACATGATGATGTGTGGATGTTAGTTTACCTTTAAAACACTTTTTGGTTAAAAATGTATCTGAATATTTCAATTATTTAAAATCTTAAAGGGAGCTATACCTTAATTCAGAGGGGAACTATTCTTAACAGTTCACCCATTTGTTGTTTTATTTATTTGTTCTTGAAAGAAGAAGGATATGGAGTCAAAATAGAACATTTTTATATAAGGACAAATCTATTAACCAACACTTTCCACATCACTCCAATACACTTTTCAACTTGTAAGTCCTTATCTCCATACATTTCCCTAAGGTTCTCTGCCTTTCTATGATACCACATGGTGTAGGTTGCGGTATAGGGTCCTAGTGAAGGATGCCAAACCACTTAGCCATCAAAGTGTTAATTAAATTATCAACTTATTTTATTGATAATATTTAGTTTATATCAACTTATTAAAATATTGGAGACCTCATGGTCTTCTTCACACACACATACACAAAAGCAACATGCATTATTCTCACAAATCACCCTCTCCCTAACTCTGCATTTCAATAGATTTTTGCTTCTAGCCTTGGCCTTATCTAGCCATCTGCAACAAAAACCTTTAACTTATAGCTCAACCCTTATATTTATATCCATGAGTACAACTATTTTGGTTAAGTAACATACACCTGGCAAGGGTAGGCTGACCAAGAACTACAAGCCTATGCTAAATATAGATTTTAACTCAGAAGACCTCAACCTTTTCAATTTTAATAAAAGTTAAATCATATCTTAAATTTAATATCTTATTTTCCTCTATTTTCATGTCATTTTCTATACCATCCTTGTCTTAAAATTCCATGTTTTGATCATGTCCACTAGCTAGCATCTAGCTATATCCTCCATTTTCAAGCTTTGTGCTATGATGCCTTATGATTTATGTCTATACTCCATGTTTTAGGAAATTATTTATCTATACACATATTCTTTACTTGATTCCTTAAAACTTCACAAAATTGTTCTTGCCCTTTTCTCGATCCACATGAGCTTATCAAGTGGCTCTACGAATTTTTTTTCAAATCCTATTTTGCTCGATTCTCTCATGCCCAACTTTTCCTTTTTTGTTTACATGCATGTGCAATTTTATTTATAATTAAAAACGTGGGTGATGAAGGATTTCTGATTTACCTAGGATGCTCTAACATCATTATAAATATAATTGTAATTAAATTATATGATAAAACAATTATATAATTAATATAATAAATAATTTTAATTAACTAAAAAAAATTAAAGTGTAATATAATTATAAAAATTAATGTTGAAATTCATTCACATTTTAAGTTGACTTAGTATAGGGTCAGTGCACAAAGTT
This sequence comes from Torreya grandis, assembly GCA_037957365.1. Classification (NCBI taxonomy): domain Eukaryota; kingdom Viridiplantae; phylum Streptophyta; class Pinopsida; order Cupressales; family Taxaceae; genus Torreya; species Torreya grandis. The sequence goes on from JARHVA010000434.1 coordinate 1,203,104, forward strand.
GGGGGATAAAAAGTGTCATACCCGTGGACATGATTTTCCTAAATTTTTTTAAAAAGATAAACTTGTATAGATAATTTGAGATATCTACACTCCAAATTTGAATATGGTATAACATCATGAAATATAGAATTTTGAGTCTAGTTTCCAAAACACTAATTTTTTTTTAAAAATGGTTAATTATAACTAGGTCAAATATCTAAAATTTGAAGAGGAACTCCTATTTTTTCAAAAAATAAAGTAGATAGACAGCCATGAAGTGCACCATTTTTTTAGCAACATTTAATATTATTTGAAACCCTTTGGCTGAAATTTAGATAATAGCTTATAGTTTATGACATTTATTTTTTTATTTTTTCAATAAATACTTTTTTTTATGAATTTTTCAAGTAAAAAGATATTGAAAACTGACCAAAAAAATAGATAGTCATCCATGAGACACACCTAACCACATCAAAAAATCCAAAAATCAATTTTTTTTGAATGTGTGTAGAATTAGGCCTAGTTTGTGGCCATATAACTTGTTTTTCACTTGGATCAATGAAAGACACATTACATGAACATGTATAGGCATATATGTTTTCAACGTGTAGTGGCCTAAAAAAGGTATTGTTAGAAATCAACATAGTTTGAAATCTTAAATTAGTCCAAAAATTATAAAAAACATATTTTTGGAAAGAGGAGAGTTTGATCATCATGATGGTATTAAGTTTTTGAATTTTTGTGTTGAAATTATTAGTGTATTTGGAAATCAAAGTTGAATTTTGTTATTTTTTATCATAACTCTCAAAACTTAGTTGTACATTGACAGTCCAAGCCTTTGGCTTGGGAATCCAAGCCATTCATGATCTAAAAGGCACATGCATTGAATTCAAATTAAAATAGAATGAATGTCTAAATAACATGATCATGGTATCAACATGATCACATTATTAATTGCATTAGTAACATGATCATGTTACTTAATAATATAATCACATTAATAATGAGATCACATTAATAACATGATCATGTTATTAATGCAATAACATTAATAATGTGATCATGTTAATAATTTGATTTCATTAATACCTCAATTTCATTATATATTCTCAACACCCTAGAACCCAAATTTGTATTTTCACCTACTAAAGGAGCCATTAAGCCTAGTAATCTTAAGATCAAAGTTTGGTTGATTAAGATTGTTGTTTCGAACCAAGTTCTTGTCAAGATTTGATAGTATTGAATGACAATTTTAGATGTATTAACCTATGAATAAATTTATTATTCATTTGACATGATTCTAATCTTCCTTAAAATGTAGATAGTCATAATTCATCTTAGACAGGGTCAAGAAGCCAAAAGTTGGTTTTTGGTGACCCACTGATCCAAATCACTCATAATTTGGTAGATTTAATTTAGATTTAATTTTTACATGATTAAATAAATTATATTTTACAAAAATGAATTGGAGTACAAGGATCCTTTGACTGAGTAGTAATGGACCTAGAGTATTATGTTTGAATAATAGTTTAGTGATATTCCAATTGTTTAAGGATTAGTTATTTGAAAGTTGATATTTGAAAGGGAATTTATATTATTCACAAAATTCAAATGGTTTTTTGGAAAAAAAACAAATAAATCAAGGGTCATTTTATTTTTTGTGAAGTGTGTATATAGTCCTAAAATATGTTGAATTTGGTTAAATAGGACTAGTTTAGTTTTTGTGGATAATTGGTGATGTTTGAAACTTGTAAAAAACTTTTATAAACTTTGTAGTATTATCTGATTCTCTGATAATATTGTTTGAGTAAGTAAGTGTTGTTATATAAGGATCTATTTTCAAGGTATATCAATGCATTAGTACCCTATTTTACATATAAAAAGTTGTATTTTGTCAAATTCAAAGATGTGGCAAACATACATGCCTTATGATATAACTTATTTTATCATGAGATGTCATGAAATGCATTTTTTAAACCTATGGCCAAAACTTAGCCTTTGGAGTGCCATTGAAGTAAATTGGAGCTATTTCAATCCCTTTCAACATAATTGCATGATTGTAAAATGTGATTTAGGGGTTGATCAACTCCAATTTCATTAGCTCGATTGAAGTAAAAAATAATAATTTATTTATATGCAAGTTATAAATGTATAGAATGTGGTTTTGAGGTCAATAAACTTGAAGTCATTAGTTAATTAATGCAAATGTTGATTACTTTAATTATTAAGGTAATTAGGGTCAAGATTAGCCACATGAATGTATATTAAATTATATATTCAATGTGATTTGGAGTGAAATTAACCCTAATGTTATGTCATATATAATTAATCAAAGAGTTTATTGATTTAATAAGAGACATTTGAGGCCAATTTGAACCCCTTAAAGAACAAGATATGATTTGGGGAAAAATTAAAAGTTTGATTCTATCATGAATTGATCCAATTAATCAAATTATGTAATTAGGGGCATGATTTGGGAAAAGTTGATTCCCTAAACCAAATTTATGGCTCAATCAATTGTATCACATGTATGGATTAACTAACCCTACTTTTATCATAAATCCAAACATGTTTAGTTAATTATCACAAATAGGTGAACAACCAACTCACATTTTCTTCAATCAACTTAGTTATTGGACCATATATCTGCTATCTTAAACCCTAAACCCTATACCATTTAAATTAAACCCTAAACCATATTTAGACACCTAAAATTGGCCACCAATGGCTTCATACCAGACTTTAAACTGATTCTTACCAACCTTTTCAAATTAAGACTAAGAAATACTAAATGTCTCAAATTTGGATTATAACATGATATTTGGCCTATAGACTAATTAAATGGGGAAAATGCACACATGACATCATTTCAAATCTTTAAAAATGCTAAAATGCCTAAATATAATTAATTAGCATGAAAAACCTAAGCAAATGCCTAAATTGAATTGACCATGAGAAACTAATGAATTATCAAAAAAGAAATTTAAAAATCAAAGAATATCCTAGGAATTCATAATTACCTTTTTGTGAGTTGTTAAATATTCCAAAAATATCTCAACCTGCCTATTCATTTCTAGTCATGACCAGTTGACACTTTTTAACTCTAATGGGGTTAATTAACTCACAAAGGTTAAGTTTGAACACATTCCAATCTCTAACTACACTCTAACTCACCTTGGGTTGGGGTTAGTTTCTAAACCTATAAATACAAGCCTAGATCTCTTCATTTGGAGACCTTGGACATAGTAATGTTTTAATGTTGGTTTTATAACAAGATTTAAATCTATAGAGTTATAATGCCAAAATTGTGAATCACAATCCAAGCCATCAAGCTACATCAAGAAAGCATGAACCAAACAATGGTGCTAAGGAGAGAGAGAGATAGATAAGCTTTGTTGCCATAGACTTATTGAGCATAAGCCAAGCAAGCCAATGAAGAAATATCTTGGATCATTCAAGGAAGTTAAGAAAGGTTTTTTTTCTTATATTTTAGTTGTGCTTTGTTAATTGATTTTTATTCACTAAGCTCCCCCCTTTGATATAGGAAAGATAACATTATGCATGTTAGTGTGTTTTCTATTTTCTTTAATTTTGATTTCATTGTGAAGATAACACATGATATAACCACCCTTCTTGGATTCCTTAATCAGAAATGGCATGCCTGGAAGGACAAGAAGCATCCCATGTAGTAAGGAGATGAAGATGTAACTCAAAAATTGATAAAAGAATGATTGAATATCCTTAAATTTATAGTTTTAACTTTGATTTTACTATATTTTTAATTCTTGAAATATCTCAGATCTACATAGAGACTGACATTGATTAGGCATAACTAACATTGGTTTTGTTGAACCATCATCGGTTCTACCCAATCGAGATCAATTCTAGGTAACCAACATTGGTTAGAATGAAAGGGAAAATGGATAAAAAAACTTTGATTTTGAATCTATTTAGTAAACATAATCATTATTTCTTTGTTTCATTGATGTTTATACTCTCTACCTAACCTCTATGTTACAGGTTTTGAGGAATTTTTATTTGGTTTTCAACTAACCAATGTTTTTTTTTCATGTTGGTTTTGCCTTCAAGTTCACAGATCACCGATATTAGTCTTAATTAATTAGTATCATTTCTTTATGACCAATATCATTTTTCTTTGAGACCAATCAACATCGGTTGACTTAGAACTGGCATTAGTCAATTTTGACTGACCATGGTCACTATGTTTTTTTAAAAGTAAAAACCCAAGAGCTCCTTTCCCAATGTTTATTTTCTCATCATCAATTGTGCTTCTTAGTGGGGGGACACTCTATAATTTTTATATGGCCAAGGCATAATTAAAACAAGAATTTGCAAGTTTAAATTTTTTTTAAACTTAATTTTGGTGTTTTATAATGAACTTAGGCTAAATCTTGACCATTTGGTTTTTGGGCTTAAAACAAACTTAGATGATTTGTGTTGAAGTTGTTTTGTGAAATTTGTTACATGTTTCGCACTTAAGCTAAGGGGCCAAGTAACTTCACTCAAATATGTTTTAAATCTTACTCACATTGTCTTTTGGTGTTTAAAAAGAACATAGTTCATTTTTTATGCCTTAAATATCCTTTTTAACTTTTTGCAAGATCAACCAATGCCAAGGGGGGCATAAAACTTCACAACACATTTTGTTTTTTGTGCTTTAAAATGAACATTAAATCAACTATTTCATGCTTTTGCAAATGATCATTTTATGCCATGTTTTGTTTGGACTTGTTTTTTTATTTTCATAAAACTAATAGTGCATGTATACTCTCCCCCATTCCCTATAGGTAACTTAGGTGATCAAAAGTACATTTTCATTGCATTTGTGCCTAGTTCAAAGCATGAATAGAAATTTGTCTAGGCTCTCCCAAAAACCCATATGGTTTGGGTGATCTAAAATCAACCCTAAAGTCCTTCCACCTAGTCATTTATTTTTTGAAATTTGTATTATGAAGGGGATGTCATTACCTCTCATGAGTTCTCTAGAAAAGCATTGACTTGGGGCTTCATCTCCTGGCAGTGTTTCAATCCAACTCCATGGTAGGGTATAAAAATTAGGGTATGAATATTTTGATAGCTATGGGGTTGAGTGACTGACCTCTCCTTTCATAACAAAGGCTTGAGTCAGGTATGGTCAATTGGGGGATTCCACTAAGAAGTCCATAGATGGAATCATCATGCAAAGGAGTAGACCCTTGCATGATAAGTTTATCATTATAAACTCAATTGATGTGATGCTTCTCTTGTATTAGCCATGCTTGGGATCAATCTAAATGGTTGTAACTTATAAGTTTTAGTCAACCCTACTTTCCACCCCTTGATAGGATCTAGGAGGATATACGTAGTTGTATTTTTGTCATTTATTCTTTTATTGCTTGGTTTTTTGTGTCTAAAACTTTATTTATTAAACCATTACATACTGAGTTTTGTTTATACACACTCCTTTATTTGAGGGGGTATTATACTAGTCCTTTTATTGCATACCTTTTCCTTAAAAAATTTGCCAAACTTATTTGTGTGTGTCTTGATTGAAAAGGGTAATGTTATGCTGCCAAGATTCATTTTAATATTTTGTGCCTTGAGTCTTTGAAGCAAACCATTATCACATCTTTAGAGAGTGATAACATCATTACATTGATAAATTTTATTTCAAGACTTTTTACTTTGTGCTACATGACAATTTTTAGAACTAATGACACATATGTCATTTAAACCTTCATCTTGTACCATTATACCATTCCATTATTCCTAGTTTGTTATTTGTTTAAAGGTTCCTAGTTTCCCAAGTTGATTTTTTAATTAACCTTTTTAAGTTTGGATTCAAACATTAATTGATTTATGTTTAAGCCTCATCTCACAAGGGTTGATACATAGATATTTCTCTTTTGAGTTGTATAACTTAGGTTAATTCATTACCTAACTTTTAAAATTATTTTTTGGATATTTTCCTAGTGTCTTTATGCCATTCAATTTTATCTATATTGTTTATTTCAAAGATCCTAGTTTTCATCATTGTTTATGCTTTTGTTTGGGAGAAAATAGTCTCTCTCCATATGCCTTTTACCTTATACCTTATGCCAAATAACCAAGAATATGTTTGATTCTATATGTCAATTTTATTCCAAGGTGTTCTAAGTTTTTTAGATTAAAAATCTCATCCTTTGTTTCAATTCTAGCTTTTGACACCATGTTTGGCCAAACATCCTAGCACATGCCTATTTTGAGTCTAGCTTTTAACATTGTGTTTGGCCAAAAGACCTGGAAAACTTTACATTTCCTAGTTAAGACCTATTTGGAAAATTTTGAACCTAGATTTTGACATGTCATTTTTATTTATATGTTTGACCTTTTGTGTATGAGACATTTGATATTTGACATTAGATTATTTTATATCAAGTTTTTAGCACATACCATTTTGGAGATACAAGTCCTCGAGACCAAGTTAGATCAATTTTGAACCATTTGTCATTTCCACATCATTTTTAGAGTTTGTAAAATTGTAGACCTTTCTATATAGCTTTCATTATTGACATGGAGATGTCTAGCTACACTTATGGTGGAGTCATGTACAATCCTAGTTATGATAGAATGGCCATGTGAAATGAAATTATTTTAGACCCTATTGTTATAATTGTATTTGTGATATGGATCCATATCCTCCTTATAACCCTCAATTTGGGGAACAAAGCCAAGATCCTCAAGATCCTCCTTACGATCTAACTTATGATAGAATAGCCATGTAAATTGACCATAATCATTACCTCTTTAATGAAGAAGTGGTTTATGAGATAGATTCTTATCCTCCCTACATGTCATGCTATGTTTTATGTTTTTTTATTTTTATTTTATAAAATAAGTAAAAACTTAAAAGAAGGGTATGGTTTAGAAGAACTTGAAATTAGTTACATGCTCGTGATCTAGTCGATGTAAAGAACTCCTCTTTGGATTGCAAGGATGACCTGCAATAAACAAAACTACAAATAGATTGATTATCAAGATAGATGGGTGGATTACCTATAAAATTCTAGATCTAAGAAGTACTAGACTTCCTTGAAAGGTTGTCAATCCATTCTTTTAAACAAGTTAAGTTCTGAAAAATGAGAATATATGCTTGCATAAAGTAATAGGTAGTACTAAAACTCAATGAAATAAATGATTTCCAAGAAATAATTAAATTAAAAAAATAAAATTAACAAAGAATGCTAAACTATTAATTATATTTTGGATTATTGCTTTTGACTCTATGTGGTGACAGGGATAGAGAAACAGGGCTTTTAGTTAAGGTTTATAGATGGTTTTAACTTGTTATTTTGGGTAAAATGAGTTACACAATGAGTAATGATGGTCAATAGTAACCAAAAATATTCAAGGGATGACTAATACTAATTAAGGATGATTGATGTTGGCTAGGTATGATTTTTATCAGTCACTATGGTTTTTGGCAGTTTTGGGTTTAGGTAAAAGGGAGCTTTGGTTTAGTTTTAAAAGGGTTTTGTAGGATATTTGGGAGTTGGATGTTGGTTGTGAAGACAAAATATGGTATCAAAGATATCAAATATATGGATTTAATACTCATGTAGTTAGGAATGGTAATTAGGTACTTGGTGGAAAAGGGGAGTGTTTGGAGTTGGAGAACTTTAGAACAAAGGGAGTGTGGAGAGAGATTGGGAGAAGATGCAAACACTAAACTATTAAAAAATAAATACCAAACTAAAATCAAGTACATGATACTTATAATGGTAGTTACTAGCTTGAAGAAGTCCTAAAGCTAAGTGTGAGCCACTTGGGAACCTAAAATAATGTGGATAGAGTAACGGTCCTTGAGTCCTTAGTATTGAGGTACTAAAACACTTTCTTGTCTCTAGTCTAGTTTTGGTTCAAATTTAGTTCACATGAGAGTAGTTAGTATTTGCTCTGAATTATTACACCTTCCCACCTTTGAGTAAGGGTCATTGGGTAGCATTAAGTAATAGATGTTGGTCCTAGTCATTTGGTGTCGATTGAGGGGTGATAGACATTGGTCATAGAAAAATAGTCCAAAGTATGTTAAAAATGGTCATTTGTAATTAAGATTAGATGTTATGACTAATGTAAATGGTTAGAGGTTATTTAAGTCATTATTGGTATGCATGAGAAAGAAGTCTAGGAGGTTAGGTCATTAAATGCCAAAGTGGGAAATAGTCTTAAGGCTAGGTGTCAATAATTTAGCTACAGGTTTAGGTGGGTGAGGTGTAAATAGGATCATTTAACTTAATTAACATATTAAATTTTCCAAATGGGGTAGATGGGTGTTTTTAATGATTTTTAAAAATATCCTAAACCAAGGGGGCCAAGGGGGTATTTTACAACAACTAGAACCATGTGGTACAGTTTTCTAGTGTCTACATTTTGCCCTTTTTTATTGCATAGGTTGCATCCTCAAGCTAAAAAATAAAAATAATTGGTGCAATGGAAGGTTGGATGCCTCAAGTATGGGAGGAGGTCTTCCCCCTCAAACTATGATGTGATGAGGTAAAAATGAAGTTGAGTGTGGCTTTGAAAATTAGGTATGTGAGTGGCACAGTGGTTAGGCATGGAAGCACAAAAGGGTACATAAGATGCAACAAAGTACAATGTCAATAATTATGCCTAGATGAGGTTGCTAGGGTGGAAGAGTGATAAATAAGGTGGCACATAGGAGGACACATGATAAATGAACTAGGTCACAAAATTAGTAATATTTGATATGGGTGCACTTATAAATGTAAGTCTCTATGTGAAGGTATTTATGTTCATAGGGAGAAAAAATTAGGGTGATCCTGAGAAGACAAAATAGGGTACAAATGTCAAAACCACAAGTGGGTTTGTTTTGAGATACTGAGAGGGTTGCATATGAAAGTCACATTGTTCATAAATTTTTAGATCATGACAAGGATATTTTAGTTAAGGTATGTTGTAAAATAGGGTTGGTGATAGAAAGACAAGTGACAAGATAATTGGTTGTAGAAATAGTGTTTGTGTGTTGGGTTAGCACCTATAAACTCAAGTCTCCTAGGCAAGGTGGACATGTTCACAGGGATCAAAAAGTAGGACATGATTTTGAGAAGATAAATTGGTTACAAGTGTCAGGACCAAAAAGGGTCATTTTCCGATGCACCTAAATGGTTATGTATAAAATTAGCATGATTTCATCAAGTATGGTTGTGATCTAGGAATTTAACTCAATAGAGGATGGTTAGTGTGGTGTTAGTTCCAAAATGAAAACAAAAAAGAAAGAAACACACTAACTAGCATAATATCTTTAGGCATAGACATTAAGGAGAGCTTAGTTAAAAAACATGAATAAAACACACAACTAAAATGTAAAAGAAACCCTATTTTACCTTCCTTATATGCTCCAAAATACTTATTGTAGTGGCTGGCTTGGCTTGTGCTCATGAAGTCCTTCGAAATAGAAGATTGGCTACCTCCATCTCTCCTTGGCACCTTTGGCTTGTGGCTTGGCTTGGTTTGGAATCAATTTGTCATGGTAACACTAGTTGTAATGGCTTCTTGAAAATATTTTTTCACTATAACTTTGCAATAAAATAGCTTATAAATGATGTGGTAAGGCCTCCCTATTTATAGATTTTTGGATTTGATCAAAATCAACCTCAACCATCCATCTCAAGATTGAGATGTGTGGTTGAGGATTAATTCAATTTTTGGAATTAAGTTTTTAATTATCATCATCATGACATTAGAAGAAGGGGAAATTAAGAGGCATGGAGGGCATCATGGAAGGCATTGATGGGGCATGGAGGACATGAATCCTAATTTTTATGGAATTTATGGCTTAGGGATGTCTTCCCAAAAAGTGGGGTTACCTGATGATGCAAATATTTAATATTCATTTCCAAAAATAAGTTTTTAATAAGTTTCTATGTAATTATTAATTATGTTTTGATTTATGTTAATTATCTCCTAAGCATGATTAAGCATTTTGTGCACAAATTACTCAATTTGATCAGAATGACTTGTTATTGGTCCAAAATTTTACTGGATTAGAATTATAAGGTAATGTCAGATGTGTTGGATCTATATTCCCTTTTAGGATGTTACTGGTAATAAATAACAAAGGCATACATCTTGTGTAATAGATTTGATAAGAAAGAGCAATCCAGAGCACCTAGGTACAAAATTGGCATTTTGACTTAGAATAATATGATCATATTTAGCTAGTCCATAAATTGCATTGCCTTGTTTAGGGATACCCTGGATAAAATCAACACTTGAATATGTCAATTTCATATTATTTATCATGTTTTAGTGTTTTTAGGCCAAATATAGGTTGAATATAAATTACATTACCCTATTAGGGAGATGCTCATCTGAACTAATTTAGGTTGAAATTCTTTCATGGTTAATTACTCTATTTGGGATATGAATAGGATGGAATCAGGATGTTAGTGCTGAAGAGATGCCACCATTGCTAAATAGACTTCTTGATGCTGAGGTTTTTGGTAGCATGTGTTAGTAGGCATCATGGTGTTACATCATGAGCACTTGGCTGAAATATGCATGAGGACTGACTCTCGTAATCCAATACTCAATAAAAACATAATGCAGCAATGATAGAAACAATGATGACAATGTAAACATATGAATATGGATGGATTCAAGTGTATGTGTGGAAAAAGAATCACCCAATTAACACACATAAACTGAATCAAGACAATAGTGTTGAAATCAAATAAATAGATAGACAAACAAACTAAATAAGTAGAAATAAACAAACAAACAATGCAATAGAAATCCTACGAACATTGACCCTAGAAAATAGATGACAACTTAACAAATGAAAAAAATGGGGGAATAGAAGAAAAGGAAGGGGGTGGCTGAGCTATCTCCATATGTACTAGGCAAGTGGATGTTGCCTACATAGTTTCATAGATGTAATATCCAATAAAAAAACTTCAAGCCAAATGTAGTTCTCTCAGGGAATGGGAAGAATGTGATAAATGAGGAAAACAAACATAATGGATTTGATATAAGAATAGGAATGGTCTTGAAAAATGGCAAGTGTGAGAGATAAAAAGGCCAAAAAGGATGGGGAAACTAAATGATAAGTGATTTGCTTGTAACTTAGTAAGGGTTCCCAGAGTCCTTAAGGCAAAGAAGTGGTCAATGTTTTTGTTCTTTTCTAATGATTTTTTAAATGTTTTAAGAATTTTTTGAAGTGTCTCAACTTGATCAAGAATTATGAGACACTAAATGGTTCAACCTCATAAAATAGCAAGAGCATTTTAATGAAGGTTACTCATAAAATGGTGACAACGTGGCTTAGGTTGCTCATAAAATGGTGAGAGCATTTAAACGAAGGTTGCTCACAAAATGGTGAGAGCATGGCTTAGGTTGCTTACAAAATGGTGAGATCATTTAAATAAAGTTTTCTCACAAAATTGTGAGATAATGGCTTAGGTTACTCACAAAATAGTGATAGTGTAGCTTAGGTTGCTCATAAAATGGCAAGATCATTGCTTAGGTTGCTCACAAAATGATGAGAGTGTTGGGAAAAGGGTGACTGAGCCAACCTCAACAAGTATTGAGCACTACCTACATAGTCCCAGAGTAGGACCTCAAGTTACTATAGTTCCACCCTTACAGTGGATGAACTTGACTAGTGTAGTAATTAATTCAAACAAAATAGGCACAGTTGATTAAAAAAAAAGTACATTATGGCATAAGAAGTGGCAAGTTGGTATATCAAGGCTTAATGTTTCCCCTAATTTTCTGATAGGTAGTTATAATTAGGACATAAAGGCATAGATCAGTGATACTAATTTTCCCAAAGGTGGTTATAATTAGTAGCAAGACCGGTGGTAAGAAAGGAATAATAAATGAAGGATGCAACTACCAAAACTTCTATCACTCTATCCCAAAATACACTCTTTATCTGTAGTACTTGAACTAACTGATGAACTAATCAGATACCTCGATGCTAAAACTATGTAATAAATGAAAAAAACCAAGGTCAAACATGCTAGGCTTTAGAAGACACTGGGTTGATAAAATTGAAGTGAAAAGTGGATACGGTGAAGAGATGGATAAGGACGGTATTTGTATAAAGAAGAATAGTGATAAAATGGCATAATTGAAATGGTCCTTATAAAAAATACACCTTAGCATTCAATCATAGTACTACTTAAGATGAATAATATTCATCAGCTCAGAAAGTTCATCTCCATCTGGTGTGGTAAGCCTATATGTTCCTAATCCATAATCTGTAGTGATGATGAAAGGCCCTATCTAGTTTGGTTTGAATTTCCCTTTATGCTTTTTCTTAGCCATGATATTATTTTGGTTTTCTTTAAGAATAAGATCACCAAGTTCAAATTTTATATACTTAACATGATGATTATAGTGGCCTTTGAGTCAATTTTGATATGCTTGAATATTTTTGAGCATAGCCATGTGTTTCTCATTAAGGATATCTAGCTCTTACAGGTGAGCTACTCAATAGTCATGATCATCCAAGACATGATTGAAAGAGATGCATAGTGAAGGTAATTTGACCTCAATGGGAAGGATGGCTTTAGTATCATAAATAAGTGAGTATGGAGTGGCTCCTATGGGTGTATGATGATTGGTATTATATGCCCAAAGGGTAGGGAATATCTGGAGGTGACAATCATGACTGACATCATTGACAATCTTTTTGAGGATGTTAATAATTTTTTTATTAGATGCCTCAGCTTGGCCATTACCTTAAGGGTAATATGTTGTAGAAAAATGTTGTGTGATATTATATTTAGTACATAGCTAATCTACATCTTTGTTCTTGAATGATCCTCCATTATTGAATATAATGTTAGAGGGGATACCATAGTGACAAATGAGATGGTTAAAGATGAATTTGGAGTTTTTCTTTCTAGTCACATGAGGGGTATAGATTTAACCCACTTAGTGAAATACTCATTAGCATTAAGGATATGTTTATGGCCATCAGAGGAAGTGGGTTTAATCTTCCCAATGAGGCCAAGTCCCTATGTAGAAAATGGCCATGGCATCAACATTAGTTTCAGAGTTTTTACTGGGGCATGAATTAGATTAGCATGACATTGACATTTGTCACACTTTTTTTACATATGTAGTGACATTTGTGTCCATTATAGGCTAATAATAATCAATACGTAAAAGCTTTTTAGACAGGACTGCCTTGCTAAAATGAACACCGCATACTCATTCATGAACTTCTGTTAATGCTAATGTAGACTCTATTAAGTTTAAACAACAAAGCAAAGTTCCATCAAAATTGTGATGGTAAAGGGTGGATCCAAGTAAATTATAATGAGTCAATTGACGAATGAAGGTTTTTGTTTGTTTTTGAGATAGGTTAGGTGGCCAAACTTGGTCATGAAGGTAGTTGTAAAGTTCTAAGTACTAGATAGAATTAGGACCAATAATATCACAAATCATTACAATGGTTGAAATTTCATGAGTTGGTGCTAAAAAATTATTGATGAGGAACTGATACTCTCTATATTTATCTATTTGTCAAATTAGAGATCCAATAGTAGCCATGGTATTTGTATTTCTGTTACTAGCCCTTGGTATGTACTTAGACTAAATATTGGCAATTTGTTGCTTAAGAGTGTCGACCATGGCTTTATATGGAACTAAATTGTCATATTTGGTCTGAAAATGATCTGTGACTTGATTGATGATTAACTGAGAATCACCATAAACTTAGAGATGAGATATATTCCAATGCACTACTTGTCAAAGCCCTACAATAAGTGCTTCATACTCAGCCATGTTGTTTGTACAAGGAAAGCTGATTCTAAATGATTTAGGGATTAAATCCCCCTATGGTGTAATAAATAATAAGCCTATCCCCAATCCATATAAATGAACCATCAAAATATAGCTTCCAAGGCTACTCCTCAAGGGGTGTGTTAATTATGGTCATTATGGATTCATCAAGAAATTGAAACGTGAGTGGTTATGTGTCTGTGAGAGGTGCTTCAGTAAGTTGATCTATAAGAACTTGTCCCTTGATTACCTTTTGATTGATGTATGCTATGTCAAACTCACTAAGAATCATGATCTATTAATCCATTCTACTTTGAAAAGCTATTTTAGATAGTAGATACTTGAGCGGATCTACCTTTTAAATGACCATGGTCTTATTATTCAACATGTAATGGTGTAGTTTCTAAGCTACAAAAACCATGGCTAGACAAGATTTTTCAATAGGTGCATAGTTATGTTCATATTTAACCAAGGTATGGCTTAGATAATACATAGCATGCTCTTTTCTATTGTCATCATGTTGAGCCAAGAGTGCCCCCAGAGCATGGTCAGTAGTTGATAGGTATAACAAGAATGGCTTTCCTAGCATAAGAAGTAATAAAATAGGTGGATTAATAAGATAGTATTTGACTTGTTAAAAAGTTATTTGGAAGTGATCATCCTAGTGAAATGTAAATCCTTTTTTCAAAAAGTATGTAAATGGATGGAACTTGTTTGCTAACTGAGATATGAAGCATCAGATTGACTGAATCTTACCCTACAAACCATGGAATTGCTTTAAATTGGTTAGTAGTGGCATCTCAATTATAGCATGGTCTTTAGCTAGATCGACTTCAATACCTCTATGAGAGATGATGAAGCCAAGTAGTTTTCCTGAAGTTACACCAAACACATATTTATTTGGATTGAGTCTAACTTTTTACTCTCATAATCTTTTAAATATCTTATGCAACACTACTAGATGGTTGGCCTTAATTTTAGATTTTTCTAATATGTCATCGACATAGTCTTTAACAATAGCATGCATCATATCATGGAATATGATATTCATGGCCCTTTGATATGTAGCTCCATCATTCTTAAGGCCAAATGGCATTACTTGATAATAAAATGTTCCCCATGGAGTGGTGAATGTAGTTTTCTATTGGTCTTCTAGTGTTATTCTGATCTAGTTATATCCTAAAAAGCCATCCATGAGTGAAAGCATTCCATAACTGGCCATGGAGTCAATGATCATGTCAATATTAGGTAATGTAAAATCATCTTTAGGACAAGTTTTGTTGATGTCTCAAAAATTAGTACAAATTTTGATCCCTTCAAGTTTTTTACTAATAGGCACCACATTAAAGATCCATTCTGAGTAGTCAATAGATCATATACATCTTAATTCTAAGAGTTTTTCCAACTCTTTATTTACTAATACAATAATGTGAGGATACATCTTACATGGCTTTTATTTTACTACTTTGGCATCAAGATTAACCATAAGGTGGTGAAAAACCAAGGTGATGTCTAAACATGGCATGGCAAAATAGGCCCATGCAAAGATATCTAAAAATTCTCTCAAAAGAGTTGTAAAGATGTCACATTCATTCTCAATGAGGGACATGCCTAATTTTATCCATTTTAGGTCTGATGGAGTCTTGATATTTACCTCTATTTTAGCTTCAACTAGAAGGGTCAAACCATCTTCTAGGATAGTAGGCAGTGACTTGAACTTTTGAATTATGTTAGGGTCCTCTGTTAGGAATTGTTCTTTAACTTCTCATAAGCATGATGAATCAGAGTCCCCTAATGGAAGATATAGACATGTGACAAAAACAATTAGAAATTCTTCAAGAATTTGATAAAATACTTATTATTTCTCAAATCTAAACTTTGATCCACATGCAAGTTCCTCATTGGTGTTTTCCTGGTCTAAATTCAAAGAAGAATTAACACCCCCATCTAATGGTGCCTGAAACAGGTTTTCACCACTAGACTAGCCTTTATCTTTACTTTTTCCCTAGTCAAAAAGCACCTCAAAGAGGTTTTCACTTTGGGACTCAATGTTTTACTTTTTTTTTTTTGGCTAAGGGCGTTCACTCACTCTCCAAAATAGGCTGTAGGATCTAATGTGATTGAGAACCCTAATTTATGATCTCCTAATGGAATATTGTCTGTAAGGCCTAAAAATTCACAAAATGCCTCATCATTATGAGACTTATTAATTGGTAGACTAGATTCTTGATGGTCTCAATTTATCAATTGGTGATGATATAATGGCAAATGGTTATGATGAATGGCCAAGGTAAGGGTGCAAATGGAATTGTTATTAAACAAGTTAGTTTTAGCTAGGTCATCAAAGGTGAGGCTATGATCAAACTCTACTTCATTATCGACATGATCATTACTAGTCGCTAGTGATGGAGTTTGAATAAGATATGTGGGGTCACCCCCAAGTGGTTTAAATCCAACTCCATAAGGTTTTTCATACTTAGTCATAGAAATTAGCTCGATCGTTCCTTGTTGATTCGATCCAAGGCATCTTCCTTCATAATTGTGACACTTCATGATCCTATTAGGATTAGGATACTTGGCATTTTTATAACAATAAGCTTGGTTGTTATTAAATAACCATGATTCATCCCCTTCAAGAGGGTCAGGTCCTAGGCTAGATGCTGGTACAAATGTGGCAGGTCCTTTATCTTTGTTCTTTTGTTGCCATTGCATATACAAGATGACTTTAGGTCACCCAAAGGTTTTTAGATTCTAAGGAAGATTGGCAATATGAAATGTATCATGGGTCACATATTCTCCTAGTCCATTATCTAAAATGGTGAAATGATTAGAAGCTTCAAGAGGTGACATGTGGGAAAGGGAATCCAAAGTATTAAGATCTATGCAATTATCCGATGAAGGATCAATAAGTATATCTTTTCCTTTATCCTAATTGGATCTTAGATTCATATTGTATTGATAGTTATAGATTTGAAATTTGGCCTCAAGATGCTTGTAATGATCATATGGGTGTAAATCTCTTAGAATATTCACTTCCATCCCTGAGTGGGAAAACTTGATACATTGGTGTAGCATTGATGGGACTACATGAATCGCATGTAACCAAGGCCTACCTATAAGCATGTTGTATGATAACTCAAGATCAAGCACATGGAAAAGTGTATCATGGATTAAAGGCCCAATGATAATTGGCAAATTAATGGTGCCTTATGATTCTCTTTCCTGATTATCATAAGCTTTGATGGTTATTATTTCTAGTTGGAGATCTACCATTGTATACCCAAGAAGCTTGATGAGCTTTAGAGACACTATGTTGAGGCCTTATCCATTGTCTATAAGGACATGTTTCAATTTATGCCATTTGATACAAACTTCTATGTATAATGAGTTATTATGGATTGGGCCAAGGGAAGACATATTACTTTGGTTGAATGTGACTTGTTGGGCTGGAGCTAGGTGTCCAACCAAAGCTTGAAATTTATCAAGGGGTATGTCATTAGCAATAGTGGATTGGCTCAAAAACTCATTAAAGATGTTTTTATAGATTATTGATGTTCAAGGAAAATCTAAAATAAATTTTTTTATTGGTGTCTATTATAATTGTTTCGCAATATCAAATTTCCTATCTTGGTTGGTAGTGAATGGTTTATTTCAAGGCTGAATGGTTGGTTGAATGATAGGTAACGTGGTAGGTGGTTGTGGGCCTAGGATAGTAATATTTGACCTTCAAGTTGTGATTGCACAATAAGGATTAAATATTGGACCATTATTGCTAATTGACATTAGAAATGGTGTGGAACTAGAAAGGACAAGTCTCAGTTAACAATACACTTACATGTGGTCACATGGCAAGAATGAATTATCGATATAAGGTCCAAAAGGGGAATTCCTAGTTTGTTGGTTTGCCTATATGCACTTCCAAGTCAAATAAGGATTATCCATGTAATTTGGTTGAATATTGTTGTTTAGCAATGGTCTAGGCTGATTAGTGCTTGGTTTTGGATTAATGGACATGGTATTAATGCTACCCCCTGTAATATGACCTATAATATTATTTTAGTCATGTGAAACTACATGGTAGGCTTGTTGGTTTTTACTATTCTAATTTTGGTTTTGTCCATTATTTTATCATTGTGGGTTTTATTACTAATTTTGTTGATTCTACTACTTTGGCCTTTAATTTTGATACTGTCGATTTTGATGTTACATTGGCCATTGTTGTTGTTATTATTATTGTTGATTATTTTACTGTTACTGATTATTATGTCAGGGAAATGGGTTTTGATAAATCCAAAGAGTTTTATTATGAGTGGAAGCACCATTATCCAATGTTATCTCCCCATTCTCCAACATATTCTCAATTAAATTCTTGATTTGGACACATCTTTATAGATTATGCCCGTTGACCCAATGATAGTCACACAATTCATTTTAACGATATCAATCAGGATAAGGAATGCCTTTTGGATAATGTTTTGGTATAGGCCAACTAATCATATTAGTGGTAGTAAGCTTATAAATATAGATTAAATAGGTTCTCCTAGGTCACTAAAGACATGATGTGTAGGCACAATGCTCTTAGGAGGAGGGGTTTGCAATGGTAACAATTTTTGTATTTATTTTGCAAGTTTTGGTTATTATGCTTGTAGCACTAGTTGAGTAAGATTAAACTAAAAAGGTGGTGTATATTATGTTTTCACCATTTGGACATGATGAGACTCGATTACTTCATTTCCCATAACATTCCTATTGTGCTTGAATTTCTTCGATCTTTCATGGTTATTAGCTTAGGTTGGTTGTGATGTTAGTACTTGAATGGGATGTTGGTCATTTCCCTAATTGGTACCTTTATTTTAATTAGTTGAATTAAGCTTGATGACTCCTTTATTGATGAGCATCCTCTCAATTAACAAACCTTTATCAATGATTTTCTTAAACATATGTGCACATTATAGTTCTAGATGGTAAGCAATCTCACTATGCAAATTTTTGGTAAACATAGTGGCTAATTATTTATCTAGTAAACTATGGGTGAAATGACTTGCAATGGCTCTCCACCACTATAAAAAACTTTCAAAACTCTCACCAGATTTTTACTTTGCTTGTGTTAATTCCACCAATGAAATCTCATGCTTGAGATTATAGGAAAAGTGTTGCATAAACTTATCAAAAAAATCATCAAAATCCATTACTAAATTTTTGGGAAACTTCAAAAACCACTCCAGGGCTTGTCTAACCAAGCTTCTTGGAAATAATAGCAAAAGGTATATATTTTTATATCCCACTGGTTGATTTGCAATTAAGAATTCAATCAAATGAGCCTTAGGGTCACCTTTCCCTTTGTATTTATCAAATTTTAGTGGTTTGTATCCTGGAGGAAATGGTATCTACAAATACTTCATATTGAATGGATAGAAACATACATCATCTAATTTGAACTTTTTATTTTGTTTACTAGCTTGAATGGTAGCAATTACATCCTTCATATATTACAATTCTTGGGATAGGAAATTGGAAGGAATATTGGTTTGAGGGAGAATTTGGGTTTGGATAGATGGTTGGGAGGTCATGAGCGGAACACTTTGACCAAGGTATGGTGGAGATACCTATTGGGGTACATTGTCTTAGTTGGGGAATGGACCAATAATACACATACTTGGATTAAGATATACTTGAAATTGCAGACTTGGTTGTGTGATATTTGGGTTTGGGTTGGTGATAAAGGTTTGACTTAGAGGATTTTATGGTTGGGATGGAGGGATATAACTATATTATACCTGGTATGGTTAAAAAGGGGCATGCTACCGACTAATTGAACCTTATTTTTGAGTGGGAACTTGTAGACCAAGTCCTTATTTGTGAATTTATGGCACATTTTAGACTAATGGTTATCTAGTAGGTACTTAAGAAACATGGGGACCTCCTTGTTGAATGAGTTCCTATAAAGAAGTGAAAGTGGGTTATATATTTAGCATCTATCATTGACCAATATTTTCACATTGTTGACTAGTCATTGTTTGGTTTTGGATTGGCATATTAGTCTATGATTGAAGATGTATGTTCATCATTACCTGGTGAGGTGGCAATATATTTGTCCTCTATTGTGTTGATACACTAGGTTGTGTCTATTATTATGGGATACTACTCACTACTTGTTGAGGATGAGTAAGGTTCATCACATTCTATCATTGATGCATGGTATTGGCTAGTATTGGATTACCTAATCCCATAGGTTATATGCTTGAGGAAGCAGCTGATTGAGGTTGGGGCATAGAAACTTCTACTCCCTAGTATGATGACCTATTCATAGGATTAACTATAGGCACATGTTTTTGGCTAGTTTTTTGTGCATTAGTACCACTTTGATTAGGAATGGATGTTGTTTGCACATTATTTACTATGTTTAGCTCACTATTCAATGTAGAGGTCAAAGACACTTCTTTAGTAACGGGCATATGCATCAATTCATCTATTGAAATAGTTTGTATGATTGGGTTGGAATTTAGATTCTCTTGTCTAGTTAACTCTATTAATACTTTTATTGAAGGAACTAGGTTAATGAGAGGCTTACTTACCATGTTCATCTGATTGAAATCATGTTTTAGATTTAGATATGTTTGATATGATGTCTGCATTTGGTTAAAGTGTTCTTCTGTGATGTTTTTTCCTTGATAAAAAATATTAGGATCTTGGTATGTTATTTGGACTAGAGCCATAGGATTGCTAGAAGAAACTTATTGATTGTAAATGATATTGTGGGGCACTCTTACTAGACTTAGTAAATTTTCATGGGGGAAGTATACTGGAAACTTAGCCCCTACTTATATGGCTCTAACCAAAATATCATCTTTGTTCTCTAACAAATATCACTCAAACAAAAATGGATCATACGTGGAAGTTGTATTAGTATAATATGACTATTGAAGTAGTGGCTCATCCATTACAAGTATTGTAGCTAAGTAAGAGGGATAAGAATCCATCTCATAATTAATATTATCCATATAGGGTTCTTACACCATTTCTTCCTGTGCAACCACATTATTAATTCCTAGATTGTACATGAGTCCACTATGAGTATAGGAATACATGTTGGGATCCATAGTCAATGATTTTGGGATAAAAAGTCAAAGAGTTCTATAAACTCTAAAAATAACAACATATAAAATAGATGATGTCCCAACTTGGTCTAGATTTTTTAAAAGAATCAAAAGGTTTATGCAAAGTTTTGTGAGGAAATGAGCGAGCATGAAGTATCTAATGTTTCACTGTTCACATAAAGATAAGTAAGTAAATGGTCCTAAAAATCAAAATTCTAAGCTCTAAGGTTGAAGTGTTTCAAATCAATCTAATTTAGGAAATTAGAAATTTGCTACGTATTTTGGCCAAACATAGCCTCAAAAGCTAGGCTCAAAAAAGGCATGCACTAGGAATCTTGGCCAAATGGCGTCAAAATCCAGAATTTGAAATAGATGAAAGTTTTAATCTAACAGATTTAAAACACTTCTAAAAAACACTAGGTATTTGATTCTTGGACATGAACTTAATAAAATAAGTATAAGGTATGAAACAAAATGAACTTTTGTAAATAGTTTATTTTCTCACAAAAAATGGTATAAAACTTGGTTCTTTTGACAAACAAGGTATATAAAGGTAATCAGCATAATTGTACTTTAGATAAAGGATCACAAAAAATATACTTGGATTGGTCTGAAAATGTAGGAACAAATTTGAAAATCTATGCAAGAAAGTCTATGAAATAATATTCAAAATGTTTTTGATAGCTTAATGATGCTATACTACCCAAAAGGTGTGATAAAAAGGTTTGTTTCAAAAACTCTCTAAGGCAAAGATGCTTTCCTACAATTTTGATAGCATAACACTACTTTTCTTAACTCAAAAATGTTTTGGTGCATAGACTCAAAGTGTAAGTGTTTAGCACAAAATGGCTTAAGTCTATCAAGTGATGATAATGATTATGAGTCTTTAAACAACCTTCAACTTAAATTGGAAATTAAACCCAAGTTCCCTCAAGTTTAGTGCAAATGGTGAACCCACTTAACACATCAACCCTATGAAATTATAAAGGTGTAATTCCAAATTTTAGATTATAAGTGAGGGACTTAAACAACTTTGGTAAAGGTCTATACTCAATTGGGTAGCATAACTACACCAAAGTGGATGATATGACTCAAGCTTTTGATGAAATTTTGAACAAGGCAAATTGATGATCTCACATGGATAGGATAACACCTCTTTGTTCAAAGGAAAATTTAGAGTATGTGTTTTGTTTGGATTGTTTGTTTACACCATGTTTTGACTCCAAACAAGACTTTAGTCTAGGACAAGACTAACTAATTAACCGTTCTTAGATCCTAAACTAAAAAAGTTGCTTGGTATTGTTGGAATCCATTAATATACATCATTTGAGATGATTTTAAGTGTTCATCCAAAAGTAAATTCACATTATATAGTAGGTTTTTTACACCACCCTTCTCTCAAATGATAATACTATGACATGGACCTTGAGGCACACCTTGCACCAACAATACTTCCATGACAAGTGGGGATTTGTCTAAGATCTAATAAGTTTCCAAATGATCTAGGGGAATCAATTGCATAATGACTTTCATGCCAAATAATTAAAAAGAAAAGCATGGATTTTGGGTTTGTATCACTTAGCTTGTTACAAAAAGGCCTAGTCTCTTTTGCAAACACTACATCCTGATATTCGCTTATTGTAGTGTGATTTCCAAAGTGCCATTACATCCTATGTGTAACTCCAAAGGAGACAAATGAAGTCAATTCTGGGAGATGAAACCCTTGGTCAAATCTTCCCTAAAGAACTTGTGGGAGGTGATGAATTCCCCCTCGCAAGCCAAGTTTGCATAAAAATAAAGAAAGTATGAATTAGAAAGACTTTAGGGTCATTTTCAAGGTCACCCAAACTTTGATGAGTTTTTGGGGAGTGCTTTAGATGACATTATTTCTAAGCCTTGGACTAGGCTACTTGCAATAGGAATGACACTTTTGGTTCTAAGGGTTCCCTATATGGGACAAATGGAAGAGCATACACACAACACTCCTTTTTTTACCAAACAAAAAATTTGATTAAACAACTATTGCAAACAAGAATTGACAAGTGTGTTTAATTTTAAACCTAAAATGAAAGATTTAGTGGTGTTCATTTAACCCCTTGGTCTTAGTTGTAAACTTTGAAAACATTCACCAAAACATCTAAGTCCTTTGTTAAACACCAAAAAAAGGTTCTTAATTTATTTTTAAACATGCAAAGGTGATTTAAAAAATTTATGAACAAATATCAAGATTGGTCCTATAGCAAAAATGTTAGCATGTCCTTTATCTTTGAAGCTCTTTTTGGTTTGAAATAATAAACTTTGGAAAAATAACTCTTGGGTCTATGTTTTTGGAAAAACATAGTGACTGACATTAATTATTACAACTGACAATGGTTACCTTGACTAACCAAAATCTAATCAATGTCAGTTTTGCTAACTGATGTCGGTTAAGCCATGTAACTAATGTCAGTCTTACTTGTTGATGTCAGTTACTGTGTAAAACTATGGCAACCAAAAATGGCAAAATAAAGTTATAAAATCAATTTTCAAGAGTTTTAAAGGTCCAAATAAATATTTTGAAGTTGTAAAATGATCTTCTTTAGGTGTGAGATGCATCTAGTCCCACTGGGTGTGCCATTATGTGATCTAGTAATTTGACTCAAGAGAGGATGGTTAGTATGGTGTTAGTTCCAAAATGAAAACAAAAATGAAAGAAACACACTAATTAGCATAAAATCTCTAGGCCTAGACACTAGGGAGAGCCTAGTTAACAAACATGAATAAAAAACACAACTAAAATTCAAAAGAAACCCTCTTTTACCTTCCTTGGATGCTCCAAAATGCTTGTTGTAGTGGCTTGTTTTGCTTGTGCTCATGAAGTCCTTAGCAATGGAAGTTTGGCTACCTCCATCTCTCCTTGGCACCTTTGGATTATGTCTTGTCTTGGCTTGGAATCAATTTGGCATGGTAACACTAGTTGTAATGGCTTCTTGAAGATATTTGTGCATTATAAATTTTCACCAAAATAGCTTAGAAATGATGTGGTAAGGCCTCCCTATTTATAGATTTTTAGATTTGATCAATATCAACCTCAACCATCCATCTCAAGATTGAGATGTGTGGTTGAATATTAATTCAATTTTTGGAAATAAGTTTGTAATTATCCTCATCATGAAATTGGAAGAAGGGGCAATTAAAATGCATATAAGGCATTGATGAGGGATGAAG
Organism: Torreya grandis; assembly: GCA_037957365.1. NCBI lineage: Eukaryota > Viridiplantae > Streptophyta > Pinopsida > Cupressales > Taxaceae > Torreya > Torreya grandis. The sequence goes on from JARHVA010000434.1 coordinate 1,227,181, forward strand.
GGCATGAATTCTGATATTTGTGGCATTTATGGCCTAGAGATGTCTTCCCAAGAAATAAGGTCCCCTAATGATGCAGATATTCAATATTTATTTCTAAAAATAAGTTTTCAACATATTTCCATGGAATTATTAATTAGGATTTGATTTGGGTTAATTAGATCCTAATTATGATTAAGCACTTTATGCACGAATTACTCAATTTGATCAAAATACCTTATTATTGGTCTAAAATTTGACTGGATTAGAATTAGAAGGCAATGCCAGATGCATTAGATCTATACTCTCATTTAGGATGTTATTGATAAAAAATTAACAAAGGCATACATCTTGTGTAAGGGATTTGATAGGAAAGTGCAATCTAGAGCACCTGGGTGCAAAATTGGCATTTTGACTCAAAATAATCTGATCATAGTTAGCTGGTCCATAAATTACATTACCTCATTAAGGGATACCCTAGTCAAACTTGACACTTGAATATATTAGTTTCACATCATTTAGCATGTTTTAGTGTTTTTAGGCCAAATTGTGCATTTTGGGTGGAAATTGGCCAAAAGCCTGATTGGAGGTTATCGGTGGCCAATTTTAGGTGTCTATAATGGTAAGGTAGGTATGCAATCAAAATGACTATGATAAGGTTTGGTTGTAAAAATGTGAATGGTAAGCCAAAATGACCAAATTGAGGTTATTTTGTTGGTGGTTTAGTGGAGAATAAGGTATTCTTTGATGTATGAATGGTTTTGGTAATGTGGTTGTTTTGAAAAAGTTTGGTTGGTAGTGCTCAAATTGTTTGTCTAATTTGGTGTACCACTTGGTTTGGTAAAAAGGGAATCATTTTCAAGTGAAAGGATGCAAATTTGGTAGTTGGGTTTTCAATTACTCAAAAATGAAAGATGTGCACGCTATTAACAAGTTGTCATGAAATTAAAAGAAGGAGGTTAAACATTCCCAATGATAAAGACCATAATAGCAATATGGGTCGAATTATAAACATAAACCCCTTTCATGCTTTACATTGTCATTAGTTATTTGTTAAAATAAGTGCCTTAATCATGTAGTATCAAGTAAGATCAAAATACCTTGATTTTAGAGTGTAAAAAAAAGGGAAGGTGGATGATAGAAAATAGGTGAATGTATGATAGTGTAACCTTCATGTTGGGATAGCTTGCCCCTTATATAGGTGACCTAAGAACCATTATAGACAAAGTCCATGCCTTTAATTTAGTGTAGAATGATCACTACAAGAAGTCTATGCTTGTTTTATAAAAAATAATTAATGTGGGAATCTTTCAGTGGAGTTTTTTTTATTTCAATATTTAACTTGGGATCCTTTGATTGCTTTTATGTGATGGGTTTGGAAATCTAATTGATGCAGGAAGTTTTCAAGTGATTTTCTTGCTTTGAAAAATGTTTGACTTATCCATCCTTCAAGGGAGTGGTCTAAGCTTTGGATTTGTTTATGTTGATAGATATCCTTCATGGGAGAAATATACCTTTATCAACAATTTTTATTATTTTAGGCAGTTATCATTCAAGGGAACAATCTATAGGTTTTAGATTATTGACCTGAGTGATATTTTGGTATCCTAAATTGTATTTTTATGTATGTTTTAGGCATAGACTAGTATATATATGCATGAAGGTTTAAATTTATGGATGAAAAACCATATCACAAAATGGTTAATGATGGGTAAAAGAGGTTTAAGTGAAAATGACTATGAGGATCCATCTTATTAAGGAAGAAAAGTATCTATGAAAATTATGCCATAAGTATAGCTATGTTACCCATGCTTAGGATTAGGCTAAGGTTATGATGTATAATCACATGATCCTATACTTTAATTATTTATCCTTAAAAATAAGGAGATAAAGTTTTTTGAAAACAAGGGATGAGCTTAATTTAGACATAAGATAATTAAGAACTTATTTTAACAAAAGAATAGATGTGAATACAAAGCATTCAGGGGTTCAAGTTTTGATATGCCCTAAATCCACACTCATGGATAAATGGTTTAAGTCAAATCAGGAGTAAATATGACCCCAACCACTTTTTATACACTTTATTATACATGTAAAATATTCTAGATGAATAGCATTTAAGGAGGAATGAAACAAAATGATTCCATTTTATCTCTGCAAGGTTGGTTAGGTGACGGTTTTTAGGCTTTAGTTGGATTTTAGGGTTGATGGTGTTTAGTTTGTTTCTTTTATTGGTTTAGGTTGCTTGGGTGATAAGGTAAGGTTTTGGGCTAGTTCTTGGTTATGACAATGATTAACATCAACCAGGATTGATCGGCATTGATCTACCAGAGACTGGTATTGATCGAGGTTTAAAAGAAAAAAAGGTCTAAGAGTATATCAATGACTATCTAATAGAGACCAACATTGGTTAGGTTTTAGTGGTAAAAAGAGGTCAAAATACATGGTTTAAGTTGGAAGTTTATTATATTTTGATAAAAGGTTGCTCAGGCACAAGGTTTGTTTAAGGTTGGTTTGGTGTTAGGTGAGGCTAGGTGTAGGTTGAGGCATAAGTGCCAAGGTTTGTTTTGGTCATTATTTAATGTTTGTAAGCATATGTTTTTGTTAGTCAATGTTTTAGGGTGGTAGGAAATAGGTTAGGGTTTAGTTTTTGGTTATTTCTTATGGTGAGGTTTTAGACTAAAAAATGGTTAAAGCCTTTTGGGGGAAGAGTTCGCCCATATGCTATTTCCATGAACATTTAAGGTGGGAAAATGACTCCTAGGTGAAAATGTTGGTTACTAAATAAGGTTTAGGAGGGATGAAGATGAATTTATTAACCTTCCAAGTATTTTTAGTTCATTAGTTGTTAATTGGTATGGAGTTCAATTTATGGGTGGTGGTTCAAGTAAGATTTCCCCTATGATACTAGGGTGATGGAAACACTACTGGATTAGACTTTGGTGGGTTTGGGATCTATAATTGATGTTGTTAACATCATCTTGGAATAAATATTGGTTGGATAATATTGTTTGATTGTCCCAATGAGGTAGCTTTGGTGTGGTGACAAGGAAGGGTTTAAGAAGCTTGGGAGTCATAATTGATCTTGATGATGTGGTATTGGGAGCTTGGCAAAAGAGGTGACCAAAACTATTTTCTCCATTATTATTTAAATAAAATCAAATGAAGTGTTGATTTTGGTTTGATTTAATATATTAGTTGGTTTTTGTTGATTGATTTGGTTGAAAGGTTATCTTGATTGGTTGAGTCAAGTAAGATAAGTGGTTGATTCAATTTGTTTGTTTGTTTTTCTTGTTTGTTTGGTTTGTTGGTTTTTTAAGTTGAGGTAAGATGACAAAGATTTGACCATGTTCTACAGGGAATCAAACCATATAAAATTTCATTAGGTAGATGAATATGAGTACATTATAGAGTAATTAGATTAACTTGGTTGTATTTGAGGTTGGGTTGGCTTTAATTGGGGTATTTTGTGTTTGCTCTACTAAAATAAGAAGTGGAATAGGTGAATTGGTTTGAGCTCAGGCTTGCTCCACTAAAATAGGGATTGGAATAGGTGAATTGGTTTGAGATTAGGATTTACTCACTAAAATAGGGAGAGGAATGGGTGAGGTTGTTTTGATTGGTTCCACTAAAAGGGTAAGTGGAATAGGTGAAGGGGTTATGTCTGGTTCCACAAATTGAGTAAGTGGAAGATGTATGGTTTTTTGGAGTGATTCCACCTTTTAAGGAAGTGTAAGAGTTAGGTTGGTTTGAGTTTATCCCTTAAAAGTGGAATAGGAAGAGGCAAGTTTATTTCCTTAATTGTGGTTTTAAAGGAAAGTTGGAAAGGTTTCACTTGGTCAACAAGTAGATTGGTTAAGGTTGATTCTTCCTTAGTGATGATTTCAAAATGAAGTTAGAAAGATTGCACTTGGTCAACAAGTGGATTAATCAAGGTTAAGGTTTCAATTATATTTTCCTTATTTATATATTCACTAAGGATCAAAACTAATGCATGGACCTTATTGTTTTGATGTTTTTGATTACTAGTTTGCAAAATAATTAATGTAGGAAGAGGTTTAATGGTTGATTACTTGAATACATTTAAGGCTAGGTTAGGGGGAACATAGATAATATAATTTAGAACCTCATTTTGATTGATAAGGTTTTGGACAAATGTTTTAAAAGACTTACATTTGTCTAGCACATGTCTTCTTGTGTGATGATATGCACAAAACTCATTCTCCATAAACAAAATTGGCTTTGAAAGAGAACTATTAAAAGATTTAACTTGAGGAATTTTTATGATAGAAGCCCTTAATATTTTCTCAAATATTGAGGCATATAATTCCCCCAGTGTGATATACTACTTAGGAAGAGGGTGAATTAATGGTTCTTGCGGTTGTGAGCTAATTGATTGCTTTTGTGAAGTTAGTAGGTTGAATAAATTTGATTGACTTGACAAGTTTGGTTGATTTGATAGGTTGGGTAGGTTTGATAATATTGGTGGGTTGGAAAATTTTGGCTAATATTTTTTGGTTTGATTTGAAGAGGTTGGTTGGTTTAGATGTTAGATAAATTTGATAATATGGGTTGGTTTAGTAGATTTGATAAGGTTGATAGGATTGATAAGGTTGGTTGGTTTGATAAGGTTGATTGATAGTTTTTGGTTGGATGGCTTAGGAGATAGACCAAGTCTTAGTTTTGAGATAAATAGGTTGCCTCAAAGTGGGTTTAATTAATTGATATAATGTTTAGGGTAGGTAGTCTATAGTTTGATGAGGTTGAGGTAGTTAATATGATGGTTGGGATAGGTAGTCCAAATATTGGTGAGTTTGAGATAGTTGTAGTTGAGGTGGGTTATGATAATTCTCAAATAGGTCCTATGAGGTTATTCATTGGCTATATTTTAGATTGGGTTGGTTATAGGTGAGATTGGGTTGCTTATAGGGTGATATGGAAGTAAACATGGCTCGTGATGCAAGGTAAAGTTCTAAGGAAATAGGGTTGTTTTCTAAGAGTCTAAAAAAGTTAGGATCTCCTTAAAAAAATATAAGGGAGCTCCCCATTTAAAATGGATATGAGGTAGATGAATGCAATAATATGGAATATTTTCAAGGGGGTTCAATTCCTCATAACTTAAACATAGAGAAGACAAGAAATGTCAAGAAGATAAAACACAAGCTAAGATATGTTTAAATACCAAATGTTATTTTTGACTCACTTGTAGCTTATGCCTTAAGTTTTCATAATTGCATGACTCAAATGTGGTTTTTGAAATAGGTACTAGATAATAAATCTATGTAAATTTTTAGGTAGTTTAGGCACAAAGTTATTTGTATTGGAATCAATACATGCCTTGATATTGGGGCCTAACCCCGCACTTCACACACCATAATGATAAGGGCGTCAGGTGATTAGCTAGTATATATCAATTTCCATAGATTATACTCAATTAGAGAACTAAATTTTGGTTTCTCCTCTTAGTAATGAAGTCTAATTAGGATAGCCAAAGGTGGAGGTTTACCACTAGGTGTTAAAATCCTAGTCGAGCCTTATCTCAACATTTTTATGAATGATTTTTATGAGTGATTTTATATTGTGTATGTGACGAAAGTGATTTGATATGATTTATTTCACCATTTACTTTTAAACTATGTGAACTAACCAAGCAAGCAAGCAATTGATGCAAGTTGTTTTTAAACCCAAAGGAAAAAATTTCTTTCTTTTAAATGAGTACAAAAAATAATAAGAAATGCACTTAAATGCAACTACGAACCCAATAAAACATGAGATTCCCATGGGGCATGCCAAAATGTTTCACTATGTTTTGTGTTTATTTTCTTTTTCTTTTTAGAAAATAAGTAAAAACATAAAAGAAGGGTTTGGTTTACAAGAACCTAGATTTAGTTTCATGTTTGTGATCTAGTCGATGTGGAGAACTCCTCTTTATCTTGGGAGGATGAGCTGAAATAAAAAATAAGCTATAAATAGATTGATAATAAGATAAATGGGTGGATTTCCTAGAAAATTCTAGATCCAATAAATACTAGACTTCCTTGGAGGGATCTCAATCCACTCTTTTAAATAAGTTAATTTTTGTAAAATGACAATAGATGCCTATATAAAGTAATAGATAGTACTAAAACTCAATTAAATAAATTCTTTCCAAGAAATAATTAAATTAAAAAAATAACATTAACAAGGAATGCTAAACTATTAAATTCTGGTTTGGGTTGTTGATTCTAACTCTATGTGGTGATAGGGATGGAGAAATAGGGATTTTAGTTGAGGTTTGTAGATGGTTTTGAATTGATATTTTGGGTAAAATGAGTTACACAATGACTGATGACGTTATTGGTAATCGATAATGGTTAAGGGATGACTGATATCAGTCAAGGATGATCAATGTTGGTCAGGTATGATCGCTATCAGTCAAGGATGATCAATGCTGGTCAGGTATGATCGCTATCGGTCACTATGGGTTTTGGTAGTTTTAGATTTGGGAAAAACGGAGCTTTAGGTTAGTTAAAGAAGTGTTTTTTAGGTTATTTGGGAGTTGTATGTTGGTCATGAATACCAAATAGGGTCTCAAAGATATCAAATACAGGGATTTGGTACTCAAGTAGCTAGGAATGGTTAGTGGGTACTTAGTGGAAAAGGGGAGTGTTTGGGGTTAGATAACTTTAGCATAAAGGGAGTGTGGAGAGAGATTTGGAGTAGATGTAATCACTAAAATACTAAAAACTAAATACGAAATTGAAAAAAATTACAATATACTTAGAAAATTAATTATTGGCTTGAAGAAGTCCTCAAGTTGAGTGTGAGCCACTTGGGAACCTAAAATAATGTAGACAGAGTAACAATCCTTGAGTCCTTAGTGTTGAGGTTCTAAAACACTTTCTTATCTCTAGTTTGGTTTAGTACTAGTTTACACAAGAGTAGATAGTCTTTTCTCTGAATGATTTCACCTTCCTACCTTCAATCAAGGGTCATGGGGTAGCATTAAATAACCAATGTTGGTCCTAGTCAACTAGCATCAGTCAAGGGGTGACCAATGTTGATAAGGGAGAAATAATCAAAGTATGCTAAAAATAGTCATTTTTACTTAATATTGGTCTTTTAGACCAATGGAAGTGGTTTGAGGTTATTCAAGGTAACATTGATATACATGAGGAAGAAGTTAGGAGGTTAGGGCATTTTATGCCAAGGTGGGAAATAGTTTTAAGGATAGGTGTTGATCATTTAGACATGTGTTTAGGTGGGTGAGGTGTAAATAGGGTCATTTAACTTAATTAACTAATTAAATTATCCAAATGGGGTAGATGGTTGTTTTTAAGGATTTTAATAAATATCTTAACCCAAGGAGGGCAAGGGGATATTTTCCAATGGCTAGAACCATGTGGTGTGGTTTTCTAGTGTATACTCTATAACCCTCAATTTATGGAACAAAGTCAAGAATAATGTTTTATGGTACCGTTTGTTGTTTGGTCAATGTACAATGTTCATCATCTCACCAATCATGGTGTCTATTTCCCCACATATACCATTAACCATCCTTAGAATTGTGTGAGCTACCAAGCTCCACAACATCTTAAGAGTACCATTTCTATTCTAGGACCTTGTCCTTTGGCTTACATGAGTAATAAAGCTCCATAATTCCCTTTCATTTTAACAGGACCTTATCCTTTGGCTTGTGCGAGAAATCAAGCTCCATGATGCCCTATTGTTACCATTTTAAGACTTCATCCTTTGGATTGTGCAAGAAACCAAGATTTGAAATGCCCTCTCATTATCCAACCACTAGTCACTATTTAACTATTATCATTTGTTTCCCACTATAGAAAACCCTAGCCAATTATCTAGTGCCAACCAAGTCAATCAATACCTATCTAATAGAGATAATCATTCGAGGACCCAATAGTATTTAATACTAGTATTTTACAACTAATTATAAACCAAAGCCAAGAAAACCAACCAATCTAAGATGTTTTTATTGAACCAACCATTTGTGATAAGTCAACCTATAATGAATCACCTTTTAATCTTATACCTATTATCAAGGAGTCTCACTTTGACAAGCCATTCTTTGCTAAGTCACTTATTAATGATTATAATTTCCTTTAGGAAAATCATTACCTCAACCCTATGATTGTTTATAAAGAACCTCCCTTTGATAAGTTAGTCTCTAAGGAGTTGTATTTTGACCTTTTTTTATCATTGAGGAGTCTCATTTTGATAAATCAATCTTTGTGGAGCCCATTATACCATCATAGGCCATTAATTATCCTAGACCAAAAATTTAAAAACACGTCATTATATCATCATTCACATCAAATTAAGAATCAAAATTAGAATCAGGTTCTATTCTTAAACTGACAATAGATATAGCTTGAGAAGTAGAATCAACATTAGTCTCAACATCAGATTTAGAGTCCCTTGAATCAGAATCAGATTTAGAATCAAAATACATTCGTGGTTGTTAAAATATTGGTTATGCATGCCTCATAAATCAATTTGAATACATTTGTGATACTTATATTATTTTTAAGGATGACTAATTTAGCTTCAACACAAGTTCTTCTATTATCTTCTATGAGAATTGTGTTGCCTTTCCCCATTCCGTTAATATTCCACATGCCATTATCACCAACCAACATATCCATATTATTGACATTCCATATCTCACAAGTTTCAATTAGGATAGATATAATCATACCTTTTCTAAATGCATCCATGGTGACATATTAATTGAAGAACAATAAGGAGGCCAAGACCAAATTCATGTAGAAGAAAAATAATCTCCTAGTGAAACCTTTTCCAAGGCACTAGTAGACAATCAAAGTTCAAACTCAGCATCTTCTAGTGAAACCTTTTTGGAGTCACTAAAATACAATCAAAGTCAAAAGTCAACATTTCTTAGTGAAACCTTCTCATAGGCACTATGGGACAATCAAGACAATTTCACTAGTGAAAACCTCTTTGAGGCACCAATAGCTGAGCATAAAATTTCTTTACTAGTTAATGAAGACATTATCAAAGATCAAATCAAAATAGCTTCCAATATACAATCTAATCAGATGGTATCTACTCTTAAGCCCAAATAACAAAATAAATTAGTGGTCCTACCAAGAGAATATTTAGAAGTCTTTGACCTTGCCACATCTAAAGTTATATCAAATCTAGAATTAACAACATTATGTGTACCTAAAAATTTTGATCTTCATTTATTTTCCATCCATCATCCATTCCATTATCATCCACCATTCCATTTCCAAATCAAACCTATCATCCACTATTTGTTTGTATTTATCATCCTTAGCCGCACTTTCCTTTATAAAGGCTACAAAGATACCTTGTCTCGATGTTTGAAGGAAACTAAATCAATGACCAATAAGGATCATGATAGCATCATTTACATCTAGATCTGTAGCTAGGTATTGATAGAGTAGCTATTTATATGAGGTGTAGGCTAGTAATTTACATGATTGATTATTCTAGTTGTATCATATGTTTATTAGGATGTATATCTCCACATCAATAGGAACACCAGAAACATTCACCTAGGCCAAAAACATGTACCATACCATTTCCATTTTCCACAAACCATGCCTTTTCTTTTGACATTTCTCTTATCATTGTTTCATAACCATGCCATTTTTCTCATCTTACCACTTTGGGGCAACCCTATTAGCATTTTATTAAACCTTCATACCATCATCATCCTAACCAATGTCATGCCATTCTACCATGCAATCTCTATTATACCAAAGCCTATTTTTATCCATCCTACATAATCTTATTTTGATTTTGGTTCCTTTAGTTCTTCCCACACCTTATGCAAGGGGATTCTGATCTAGTTTTAGTAGTTTTAGAATTTCATGTTTAAATGATAGTTTATGAAAGTAGTGTGATAGTTGATCTGGGAAGATATTTTTCACTAATAATTGACTAGTTCTATTGATTATAACCATCTATGGGCAAATCAATAGTCACATTTTGTTCTTGATTAAAATTGCCTTTGGGCAAATCAGTATTCCATGATTGTGTTACTAATTATAACTGTCTATGGGAAAATTACTATCATTGACCTAAGTTGTTGTTTCCTAATTATACCACCTATGGTAAAATTTAGAACAACACCTTTACCTTGCATTGCCACATCACCTTACCATTACTACTCTCATTTGCCTAGCCATTTTCTAAATTTGAGAAATTATTATGGCCTAGTCAATTTCTCCCTACCTTTTGTGTTGGTGGAATTATTGTGACTTGAGGTCATTTTGGGACTATTTAGGCTACACTCAATTCAAATTGAAGTCAGCTAAGTTCCCCTTTACCATATGCTCTCACCATTTTACAAGCAACTTAAGCCAATGCTCTCACCATTTTTTATGTTGGGCCATTTAGTATCTCGTACTTCCCAATCAAGTTGAGAAACTTAAATAATTCCAAAAGCATTCAAATATTTGAAAATCCAAAAACATTTGTTTTGTTTAAGCCTCATTAGTCATCCTCAATCCACCCTATTGGGGTAAATCCATCGTTAGGATGTTTTCTTTTACTTTTGTTTTATAGGATTTTTATTTCTTTACTTTCTTATTTATTTTCTTTCTAGGTGTTATTTTTTTGTTCACTTGCATGTTTGTTTGCTTTCAATACTATTTCCTTGACTCAATCTATATGTGTTCATTGGGTGATTCCTTGTGAATTATTCTTGAGTCCATCCATATTCATACGTCAACATTTTCATCATGGTTTTGATCATTGGTGCATTATTTTCAATTGTTTATTAGATTGAGAGCCAGTCCTTATGCATATTTAGGCAAAGTTCTCATGATGGTCTATCATGAGGCATACCATCACATGCTATAGTAAAACTCAGTTCAGGATGTCTTACAATCAATGAAGCTACAAAGAATTCTCCTTGGTAACCTTGGCAAATCCTCCCACCCTCTTTGATTAGATCGACATATTGACCATTCTCATTGTACCAATGCTAATAAGGACAAGCATCTCCACATTGGTAGGTATAAATCAATCATTCACATTGATCAATTCTTATTTTTTTCTTCATCTCTTTCATCATTTTGTGCATCCTTGTGTGCTTGGTTTTTTGTGGATTCTTCAGTCATTAGACCATTGCATATATGTTTACACCTACTCATATTTAATCTATGCAATAGTTTATATCCTTGAGTTATGCTTGACAATCTACCCTAATGGGGCATAATCACACATTATTATTCAATCCTGGTCATCTTAATGATTATAACCACTTATGGACAAATCATTAATTTTTGACTTATCAGCCTTAATTGGGGCATATGTCATTGCCATTGATTATAACCACCTATGGTAAAATTAGGGTCTCCACTTTTGTTACTAATTATAACCACCTTTGGGCAAATCAGTACTTTTGTAAATAAATGCATACAAGCATTTTCTTATTCCAATTAATCCCATGGGTTAATTCCACCTTTCATTTTGATTCTTTTCAAAAGACCGTCCATCCATAAATGTGATGGCCAATCCCTTGAGGGGGCATCATTATAGGCTTACGAAACATTATTTGGAAATTTTTCTTCAACCATCATCTTCTTTCAGGCATACGGGCCTTTCTTTTCTCATTATTTGTGAAGACATTGTTGTGCCTATAGTTTACAACAACTTCCTAAATAGATTCAAATTATAGAAACCTAAAATTAGCCACCAATGAATTCATATCAGAATTTAGAATGATTATTACCAACATTTGAAAATCAAGACTAAGAATCACTAAACATCTCAAATTTGTCTTCATAACATGCTATTTGGCCAATAGACCAATTAAATGGTGAAAATGCACACATGACATTAATTCAAATCTTGTAAAATGCTAAAATGTCTAAATAAAATTAATTAACATGAAAAACCTAATCAAATTCTTAAATTAAATTAACCATGAATAATTAACGAATTATTAAAAGGAAATTAAAAAATAAAAGAATATCCTAGGAATTCATAATTACCTTTTTGTGAGTTGTCAAATATTCCAAAAATATCTCAACATGTCTATTCATTGTTAATCATGACCATTTGATACCTTTTAAATCTACTAGGGTTAATTAACTCACAAAGGTTAGGTTTGAACCCATTCCAATCTCTAACTACACTCTAACTCACATTGGGTTGGGGTTAGTTACTAAACCTATAAATACAATCCTTGACCTCTTCATTTGGAGAACTTGGACATAGTAATGTTATAATTCTAGTTTTATGATAAGAATGAAATATATAGAGTTATAATTTCAAAGTTGGGAATCCCAAGCCAATCCATCAAGTTACATCAAGCAAGCATGAGCTAAATAATAGTGCCAAGGAGAGAAGGAGATAGCTAAACTCTATTTCCATAGACTTCTTTAGCACAAGTCGAACAAGCCAACGAAGAAATATATTGTAGCATTCAAAGAAGGTAAGAAAGGTTATTTTTATTGCATTTTAGTTGTGATTTGTTAATTAGTTTTTATTTCACTAAGCTCTCCCCTTTGATCTAGGCAAGATACTATTATGCATGTTAGTATGTTTTCTTTCATTTTGATTTCATTATGAAGCTAACACATGATCTAACCACCCTTCTTTGATTCCTTGATCACACCCTATACCATTTACCTTAAACCCTAAGCCATGATCCCTAAACCCCAAACCCTTTAAATTGTAGATCTTAATCAAATAAATTTAGCCCCAATTAACATCCATTATATATACTAAGAATTAGGTTCACATGGATGAACTTGGTCAAAATTGAATCACTCATTACCATAATTGACTTTGTAGGCTCAATCTATGATGACATGGGGGATAATTGATCCCAAAATCACATTCTTTACTCACAGATCTGGGTTCAAGGAGCTAAAATTTGCCCCAATCACCACCGTGATTATACCTTATATACCCTAAAACCTATACCCTAAATTTCCTAATCCCTAAAATCTAAACCATAAATATAAACTCTTTAAACATTGAACCAATCCTTTTAACCCAAATTAACATCATTTAGATGAAGAATTAAATTTACAGGGCTCAGTTTGGTCTAAATCACATGATTGATTTCCCCATTTGACTAATTCACTCTATATTCATGATTATATGGGGTATAATGACAACCCAAAAACACATTCTATAGTCATGAATGGGTCCAGGTGATTCAAATTATCCTCAATTATCTTTACAATTGACCTTGTGTACCCTAAACCATAGATAGATTAAAACCTAAGCCTTAAACCATAAACCCTAAACACCCTAAATTGTAAACCATAAACTTTCCCTATTTACCAATTGATTTAGTCCCAATTAACATCCTTTGTAGTAAGAATTAGGTATGAACATGGCATAGATTGATTAGACATTATATATAGGTCCTTAAACCTAAACCCTATGCCCTAGTCCCTAATTCCTAAAACATAAATTATAAGCCCTATGCCCTAATGCCCACTACATGTCAAAAACATACATACCTTATGATATAACTTATTTTATGATAGGATGTCATAAAATGCACTTTTTAAACCTATGGCCAAAACTTAGTCTTTGGACTACCAATTTAGTTATGCATCTAAATTAAATTGGGGCTAATTCAATCCCTTTCAACCTAATTAACCAAAGATAAGGATAGTTTATTATTTTAATTAAGGAGGAATTTGAGGAAAATTTGAAACCCTTCAAGAGAAAGGTATGATTTGGTGCAAAATTAAAATATATATTCTATCATGAATTGATCCAATTAGTCAATTTGGGCAATTAGGGGCATGATCTGGGTAAAATTGAGCCCTTAAACCAAATTTATGGATCAATCAATTTTATAACATGTAACATGTGCATGGCATAACTGACCCTACTTTTATTCTAAATGAAAACATGAATGTAATTATCATAAATAGGTGAATAAATAACTCAAATGTTCTTAAATAACCTTAGTGATTAGACCTTATATTCGATATCTTAAACCCTAAACCTTGTACCATTTATCTTTAACCCTAAACCCTATACCATTTACATTAAACCTTGATCCATAATACCTAAACCCTAAACCAATAAATTTATCCCCAATTAACATCCTTTATATATAGTAAGAATTAGTTTCACAAGGATGAATTTGGTCAAAATTGCAACACTCATTAAACCACAATTGACTTAATTGGCTCAAATGTGATGATGTGGGGGATAATTGAGATCAAAATAACATTATTTACTCACATATATAATTTTAAAGAGATAAAATTCTCCCCAATTGCCTTCATAATTTTACCTTATATACCCTAAAACTTATACCCTAATCCCTAATCCTTAAAGTTCCTAATCCCTAAAATCTAAACCATAAATATAAAATCTTTAAACCTTGAACTAATCATTTTAGCAATTAGAATCATTTAGACTAAGAATTAAGTTCACAGGGCTCAGTTTAGCCTAAATCACATGACTAATTTACTCAATCTGCATGATGATATCTAGGGTATAATGAAAACCCAAAATCATATTCTATAGTCAAAAATGGGTCCAAGTGATTTAAATTATCCTCAATTATATTTTTGATTGATCATGTGTACCCTAAACCATATATACATTAAAACCTATGCCCTAAACCATAAAACCTAAACACTATACCCTAAATTATAAATCATAAGCTTTCCCTATTTACTAATTAATTTAGTTCCAATTAACATCCTTTGTAGTAAGAAGTAGGTTCACATGGCATAGAGAGATTAGAAACTATATATAAGTCCTTAAACCCTATTCCCTAATCCCTAATTCCAAAAACATAAATTATAATCCCCATGGTCTAATTCACACTACATGTCACAAACATGCATACCTGATGATATAACTGATTTTATCATGAGATGTCATAAAATGCATTTTTTAAACTATGGCCAAAACTTAGCCTTTAGAGTATCAATATAGTTGTGCATCTGAAATAAATTAGGGCTATTTCAAGCCCCTGCAACCTAATTTCATGACTATAAATTTTGATTTGGGGGTTAATAAACTCTAATTTTCCCTAATTGTCATCATGATTGTACCTTAAATACCCTAAAACCTATACCCCAAGACCTAATGCTTAAATTTCCTAAACCCAAAACTCTAAATCATAAATATAAACTCTTTAAACCTTGAACCAATCATTTTATCCCAAATTAACATCATTTAGACTAAGAATTGATTGACCCAGTGTACACTAAACCTAAGCCCTAAACATTATACCCTAAATTGTAAACTAAAAACTTTTCCTATTTACCAATAAATTTAGTCCAAATTAACATCCTTGTATTAAAAATTAGGTTCACACATGGCATAAAGTGATTAGACCTTATATACACCCATAAACCTAAACCCTACATGCCCTAAACCCTAATACATAAATTGTAATCCCTAATCATTAATCCCTAATCCCTAAAACATAAATTTTAATCCCTAAACCCTATGTACTAATGCCTTAATCCCTAATCTATATTTAGTATAACACAATCACATTATTTAATAATGTGATCGTGTTATTCTTAATATAGACAACACTCAGTTCTCAATGTCAATTTCTAACACCAATCAAGTATTAAGAATAGCATGATTGTATTATTAGATAATTCAATCATGTTATTATTAACATACACTTCTCAATATGTAATTTGAAGTAAAACCTAGTATATTTAATAATTTGATTACCTTATGTAATAACAAGATCATGTTATTCTTAACATACACTTCTCAATATGTATGTTGAAGCATAACCTAATATAATAAATAATGTGATCATGTTATGTAATAACATGATCATGTTATGTAATAGCATGATCATGTTATTATTATTATAGACTAAGATCAGTTTTCAACATCTATTTTTAACCCAAATCAATAATTTTATCCCCACAAACATTCTCTATGTACTTTTATAGGATTTATGGTACCTGTGTACTTGACCCGACCTTTGAAAAGTTATCAATTATCCTTGATGGGTGATGTATCAGATTTAAGGAAGAATAAGATGTTGAATAAAAACCACTAAAGTAATTAGAATATTTGAGAGAGAAACACAAGATACAAATGCAAAAACTCCATGGTAAACAAGGTATACAACCTAATCCTGATGAACAAAATGCCATAGATAATGAGACAATTGAAAATAATAAATTAAACAATGATGAAATTGATCATAATGAATGGAATAATGATTAAATTTACCATAATGATATGAATAATAATAAAATTGACAATAATGAATTAGATAATGTTATAAGTTTACATTCAAAGTTCAAAGTTTTTGATTTTATTGATGAAGAGTATATGTATGATGCTTCAGCCCCCATGAATGAAGAAAATCTGATGAAAACAAATAATGATGAAATTAACCATCAATAAAATTTCATGGTAGGACTAAGAACATCTAACATGGATGATGAAAACAAATACATTGTTGAAAATCTACATGATTCACATCATACTATAGGCCTAAAATCATGCACCCAAGATTGTAATATTGCTTGGCATATACTTATAACTTGTGCAGTACGTGACAAAACAAGGAAAAAATGAATTATTTCAAACACAAGTTGAACACTTAATGTAAAAAGAAAAAAATAATGAAAATAATTAAAATATGTGAAATATTTAATGAACCTAATACCAATGAGCTTTGGGCATTCTCTGGTAGACTTCCATGAAAGGACAAGGCTATAGCTGATATTCTCAAAGAGTTACTTGCTCAATTTTGGAAAGACAATACAAGAGTTTCACCTAATGCAAGAGATATTGTGAAAATAAGAGTTGGTTCTCATAACCATGAAATGCATCCAAAAAACTTATTAGATATTACTCAAACACAATTGTACTCTAAATCTTTGGAAAAACATCCACAAATTTCTATTTGCCAAAGATATTTTGAGATGGCCAAACCTTTTATGTAAAAATAAGTCATAGATGCACCACTTGTTATCAGCAACATGTTGAATTTTCAATGCACTATGATATTTTTCACCATATTCATTTTACTTTACATACTAACAACATTTTGTAAGAGTGTGGTACTGAATTGTCACCAAAATCAGCCCAGGAATTTATTCCAACTATCTTTTGTAAAAGACTAGATGAATAATTATTTTACAATAAATCATGTTTAAATGGAAATTTTAGCATTTATGGTTGATTTCCAAAATTAAAAAATGTACCCATGAGGTGATTAAATGTGCAATTGGAAAAAAATTAGTTGGTTTAAGCAAATATAAATCAGTGACTTATCAAGTAAAATATGGTAAATAATCTAAAAGATGTGAGCTTGTTACAAAAAAGATACATGTTTTTGAATTTTTGGTCAAATTTATGGAGAAGATTGTTTATGAATATGCAAAGCACACACAAGGATATATGTTTGGATGAACCTTTCAATATAAACAAGGATACATTCCCACTTAGTTTTATTGTTTTAGTAGTTGATTTTGCTAATAATTACACATTCAAACCCCAAATGGAAGTTCAATCACAATATTACAACTCATCAAAATTTGTCATATTCATGCATATATCATTCATGCATGCACCTAATAGTATAGAGAAACAATGAAAAATATTAAGGGAGTACCATTTTTATATCAATGATGACTCATCACATTGTTTAGAGTATGTGCAAGGTTGTTTTTAGAAGTTTTATGAATAGTTGAGTCAGAGGAACATTACTTTAAATCAACATTACATTTGGTCAGATAATTTCACATCATAATTCAAAAATGCAAGGATGTTTTATTGGTTGAACAAGATTCATGTTACCACTGATGTAGAACACATTTGGAGTCTCACCAAGGCTATCCATGGAAAAGGGGAGCATGACGGTGATGGATCACATGTAAAAAGAGCTATTGCAAGGGAGGAGTTGAAATTTAAAGAGGTTGTTTATTTGATAAATGCAAAAATTGTGGTTGAATGGTGTAATTAGAAAATGTGTCATGGTGCTCAACCAAATTTTAACATTCATAGACATTTATGTTTAATATAGGAAGAACACTTGAAAAATTATGAGGATTATATGACTCTAACATGTTCAATTGACCTCCACTCATTTCATACCTCAAATGCAAGTTATTGGACTATTCATATGAGACACTTGGCATGTTTCTATTCTACATGCATGGACTCTATTTGGAATGAGTGTGATTTATACAAGTGGGTGGATGATTGGAGTTCCAAACCTCTAATTCCAATCAACACATATCAAGTTCTAATAGCATTGCAACTTACAAATATGACATCATTAGATGACTTTAACCATGTATCTGATCTAGTGCAACCAGGTAGAATATTTTTCATGATATACAATTTATTCTCATTATATATCTTCATATTTTTATTAAAATTGGTTTTTTATGATACAATCATGGTTTTACAGTTATTTCAGATGAGGATAATGAATAGGGCACTGATTACTACTTGTGTCGATGTGTAGAGAAAAAAAAAATAACTTCCCTAGTTATAGATGGAGAAAACATTGACTATCCCACTGGGTCAATGGTAGTCACTGGAACTTGGTTTTCATGATATCCTATAAAATATTAAGTTCAATGGTTGTTTAAAGATTTTAAATTCATAAGAAGATATTGCACTATTCAAATTTGATTCTTACACTGAATATTGAATTGCAAAAATATCATGGGAGGCCATTAAATAGTAAACTATTGAAAGTTTGAGAGTCAAATCATGAAGCTATTCTTGATACTATCAAGATTAGATCAGATCCTAGTGGTTCATTGGATTAAAATATGTAGGAATGTTCAATTTTAAAATTTATATGTATCAATTTTACCAAATGTTTTTTATTTTTTAGGTAGTACATATAAATTTCATTTTTAATTACTTACAATGTTTTGTAGGTTAGTGGTGTCAGATAAGCTTCCACCTTCACATGGTTGGTACTATCTATAAATAATGATATATTATTGAATCTAAGAGGAGCTCAAGTTATATGTGATTGAAACTTAGGAGATAACTTATTGGTTTCATTTTACAGGTGTTCGAACTTAGGCTAAAAAATGCATTTTTCTTGTATTAGGAAGGGCATTCTTGAGGCCAAAATGGGTGGCAGGTTTGTCAATCAAGCCTAATGGGAGGATAATAACCTAGTCATAGACATTACATACCCCATAATATGTTTTAGTATTATCATTTTTTATGCAGGAAGCATTAGAACTAGAGTTATGCAACCATAACTTAAACTTTGACAACATTTATTATTAGTGTTTCTATGCTCTAAAACGGTAGTGAAAATGCAGTTTCAAGTAAAATTTTTGAAATTTGGTATTCCAAAATATTTTGATGCACCAAGAAGGATTAAAGTGGTTTGGACTCTATACAATATGTACTTGTATGATTTTGATGATTGTGTCATGAATGGAGGGCTAGAAAGGCCTAATTAGACAAGTGCTTATAAAGGAAAAAGGTACCTATAGAAAGAATTGAATAATGGAAATTTAAGGAGAGTTATATAAAGATAGAGGGTGGTATAAAATTATTTTTTATCTTTAGGGTATTTGATATATTTTTCCAACAAAGTGAAAAGGTAAAATAAAGGCTACAAGCCTAGTGGGGTAATTAATAGCTTTGTAAGTGAAAATGAGTATTTAAGTGTGATTCAAGGTTTGAATGAGGTTAAAGTAAGTATTGTATGATCATAAAATATAATCGATGTTAATATATTGTACTCATGAAAGCTATATCAATATTTGGTACTTAAAACCTAAGAGGATTGCCTAGTGAGAAGATAGTGAAAGAGTGAGAGAAAATTTGTGAATGGAATGAATGAAATGAGTTAGAGAATGAATTTGAGAGGCTTGTAAGAGGTTTAATGAAAACAAGAATTGTCTCCAAAGTTTACAATAATCAGGCACAAATAGAATAATTCCATTAAGCCTAAGTGATAAGAGTGTCATTAGTCATTTCCACTACACACAATGAAATAAAAACTTTAATTTAAAAAATATGGGAGATCTGAGATTTATAGAATTAAAAAGAATAATTTTATAATCTTAATTTGTGTACAACATTAAACATGAGATCCGATAGATAATAGTTTGGAAGATCAAAACAACACTATACAATAACACACAATGAAATAAAAACTAAACATAAATTAGATAGATTGCCATGATAGGCATACAATATAGGCATATGTGTGCAATGTCAATAATACATAGATTGTCATGATAGTCATACAAAAAATTACATATACCAACATACTATCTAATGTTAGGTGAATGCCATGTATACATATACAATGCCAAAAAAGTGTAAATTACCATATAGGCATACAAAAAAGAACATCTCATATAAGACATCATATTCATAAAATAATCTCCCTCTTTTTGCCTTCCTCGAAGAAGACTCTCCCTAGGATGCCTTGCTAGTAGATAAAGACCCCTCTAATTCCTTGGATTTCTTCAAGGTCTAACTATGGGTCCTATGCTCATAGATCGCTTGCAGCTGAACCTGTTCAAATACAAGAATTATTACAAAATTAACATAAAATACATTCCACCAATTGTTAATAAATTAGTTTTAAACTACAATAAAAAATCATTGAAACACAAAATTGATGCAAGATCATGATCCTACTCAATATATTTTTCATGCTCAAAAAAGTCAATGGTAGGCTCAGCTATTCAAATAGGCATCTCAAATATAGGAGAAACATGACAAGTTTCCCTACTAATCATCTGACTGGGACTATTAGATGTCATAGGACAAACATACATACACAATACATTTACATAAGTTATATTTTCTCCAAGTTTGTAGTCAAATTATTAAAATAAGTCTATTTTTACAATTAAAAAATATAAGTTAATATATACCTCTATCATTGCTTGTATAGATGAAATTGTATCAATAATGTCTATGTCTGTCTTGGATCACAGAGAACGAGGAGTGTCTACTTGAATAATCAACTATTCATGTAAACGAGGTCTCACTTACTTTTATATAAAGTATCAAATATTATATATGGAAACCATGCATATCATGAAAAGACATTGTAAACCAAAAATCATCAAAGTGTAACTACCATCCAACGTGCATATCATGAAAAGATATTGTAAACCAAGAATAATTGAAGTATAACTGCCATACAACATGCAATGGCCAAGAATAGCAAGTAGTTTGCATGTTGGAGGTAATATTAAAATTTTAATACATGTAGGAAGTGTGAGTGGAAGAGTAAGAGGTGGAAACAATAGTAGCACTTTAATAAGGCAAAGTTAGGGAGAGAAAAGGAATAAGAGGCATATCAATAACTCTGCTCTTAGTTGTAAAGATTCTTTGGATAGAGTAAAATACCTTTATATATTTACCAAGGGAAAGGTTGAGCTACACATATATGGTCATCATCCTTCTATTATATATAATATATCGATCATCTTTATCTCTATATATAATACATGGATTAATATCACATTCATTTATAATATATGGATGACTTGGTTCTTGGGAAAGCACCCAACCAATAGAAAGGAGTGAGCCACAGTGAATCCACCTCTTGATGAAGGTGTGTGTAAACAAAATCCTACCAATAGGTAGAGGAAGGGAGGTCCTTGTATAATATATCAAGTTATAGCCATCTAAATATATTAGCTTGTTTTGGTTCAAGAGAACAAAATTGGCAAATAGTTTGGATGTTTAATTAGAAGAAACTGCAAGGTGTAATTATTGAGGTTGGCACATATTTTTGTACCAACACAAATGGTGGTTCTCCCCCAAAACTTGTCAATGGGGATACAAGATGTTGAGACCCAATGCAAAGTTCTCTGGCATAAGGAATATTGAGTAGAGAGGTTGTTTACCCTTTATACCTTTGTCATAACTAAATCAAGATGTGTAATGAAGCATTAAAATTGAAATCTAAACCTTTGTCGTGGCCAAAGAAAGAGGTGTAAGGAGATATTACAATTTTGTGGCTTAAACATGAGAGGGCAAGGTTGACACCAAAATTTGTAGTCCCTTTTTCCCTAACTCTGCCCCTTCCTACAAACCACATCTCTTAAATTGGTCATCAAATATTATAAACAAGTATAATATCTTGTAATAAAATGAAGCAAGATTTAAGTCCTACTATCACTATGTCTTAAGTTAAGTCACTTAATAAAATATAAATTTATTTAAATAACTATTTCATTAAATTTATTTAAATAAGTCAAATTAATGTTGGGGCCCGAGTCATGGTCCTTTATGTCTAAGAAGACTCTAGAGTTGCATTGTTAAGTTAATGATCCACTAAGTATGATTTTTCATGTTTTAATAATTAGAGAGAAATTTTAAGGTTCTGATTAGGTTTGCATTGATATTATTTGAAAGTCATTATAATTAATTTAGCCAACTATATTAATTGTGGCTATGAGTATGCCTTTAGTCCTAAAAAAATTAAAGTTTAAGTAATTGAATTTGCAACCTATTTATGAGTTGGTTGTAGGTAGGTTAATAGTCAAAATTATTCAATCAAGTTGAATGTTAGTTGATTTGGGTGGATTCGATGAAATATAATTAGTGGTTACATCAACCAATGAACTAAAATTGCATTGTAAAAATTGATATGGAACTAATGGATAAAGGAGTCAAATGTATGAGTCATCTTTACATTTGCCCACTATGATGGGTCTTAATCATGTTAAATCTAATTCCTTGTAGTTTTAAACCTCATGCACATTTCTTCTCTTTTACCTCAAATTCCATTGCTATTATCACTCATTTTCAAGGGTAACATGTGGATTTATGTATAATGGTAATGGTGACATAAGTCAAAATGAGAATATGACTATATTGAGCTTAGTAACTTCGTTTTGAAGATAGTGTTACCTAGAAGGACCCCTAGATCTATGTGTTCTTCATTTTATAAGTATCCTCATGGCATGTGAACTACCCTTATCTAATATTGAATGAGATTATTCATGGGATCTTTGTGGGATTTTCCAAAATCATTTATATAAATATTATTGAGCCCATTCTCATAGCTTTAAACTATTATGGTTCCTCTTTAATGGTTTGATATACCTCATAACAACATCCAAAGGTTCATGGTACCCCCAATATGATCAACCCATTTCCAAAATTTGTGGACAGGTGTATTTATATAGGAGGAAGAGAATTTTGAAGGTTTAAAGTCAATTTAAGTCTGTATGGTATAGTTTCACAGTCAGTATTCTTTTATTAGGCTTAGGAGACCTAAGTAGTCATGAGGGGTGTTGAGTTAGCTTTTCTCCAAAGAGAGTTAAATTATGAAAGTCCCTAAATAAGTTATGTGATGTAAAGTGGTATCTAAATGTGGGTTTGGTTTGGTTGGGAGCTTTGTAGTTTACTCAAAACAAGGAATTTGCCTCATAAAAGGGCTAGTAGAAGGAAGGTGTCAAAGAGGAAAGAAGAGTTAAGTGAAGAGTTAAAGCTTGGGGGTTATGTGGAATGGTTGGATGCATGAAATGAGATGTAATTGAGTAGGTATCTACCCTTATGATTAATGTAGAAGGAAAAAATCAAAGTAGCATGCAGACCTATGAAAACATATAAAAAGATTATAAGGAATAAAGCAAGGATAAAGAGAGAGAACATGAAAATAGAGTATGAACTGAGGAGGTTGATGTTAAAAGGAAATATTGTAGAGACTTAGTTGATTATTAAAATGAATTCAAGCATATAAAGAGGATTAAGTGGATACAAGGAGGATTAAGAGCCATTGATTAGGTAACAATGAATAAGAAAGACCTAGTAAATGCAAAGTGATCAAAGAGATAAAGACGTTGAAGACAGAAGACAAAGAAGGATAAGAAAAGATCAGACCTGGGTATTTGATAGAGGTAAGTGTGTGTTTCCATCCATATCATGGAAGATTTTTAGAACATATACATTAAGATACTTGATAGATAAATTTAAATTGAATTTACAAGGCAAATATACATAGATTAAATGTACATAGAGCATAATATTAACTCAAAATTTTACCTCTATATAAGTAAAATTTGTCATCCTAATAGAGAAAAATTTAGTAGTGGATGGGCCAATAGCTAGATTCAAATATGTAAATAATGGCCACGATAAATAAAATGTTGTAAATGTAGATTATGATGATGAAGGCACCATCATCTCTTGTGACATAAAAATGACATATATATTACTCAATTTCTATGTAAATTAATTGTTAGCTAAAATAAATTTGCAAATATAACTTAAATTTAACATGACATTTATATAAAATATACTTGTATCTGTGTAGTGGCTGATGTCTACACACCAAATGTGCATGCCAAAAACTCATCACTCATAAGAATATTATCCAATCCCTCTGAACCACCAATGCCATCATCATCAGAGGGTCCAGTGCACATAGCTCCACAAAAATTGTAAGGTTGGGGTTGCTTATCCATAGTAGGTGGCATATCTCTAACATCACTTTGTGAGAACCTATTCGTATGTTGAATGAGTGTATTAGTGAGTGAACTAAGATCAAATAGAGTGTCGATCTTCATGACCTATTGAACTATAGAGGGGATCTTAGGCTCAATTGGATTTTGAATATAGATCTATGTAGGTTGATTAGGTGCATGATGTGCACCTAGTTGATCCTATGTAGAGCCTTTCCTTCGGCCTTAAAACTCATTAAAATTAAAATTGTTTGAAATCTTATTGAGGACAAAGTCATAGGATAGTTTCCTTAAAAAATACAATGGGACCTCATGGTTTTTACATGGTGGATAGTCAAACACCATCCATTATTGATCCCAAAAATTGGTTGTGATTAATTTATGTATGTAGATAGATTAAAAAATGTGTAATAGTTAAGGGAAATGGGGCATGATGGTTGGGTCAATGAATAAGTTGAAGATGGAGGCTTTTGATATTTCTTTATTCTTAACCTCAAGTGTTGACAATTTGTCAGCATATTAATCCTTATAATTATCCCTATATGAAGTTCATTTAGCAATTTGACTTTTTATAGAGTCAATTTGACATAATAATGTCTCTAGGGAATTGGCTAGCTAGGTGTGATGGGGGTTAGTGGAAGTGGGATCCCTTATTCTCCTAATTAATTCTTCAATTTCAATTTTATTTCCCACAATATTATCAATTAGAATATTCTAATTTCCATGGGGTTTTATGAAACTGTAGGAGGGTTAGGTGGAGGGATATGAGGAGGAAAAAGAGGGTTAGGAGGAGGAACAAGAGGGTTTTATGGAGGGTTAGCAAGATGATTTGTTCAAAACAAACAAAATACAACTAAAAATTAGGTTTAAATAATGAAAATAATGAAAAATTAGGGTTAATAAGTGTAGATTTGTATCACTTACCTCTTTTACATGGTGGCATCATCGATTAACAGCTTTTTAGGATGAATTTAGCAACTTACTATCACTCTTTTATCTATCTCACACAAAATGTGATCACAAAAGTTGGAGGAGAGCAAGGAAACTTGAATGCAAAATGATGAATTTGCATTCAGGTTTTAGTTTTTTTATGACATAGGTAACATGATCATGTTATTAACATGATCACATTATTGAAAATATCAATAATGTGATCATGTTATTGTTTAAAATAATGTGATCGTGTTATATAATAACATGATCACATTATGGCTTGGTAATTACTGAGCTATAATTAAAATAACATGATAACATTAACTAAAATGTCCATGGAATTGTCCCCCAACTCTGTGCACTTACCCTATGGCACCTAAAGTCAAAATTACTATCACAGCTAAATTTAGAATTAGTCTCACATTTACAATCCCATTTGATTAAGACCTATTTTCACTATTAAAGTTAATTAAGTCCAAACTACATGTCACACTTAAACTCATTACTAATGTCATACTTAAATTTAGATGTAGTGTTTCACTCATATTTAGACCCAATATAAAACTTAAAGTCAAATTTAATGGTGGGTTCAAATTCAAATTTAGACTCACACTTATGTTTAGACCTAGTGTCACATTTATATTCAGACCTAGTATTGCACTTGAATTCGTGTCTAATGTCGAACTAAAAATAGACCTAGTGTTGAAGTAAAGAAGGATCTTAAGTCACTAATTAAATTTATTCTTATATTATCCCTTACATCATTTATGGGTGATGTTAGCATGATGTTAAGGTTTAATTTAATCTTTCTCAATGTGATTATATATATATATATATATATATATATATATATATATATATATATATATATATATATATATATATATATAAAGTCAACATATGGATGACCTTATGATGCATATATGATTTTAAATCCAACTTTAAGAGTGAAATTTGGCCTTTATAAATATCTTGTTTCTGAATTAAAAGTTACTTTACTTACAACTTATTTTAGTTAAAATATTGTATTGGTGGTCCCTTATTAGGGTCAAACTTAATAATGTCTTCCAATTCTCTATTTAACTTAATAGTGACTCTAAAATCCATGGAGCTTGTAGGTAGGCTAGAAAATTTTACTCTTTTTTACATCCAAAGAGTAAAGGTGAGGAATAACCCTAAAATGGACCTTATTTAGAATATCATTCATTTGACTATAATTTTAATTTCCTTCAGGGAAATATAATTGATAGTATATTAACACTCCCTTTTCTTGAATGTTTAGAACCTCTCCTAATGATTAGAAAAGCATATTCCAAGTGGGTATAACCAATGAACCCTCAAAACCATATACACTCCCCCAATATCAAAAATATATGAATTATTCTTGAGGAAATAATATTCCATTGAAATATGTGCATTATCCTTGTTATTCTTGGGCAGTCAATGATTTGATGCCTTGTAACCCGAATGTAAAAACTCTCATAAATATATAAATGGATACCCAACCTATGAACTTCCTTCTTATCCAATGGTACTTCCTAGATCAACCACGACTAACACTCGAGCTTTCTTTGTATGAGAAAATAACTTGAAGGTGTCTAAAGGCTCCAACCCTGTCACAATATAAAGTTAAAATGATGGTTCCCATATTTATATTGTTGAAGGAGACATATTTTCTAGTTCACATTCTACTAAATTTTAATTAGAGTTAGCAAAATAGTAAAACATGGATTCCATCTTATATGGACTCACATATTTTTCCATGTACAAAACCTTTTTTTGTTAAATACATGATTGACATCACTTATGATAGGAGTTTAAAAGAGTGGATAAATGGGTAGACTAATTATTAAGGAGTTAAATAGTGAAGAGTCATATTTTCCATCAACCTTAGGTATTTTTATTAAAATTTAACTTCTAAATAATAGTCCCTACTTTTTATGTTTAAAGGGACCATTTTATTTATTTTTTGGTGGGTGTAAGGGGAAGGGTATAGATACAATAATAGCCCTTTAAAACTATTTTGGTTCAAATGTCCTTATGTCTATTGGAATCTCAAGTTAAATGTTAGAAATATGGATCTTCCACGCCATATTTGAAGAAAAATTATCCTTAATCTCCAAAAGATGACATTTTTCCATGTACTCCTCTAAATAAATATTTTTGAAATAATTGTAATAACTAGGTATCGTACACCTCATCTTAGATATTATTTTATCTCTAAGTTAGAGCATTGAAAAAATAAACAAATTCCCTATCATAATTTGTAAAAACCCAATCTCTTCACATTTATGGGTAACAATGTCCAAATGTTGGAGGGCCACATTCAACTTTTCATCTTATTTTTTTAATCTCTTTCATCTTAAATACTAATCCAAGATTTCTCAAACATATGTGGATCTTCATCCCACCTCCAATGTAATATTATGAGATCTTTATTTTAAGATTAAAAGAGGAAACAATGGGAGCTCATTCCATCTTTGTATTCATCATCTAGTGGATCATGATCAAGATTCTAAAATGGTTAGTGCAATCTTATAATTTATCCTTAATAGTTGTGTTGTGGCACTCTAGTTTCTTTTTCAAGGAATGAATATCCATTTCAACATCATTGGAAAACATATAAAATAAACTTTTCAATTCATCCTTGGTCACAAAATTCAAGTTGTTTCTTAGATAAACTATGTTTGGTATTTTGGCAGCCCCTATAAAAAATCAACAAAAGATTTAATATGACTTCTTGTATTCCAAATAATGATGAAAAAAACAGAACTAGAAATATTAAGTAGAATAAGTGATAAAACGAGGAAAAATAGACACCTACTCAATCTAGAGTGGATTACATTTACAAATCTACTTATAACATAGGGATTATCATGCTCTTGTATTAGAAATTAAAATAGTAAAATATATATTTTAAAAAAAATCACCTTTTATATTAAAATCATAAGTAATATTTTTCTTTTTATAATGGAAATCGGCTACAACCCTTCATTATCTCCACCTAGATCAAGAGTTCTGATTTGGTAGCTAACCAATTATCTTCATGCTTCATCCTACTTGGCTCTCACCACATTTATGTTTTTGACTCAAGTTCGCATCCACTATAATCCATTCTCATCTCGGTAAAGTCCATCTCGAGTGAGTGAGACCTCGGGCGTATAGGTTTTGAACCACTAACTTCGAATTAGCAAACACTCAACTATATGCCAAGTGTACTACCAACCACACCCTTAAAAAACCCATTTTAACTTATGATATAATCCTTCAAAAATTTAAGGCACAAAAAAATATAACAGAATTTTATAATCATATTAAAATTAAGATAAATCTAAAGACACATCCTATAACATTATTGTGGCCAATAGTAACCTAATAAAGTCTACAAGGTTGAAACTAATTGAAATTTAGGATATTAGCCATATAAAGAAGGATTTGATCACAAATCCCTTACTAGTCATAATTTCATGTCTTGTAAATTGATTATGATATGACGAACACACTTGTGATTAAATTTTAGAATATTAGTCCTAGAAGGAAGGATTTGATTACAAATCCCTTAATAGTCATAGCTTCAAGTCTTGGAGATTGATTATGATATGACGAGTAGACTTGTGATCAAATTTTGGAATATTAGCCCTAGAAAGAAGGATTTGATTACAAATCCCTTACTAGTCATAGCTTCATGTCTTGCAGATTGATTATGATATGACGAGCAAACTTGTGTTGAATTTTAGAATATATTAGCCCTAGAAAGAAGGATTTGATTACAAATCCCTTACTAGTCATAGCTTCATGTCTTGCAGATTGATTATGATATGACGGGCAGATTTGTGATTGGATTTTAGAATATTAGCCCTAGAAAGAAGGATTTGATTACAAATCCCTTACTAGTCATAGCTTCATGTCTTGCAAATTGATTATGATACGATGAGTAGGCTTGTGATCGAATTTTAGAATATTAGCCCTAGAAAGAAGGATTTGATTACAAATCCCTTACTAGTCATAGCTTCATGTCTTGCAGATTGATTATGATATGACGATCAAACTTGTGATTGAATTTTAGAATATATTAGCCCTAGAAAGAAGGATTTGATTACAAATCCCTTACTAGTCATAGCTTCATGTCTTGCAGATTGATTATGATATGACGAGCAGACTTGTGATTGGATTTTAGAATATTAGCCCTAGAAAGAAGGATTTGATTACAAATCCCTTACTAGTCATAGCTTCATGTCTTGCAGATTGATTATGATATGATGAGTAGGCTTGTGATCAAATTTTAGAATATTAGCCCTAGAAAGAAGGATTTGATTACAGATCCCTTACTAGTCATAGCTTCATGTCTTGCAGATTGATTATGATATGACGAGCAAACTTGTGATTGAATTTTAGAATATATCATCCCTAGAAAGAAGGCTTTGATTACAAATCCCTTACTAGTCATAGCTTCATGTCTTGTAGATTGATTATTATATGATGGGCAGACTTGTGATTGGATTTTAGAATATTAGCCCTAGAAAGAAGGATTTGATTACAAATCCCTTACTAGTCATAGCTTCATGTCTTGCAAATTGATTATGATATGACGAGTAGACTTGTGATTGAATTTTAGAATATTAGCCCTAGAACAAAAGATTTGATTACAAGTCTCTTACTTGTCATAACTTTATGTCTTGCAGATTGATTAGGAAATGATGAGCAAACTTGTGATTGAATTTTAGAATATTAAACCCTAAAAAAAATTATTTGATTACAAATCCCTTACTAATCATAGCTTCATGTCTTGCAGATTAATTATAATATAACAAACAAACTTGTGATTGAATTTTAGAATATTAACCTTAAAAAGAAGGATTTGATTACAAATCTCTTACTAATCATAGATTCATATCTTGCAGATTGATTATGATATGACAAGCAGACTTGTAAACTTTATTCTTACACTTCCAATGCAATTATTTCCATCTTCTATTCCCCTTGACTATTGTGTAATATTAAATTTATTGTGAATGCATTTTGGCAACAGAGAATCTTGTCTTTACCAATGGCGAGGCTGTCGTTAGATTAATCCCTCCCCCAAAACAAACAACGAAGTTACGAGTCATGTGTCATGAATGATCCTCCGCATTAAGAGGAATTGCAAATACAATAAGGATGATAACAGATTAATCCAGCTCACAAATCAGAATACCAAGGCAGACAAGAGGAATAAACAACATGAAGCTCCATTGGGAAGTTCAGAAACATGGATGGACTGAACAAATGACAAAACACTATTATTCCCAATACCGTGTGTCGGCGGTGATAATGGAGATTGATTATTTACCCATGTAATGTGTAGCTGTAGATTCAATATGAAACTATATTCATAGCAAGTCACTCTCCAGGTAAATAGGAGTCTTGCTTTTCAAAATATTCGCTGAGATAATATGCATGGGTGGTGGTGGATAGTAGGATTCAGAATGTTTTGGTTTTGGAAGTTTCTAATCTAATTTGTGAATTAGATAATTTTATAAACCTAACTGAAATTTAGGGTGTTTGGAAAAACTATAGAAAGTTTTTATTTTGGATGTTTCAAATTATTCAATGATTCATTGTTTCATAAGGTAATTTGAAATAGTCAAAATATTGATAATATAAATTTACCTTTTTTTAAACTTTAAATTATTTTAAAATAATTACAATGGAATAAATAATTTAATATTGGAATTTAATTAAATTTAGAATGGTAGATTATCAAAATCTGTTGTATCATTTTTATTTTTAAATATATAATAAAAAATAATCAAAATTTTTGGGTGTCATTTATGATACTCATTACTATTATAATAATATTTTAAGTTTAAGAGATCTAGCATTACTAGATGCCATATAAGAAAACTTATTTCATTTGAAATATATATTTTTTAAATATTATATTTTTCTTTTGATATATTGAAATGTAACAAAAGCTACATTTTAAATCAATTTAAAATAATTTGAAATGTATTAAAACAAGTGTTGTTCAATATTTGAATATGATATAAATTTTTTGTATATTAATGCACAATTAGTATATAATATAATGACAATTATTAGGTAGTATCATTTCAAGTATAAAGTATTTTGTATTCAAAATTCATGTTCAACTGTTAATTTTTTTTAATATGTTATAAGAATATGTTTTATAAAATTTTAAGTTACATATAAAAATTATTTGTTTGGATATGAGTAAATGTGAGAGTTTTGACAAGAGATCACAGTCCAATAAGAGGAGTTTGTACGAAAACTGGAGCTCCAAACTAGAGTTGGGACATAATAGGGGGCCTAGTCTCCATCAGCACTAGCAATAAAAAACACTAAAGTATGAGAACTAAGTCATGACCAAGCAAAAAAAAGGGAAAGAAAGCATGTATACAAATAAACCTTAGACACAAAGACAACAATTTTTTTTGCAAATCTTCAACTAATCTGCAAAACGCCCAAAAATCTCATGAGCACCTCCTAACCAACCTCAAACAACACTCACCACAAAAGTGAAACATGACTGAGAAGTAAAGAAGAGGGAAGGTCATCCACAGGGGAAGATCAACCTTCTTCTTAAAGGAAAGTCATCCAACTTCTTTTGATATCCATCTCTAATAAAAACTTCAACATCTTGTTACAACCTTTCCACCTTCAAAAATTATTACAAAAATTATTTCATAAATTTATAAATTACATACTACTATTAATATAAAGAATGAGTCTAAATTATCCTTTATTCACAATTCTACATTTGTCATATTAATAATTATATATTAACAATAAAATTATATGAATAGTTCAATTTTAATGAATTTTAAAATTATATGATTGTTTAACTGTTTATTTATCTATATACTCAAAACACAAAGTAGAAACCCATCATATTCGCCACGAATTAATCGCATTGAAGTCCATTTCGCATAAACGTCATTGATTGCTGCACCACTTTGACTTGGATACCTCGTGTTTTTCACAGCAAAGAAAAGTATGTCTTAAGCATTGTCTGGTGGCGAAGCGGCCGCCATTAACACCGCTGACGCATTCATGTGCCCCACTCTTTAACTTTTCTGCCCAATTGCCCTTAAAACCAGCATATATATATTTCCATAGACGCAGGATATATATATTGCTCACAGAATAAGTCGTAATTCTCCCAAATTCCTTTGCAGTCAAACGCCTGTTTGTCTTTACGCCCGGCTGCATATAACGTGGGAGTCATATATTCGAGTGAGATGATGTACAAAGGTGATTAGAATATTTGGGAATTTGAGAATATTTTCTAAATCTTTTTCAAAAGTCTCTTCCCACGTTGCCCTATCATTTGAACAATCATGCCCTATTTGAGATGTTTTTGTTTGATTTCCGACTCCTCCATTTCATACATGCAGTGTTATGATTTGGGGTTTTCTTATAAATAGTGTTTCAGGGAGCCATGAATGGTCTGGAATCAGATTAATCAAGTATATGAGCTGCCCTTCTTCTTCTAAACTGAAATAGCAATGAAAAAATTTATTGCTCTAAAGTCAATTCTTTTATTTACATTTAAAAAGGTTTACAAATGCCAAATTTAGAATTCAAATTAAGTATGTTTGAGATTGTTTTTAGAAACAACTATGAGCATATTTTTGAATCCACCTTTCCAATAATTCATTATTATGAAGAGAATAAAATGATAAAAAATAGAGACTTAAGTCTTAAGAAAAGAATATAATCTGGAATGTAGACCTCAAATCAAATAACTTATAAGTCTATATTAAAATAAACAACCAAAGAATTTACCAATGCATGCACAAGTTTTAATATTCTATCAAAAGATAAAAGAATCTTAAAATTTATTTTTAAAACAAAAATAAAAAGTATAATGTAAAAGATTTGTTTTAAAAAGCTCAATAAAAAAAGGGGTAAATCCACACTTTGGATGGCTTGAAGTCTTTTTGTCAATATCATAATGTGATTTTTTTTTTATTTTTTTTTTAAAAGAATTTAATGTTTTTTAATAGTAGACTATAAATAGTACCAAACATTTATTTATTATATTTTTTTATATTTTTTTTGATAAAATAAATATAATAAAATGTTTTATATGTATAGAGAAAATAATAATTTAGAAGAATCAATTTTACATAAAAAATAATCAATTTTATATAAAGAGTTTACTTTTCAATAATTAAAGATGAAACATCTATATATTTCTGTGTTTTTTTTTTTTTTTTTTTTTGTAATTTATATTTATTTTTTTAAGTATGTTTAATTTTTTTCATATTTATTCTGTTTTTTCATTTTTTATTTTTTTTTATTACATGAATAATCTACTTGATATTTATTGTATTTAAATGATGTTTGTAGAGATGAAACATAAAAATAGTTTTCTATTTTAATTTCAAGTAATAATTCATGTTTATTTTTATTACTTATTCATCAATATTAATGATCTAAATAATATTTATTAGATTTAAATGAAATCTATGGAGATGAATTATAATCATATTTATATTTTATTTTTTTTAATAATTTATATTTATTTATGACTGTTTTTAACTTTTTATAATATGTATTTTATTTTTTCAATAGATTGTATAGATTTTATAATTATCATTTTTCATAAATAAATAATTTATATTAAAATTTATGAATAGATGTTAGTGGATAACTTCACAAGGGTATAGGTGATGTAGGAGCATCCGAGGATTCATGCAATCTTGTATCAACAAAAAATAGAATCTGGTGTGTGTTATTTAATTTTTGAGTTGTGGCCTTATATGTATGAGATTGTTAATCTCTTAAAATGTTGTTGCAAAAATATTCCTTTACCACAGAAAGTGAAGAGATTATTTGGTTGCTTCTATCAATCTGTAGGGACTATTAAGTCACATAAAACTATCATAACTAGTTATTCAAATATAATAATAATTAGATGATTAAATTTTGTGAAGTTATAGTATATAACACTTACAACATCTATAACAAATTTCAGATCATTTGGAGTCACCACATAGGTGTATCAACTGTTAGGTTGTGGAGCTAAAAGCTTCACCAGGATGAGAACAGGAGGAGTTGCAGAGGTTGCTGAGTTGCAAAACAAGTTGCAGGGCAACTGACGTCGGTCTGATCAACTGACGTCAGTCATATTACAGTGCAAAAGCAACCGATGTCAGTTATGAGCTATCAACATCGGTCAGGGATCGGCCGACATTAGTCACCTCCAAACAGACAGGGACCAACGTCGGTCGCCTGTGCGGTTCCAGAACTGCGAGTTGACGAACTGTTAGTTTAATGACCCGATTGTTTGCATGTAAAAGACTATTTTTGGTCTTGAGTTGCATGTCTAATTATTGTAATTAGGGTCTAATTATTATATGCATGAGATCTATATAATAGACTCATGCGCTATATTGTAAGGTGTGCTAGATAGCCATTGTGCTTGTAGAGAGAGCAAGAGTAGCTCCTCCTAGTTCCAAAGGGGTGCTGAGTGTGTATGATCAGGGAGAGTTACAGGTTGTGCAAGTTCTAGTAGAAGATCCACCGGGGGACTGGTTGAAGAATCATAAGGACTTGGTGAGGCAAGGACAAGGGTTCTTCAGGGTGTAGAGATATCTACGTGGTAAGTAAGGTCTGGTGATTTACAGGTTATTGCAAGAGCAGGGAGATCTACTTGGAGTACGGTTGTGTACTTGGTATACTGGCAGTGTTGTTATTGACTGGTGGAGGTAAACAACAACTCTATGTTTGAGTTGATTGTTGTGACCGTAATTGAGAGAGTGAACTGTTGAAGGAGAATTACTGGTGAACCCTAGAAGTGTGGGAGCTCTAAAGGTGTGGGAAGAAGAAGTGTGGCATCTTCTTTATTATATTTTCTTCTGAATGAGTATTAATACAATTGGGTATTGTCTCTCATATTCTATGTTGTTTCATATTTCTAGTTACTTATCATTCTAGTTAAATTCCGTGTTTAGTTGCTAATACAAAGGTAATCAAGTGTGCCCTTAGTGGGCAGTAGATCCTGACAAGTAGTATCAGAGCGTGGTTAGGTACACTAACAGGTGGTCAGAGCGTGTTAAGTGTTTTGTTGATTATAGGTCACTCACAGGGGTTTTTGATTGAGTGAGAGTATAGCAATGGTAGAATAAA
The DNA here is from genome assembly GCA_037957365.1 of Torreya grandis. Lineage (NCBI taxonomy): Eukaryota > Viridiplantae > Streptophyta > Pinopsida > Cupressales > Taxaceae > Torreya > Torreya grandis. The sequence continues at coordinate 1,262,622 of JARHVA010000434.1, forward strand.
GTAAGCTACGAATGGAGAAATTGAATAACACGAATGGTCAATTACAGATTGATGAAAAGAAAGAGCAGGTGAAGAAAGATTGTTGGTTGGTAGAAGATCAACATGAAGAAAATGAAGAAGTAGATGTTGTAGGTGTTGTTGCACAGGATGCTCTGGATAAAGTAGAATCTTGGTTTATAGATTATGTTGCCTCTTTCCATGCAGCCCAAAATAGAGCATCTTTTCATGAGTATGTCCAGGGAGACTTTGGAGAGATTTATTTAGGGGCTGGTGAGCCTTGTCAGATTATTGGCAAAGGGGAAGTGAAGTTGAAATTGCAGACGGGTAACACGCAGGTGTTGAATGAGGTCATGCAGGGACTAGTCTTGGAGATGAGTCTAATTTCTTTAGGAAAGTTAGGTGATGAGAGATGCACAGTAACTCTCACAGCGGATGCACTTGAATTAGACGGTGGTAAGAAAGTAGGTATCCTTTATCTATCTACTTATATTATTGATTCACCTTCTGTTGCAAAGATGTGGATTTGTAGGCTTGGTCACATGTGTAAGAAAAGAATGCATGTTCTTAAGCGAAAGACAGATGTTTTTGACAAACTTAAGAACTGGAAAGCCTTAATGTTCATGGAGGAGATGATAGATAGAGATCAGCTGAGGGGACTGAATTATTCTAAGAAGGGCTGTGTTGATTTGGACAGGGTTTTAATCCAAGGTGATCTCGCAGGTAAAAAGTCATCACTCACAAGAGAACACAGTTACCGGCGTCAGTCAGGAGAAATTGACGTCGAACAGACAGGTACCGACGTCAATCATGTGCAGACCAGCAGAGTCGGTGGTGTCAGGTAGGTGTAGACCAACGTCGATCAGGGGAAATTGACGTTGATAGTCAGGGTCAGTCGCAGGGAATAGACGTTGGTCGGTTGCAGATTGAGAGATGGTCGAGATTGGTCACTGGAACGGATGTTGGGCAGACAACAAGCTATCAAGGAGTCTCAAATGCCCATGTGGAGGATTGAAAGGGTAAGTGAACCTCATATTTGTTGTTCACCTTCTTTATATTACTTGTTGCTCACTGATGGTCAAGAACCAGGAAGATGTGAAGAGGCTATGCAGGTACAATCCAAAAAATATTGGGAGCATGGCATGAATTCTTTGGAAGAGAACCAAGTAGAATTTTTGGTAGAGTTGCCAGCTGGGATAAAAGCACCGACAGACAAATGGATTCCTAGGTTAGAGAAGAGAGTGGATGGACACGTGAGACAGAAGGCCAGTGTATATGGTCTTGAGCAGGCTGCAGGACAGTGGTATAGGTTTGACAGGTGTATGACTAAGCATGGCTTTGGTCAAGGTTAATGTAACTGTTGTGTTTTCTTTACCAGGTTGGATAATGGTCGCAACATTATCCTATTACTGTATGTGGTGTGGTTGCTTTTTGCAGGGTCACACATGCAGGGAGTTTTTGAGCTAAAGGTAAAGTTAATTCAGAGGTATGTCATGAAGAATTTGGGAGTAGCAAAATTCTTTGGCATAAGAGATATGGAAGATCACAGGTTGATTTTGTCTCCAGAGGGAGCTGATGTGAAGGAGGTGTTGGTGAGGGTTAATTTATAGGATGCAGAACTAGTAAGCACACCGAGGGCTAGACAGTTCAAGCTGAGCATAGAATAGTGTCAAAAATCACATGAGGTTGAGTGTAGACCTGAGTTTTCCCAAGCAGTGGGAGTTTTCAGAAAGTTCAGAGCCAATTCGAGAAAGAAGGAGTATTGGAGAGCAGTTTAGTGGATTCTCAGGTATTTGAGAGGGACCAGTAGCAGGTATTTATGCAGGGTCAAGCACTTCACTACATGGGTTTGTAGGTTCGGATGTGGCAGGTTACTTGGATGATAGGAGGTGCACCACAGGGTGTGTGGTGGTTGGTCTTCAAGGTTGAGCTTGAAGAGGGATACAAGCCATGAAACAAATTCGACAGTGTACAGGTACAGGTGCAACTATTTATCTCTAAGTGGGAGATTGTTAGGTTGTAGAGCTAAAAGCTTTACCAGGATGCGAACAGGAGGAGTTGTGGAGGTTGCTGAGTTGTAGAAAAAGTTGCAGGGCAACCGATGTCAGTCTGATCAACCAACGTTGATCATATTACAGTGTAGAAGCAACCAACATTGGTTATGAGCTGTCAACATCGGTCAGAGATTGGCCAACATCAGTCACCTTTAGATAGATAGGGACCGACGTTGGTCACCTGTGCGGTTCCAGAACTGTGAGTTGACGAACTGTTAGTTTAACAAATCAGTTGTTTGCATGTAAAAGACTATTTTTGGTCTTGAGTTACGTGTCTAATTATTTTAATTAGGGTCTAATTATTGTATGCATGAGATATATATAATAGACTCATGGGCTATATTGTAAGATGTGCTAGATAGCCATTGTGCTTGTAGAGAGAGCAAGAGTAGCTCCTCCTAGTTTCAAAGGGGTGCTAAGTGTGTATGATCAGGGAGGGTTGCAGGTTGTGCAACTTCTGGTAGAAGATCCAGTGGGGTACTGGTTGAAGAATCATAAGGACTTGGTGAGGCAAGGACAAGGGTTCTTCAGGGTGTAGAGATATCTACGTGGTAAGTAAGGTATGGTGATTTGCAGGTTGTTGCAAGAGTAGGGAGATCTACTTGGAGTATGATTGTGTACTTGGTATACTGGTAGCATTGTTACTAACTGGTGGAGGTGAACAACAACTCTATGTTTGAGTTGATTGTTGTGACCGTAATTGAGAGAGTGAACTGTTGAAGGAGAATTACTGGTGAACCCTAGAAGTGTGGGAGCTCTAGAGGTGTGGGAAGAAGAAGTGTGGCATCTTCTTTATTGTATTTTCTTCTGAATGAGTATTAATACAATTGGGTATTGTCTCTCATATTCTGTGTTGTTTCATATTTCTAGTTACTTATCATTCTGGTTAAATTCCGTGTTTAGTTGCTAATATAAAGGTAATCAAGTGTGCCCTTAGTGGGCAGTAGATCCTGACATCAACTGTATACTAGCATAAGATTTCCTTACTTTCATTAATGCTACAAAAGGAATTGGATGTTGAAACATGATGTAATCATATAACTTGACACTTACAACCTCTGCAAAAAAAATTAGATTATTTGGAGTCACCATAAAGGTGTAAATTATTACATTAGCAAGAGGTTTCTATATTTAAGTTAATGCTACAGAAGGAATTAGATGATAAAATTTTATGGTTTCATAGATTATGATACCTAAAATATATGTACCAAATATTATACCATTTGGATTTACCACAGAAACATTGTGGCTATTTCATTTAGGCTAGGCCTGCATCACTTGGTAGAAGATTCATGGCCTTGTGGAATAGATGTAGTAAGAGTTAGGTCTCCAAACATGGAGAGGTAATAAAAAAATTTGCCTAAAATTTATGTTTTAAATTTTATCTCAATTAAATGAGTGTTGCCAAACTTATTATAATTTTTGTAACAACATTTGTAGCGATGATATAAAATGTAGCTTGCAAGGTGTGTTTAAATTTTTAGTTTGATTGCATAAGTGGAGGAAATGTTATGATAGTTTTTGTAGTTGTCTCTCAACCATAAAATGCATCTGTGTAGCATGATGGTTCATTACCTTTCAATAGAACTAAAATAATAATTATGTTACCAAATTTAGTGGGTTACTATAGAATGTATGTATTTTTCTGTTTTTAAAATTTTAAATCATTTTAATAAATAGATTTAGAATTGTGTAATTTTTAATTACTATTATTCAATATGAAAATGTCATATGTGTAATCAGTGTCACTTGGCAAGGTTATTCTTCACCTATGGTGACCTTAGCTACTCTGTGTTAAGATTTAAATGGTGAAAATTAGAGGGGTGATGGAAAATGTAGTATATTATCTATGCTTTAAATGTCATATCAATTTGATTAATGACATTGATGTTATGATGGTTTTTTAACTGTTGTTTAACCTAAAATGTCACCTGATAGTTTCTAGCAGTTAGGTGTTAATATTGAAAACTGAAGGTGGCCTAACTATGACACATTATGTAGAGGTCATGGAAGCTGAAGAGACATCCCATGAAGTTGGGGATGTTAAGATGGATACAATATTAAAAGAAAGGAATTTTTCTTAGAAGGAGAATGAATTATGAAGGTGTAAAATTCTTTAAGATCATAACAAAGAGTTGTATCAGTTGAAGTGGAACTATATGATAGTATAAACTCTTTCATTTAATGTAAAAATAATGTAAAGGCATGTGTGAGTGTGTTTGATACTCTGAGAGTATTCTATTATAGTAAAATTTAAGATTAATGAAATGAAAATATGTAAAGTGTGTCAAGTCTGAGTATGTGCTAAGAATTTGACCATGACGGCATGTCTAGCCCCTAGAAATGCAGTGATAAAGACAAACCTTAATTGGTCTCCATATCATGTTCTTGTACCAAGTGGCATCATAGAAAGATTTTTTCCTTGCAGGTTGTTTGTAAAACTCCTGAATGAGGTTGTTATAGACTATGAAAGAGAACTATGCATAAGTTTGCTGTAAGTATTAGATAAGTCATACAAGTTGAGAGGGAGTTTGAGAGGCTCTATTTTGATTATATTGTAGGTTGTGAAAGAGAAGCCTATTGATTGTGGTGAGATATGGTACATGAGAAAATATCACTAGAGGTAGAAGACTTGATAGAGATGTTGAATAAATTCTAAGTAAGACTGGATATGATGGAGATGACTACACAAAGTGGTGTTTTTGTAGCTAAAAGTGAAGATGATGATGAGGATATAATGGTGGGGTTTATGTCCCTATAAGATATATTTGATGCTTTGGAAAGATTCCAAGTAAGCAGAGGAAAATATTCTAGACAAGGAAAATACTAGCATAGGTCATGGTGAAGGAAAGGTGTAAGTATACTTGTGATGATTATTTGTTATGTAGTAAATAAATCCCTGAGAAGCTCATGAAATGGATAGTAGATCTATAAATTTATTTTGAAGATGAGAATGTTTTAGACCCCATGAGGGTAAAGACTGCATGTAAGAAATTATGTGGAAGTGTAGCTATGTATTGGAAAGATCTCCAAGTGAGGAGACAAAGGAAGGGAAAGAATAAGGTACGTGAATGTGAATAGATAGTTTCCAATTTATTGGGTCATTTTGTACACCCAAGATTGTAACCAGATTGGTTAAAGAAGCTTCGTGTGAAGAGGCTTGAGAGAGTTGGTGATAAGAATATTTCCATGAAAAGTAATAAGAATGGTAAACTACCATGTGAGTAGCCAAAGACTAATTTGAGAAGTAGCATAGAGGTACATATGTCTACCTAAAAGAGAGTTATCTTAGAAAACAATAAGGAGATGAGGCTTCTATATGTAGATCATAATTCTAATTTTCAGAACAATAAAGTGAATGACAATTGTGAGTAGGGTAAGTGTATGGAATTAGGGCCAAACAGGATCTTAAGTGGACATATTTTTCTTGAAAAATAATAAATCTCAACTTATATGGATTATTTGAGACATCTACACTCAAAATTTGAAGATGCTATAAGAACATGAAAAGTAGAATTTGAAGTCTAGTTTCTAAACTAATATATATATATTTTTAAATGGTTAAGTATAAGTAGGTCAAACATCATAAATTTGGAGAGTTACTACTATTTTTTATAAAAATCATAGTAAATAGTCTGTCATGTACCCTATCATTTTTTAGCATCAATTACTTTTTTTAAACCCTTTGCTAGAAAGTTAGATAATATCATCTAGTTTGTAACCTTTTTTTTTAAATTTTATAATGAATATATTTTTTTTAATAATTTCATAAACAAATAGACCTTGAAATAGATCTATAATGCATAGTCAACTGTGCAATCCGCTAACTACCTCAAAAAATATCAAAAAATAGATTTTTTTTTAATGTGTATAAAATTAGGTCTAGTTGGTAGCCCTATAATTTTTTCCATTTTGAATCAAGAAAATGAAAGATACATAAATAAATATAAACATGTATAGTTGCAGTATAAAGTGATATAAAAAACATATTTAAAAATAAATATAAATAAAAACTTTAAATTAATAAAAATATGTATTTATGTATGTATGTAGAGAAAGAGGAGAGTGTGCTCGATGTTGTAGTCATATTTTTATGAAAAGTTTTGATAAAATTCAAAGTGTTTAGTATGATAGAAGTTACATTTTATTATTTTGGTCAAAAACACATATTCAGTTGTGCGTTTACAGGTCCATGCCTTAGGCTTAGGAATCAAAGCCATTCCCAAGGCTTAAGGCATGTGTTTGAAATGTCAAACACATATTAAAATTGCATGCATGAAATAGTTTACTATTACATTGACATGTTTTTTGTCATCTTTTGATTATGTTATAGTTTATTTTTAATTTTCAAAGTTCATGCATGGCCTTAGTCGATGTTAGTTGTTAACATTAAAGCTCATTACACCAAAAAAATGTCAACCTAATTCCAACTATAATCATGATGTAATTTGCCTCGCTAAATAGATTTATGACTATAGAATGTGATTTTGGGCTCAGTTAGCCCCAATATCATCACATATTGAGCCAATTAGTCAATTTGGGTAATAAGTGATGTGAATTGGACCTAATTGATCCCTAAGAACATAATTCTTACTCAAAAGAATGTTAATTGGGGCTAAATCGATTGGTTTATGCATTAGGGTCCAACCACAAAGGTAATTAGCACTAATTTGAGTTTGTCAAACCTATTTGTGACTATAGAATGTGTTTTCAAGATCAAATAGCCCCAATGTCACCATAAATTAATCTAATTAGCTAATTGGGATAATCAATGATGTAATTTATGCCAAATGGAGCCCTATGAACCTGATTCTTACTTTACAAGATGTTAATTAAGGTCTAAATTGATGTGTTTAGGGTATACAATCCAATCACAAAGGCAATGGGGATACTTTGAGCACATTAAACCTATTTGTGACTATAAATTGTGATTTTGGGCTTGAGTATCCCTAATGTCATCACAAATTTAGCCTATTAGTTAATTAAGGTAATTGATGATGTAATTAATGGCTAAATTGATTTGTTTAGGGTTTAGGTCTTAGGGCTTAAGGTTTACGGTTTAGGGTATAGATTCTAATAATGAATGTAATAAGGAATAATTTGAGCTTGTTGAACCTATTTATGATTACATATTGTGATTTTGAGATCAATTTTCCTCAATGTCATCACATATTGAGTAAATTAGATAATTAAAGTAATTAGTGATAGTATTTGGGCTAAATTGAGCCATATGCACCTATTACAAAGGCAATAGGGGATAATTTGATCTCATTTAACCTTTTTGTGATTACAATATATGATTTTGGGCTCAATTAGCCCCAACGTCATCATAGATTGAGTCAATTAGTTAATTAGGGAAAGTAATGATGAAATTTGGGCCAAATTTAGCCATTTAAACCTAATTCTTACTCTAAAGGATGTTTATTAGGGATAAATCGATTGGTTCAAGAAAATGAGGCAAATGGAAAATGACATAGTAATAAGCTAGCTATGGGAGACTACTTGTTGGATTCTCCTATGTTTTCTAATCCCATGTGGGGAGCTGACATTGTTTTGGGAGTATAGTGGCTCACCACTTTAGGCACTATTGAGATGAATTTCCAAGAATTATTCATGCACTTTCATTCTGAGGAAAGGACATTTGAGCTAAGGGGATTAAGGGCTAAATATCCATAACTTGTTAGCTCCCATCAAATGACAAAGATTCTATGTAAGGGTATTGAAGGATTTGTAGCTCACTTATTTTCCATAGAAGTTTAGCCAACTCAACCATCTACACCTCCTGGTCTGCAAAAAGTGATTAATGCCCATTCAATTATTTTTGGTGACATGCTGAAAGGAATTCCACCTAGCCACATGCATGATCATGCTATCAAATTTATTCCTATTAGTACACCACCCAACATCAAGCCATATAGGTATCCCTATGCAAAAAAAGTGAAATTGAAAAGATGATACAAGAGATGTTGGATGCAGGAATAATTCACTATATCCAAAGTGAATATTCTTCACCAGTTGTCATGGTGAGAAATAAATATGATAGTTGGAGGATGTGCCTTGACTATAGAGAACTCAACAAGTACACTATCAAATATAAGTTTCATATTCTTGTCATTCATGATTTTCTATATGAATTAAATGGTTTTATATATTTTACCAAGTTACATCTACGTTCTGAGTATCATCAAATCTGGATCCATGATGAATACATATCCAAAACAACTTTCAAGACTCATGAGGGCCATTAGGAGTTTCTGGTTATGCCTTTTGGTCTAACAAATGCACCATCCACCTTTCAAAATTTGATGAATTTTATTTTTAAGCCATTTTTGAGGAAATTTGTTCTAATATTTTTTTATGATGTCCTCATTTACAGTAAAAATTGGGAAGACCATTTGCACCATGTGAAACAAGTACTCTCAATTATGGAACAACATTAGTTACATGCCAAACCTTCTAAATGTACTTTTAGAGCTTGTGAAGTTGAGTATTTGGGTCATCTAGTTTCACATGGAGTGAAAGTGGATCCTAAAAAAATTCAATCAATGGTGGACTAGCTGATTCCTAAGACACTCAAACAACTAAGGGGATTTATGGTGCTAATTGATTACTATTATAGGTTTGTAAAAAATTATGGTAGAATTACAACCCTACTCACCTCTTTGTTGAAGAATGACTCCCTTTATTAGATTGATACAACTACCAAGGCATTTGAACAATTGAAATTGGCTATGTGTACTACTCTAGTGTTGGCCATTCCTGACTTTTCCAAGACTTTTGTGGTTGAATGTGATGCATCTTGCTATGGTATGGGTGTTGTACTCATGCAAGAAGGCATACCACTTTCATTTGAAAGTCATCAACTAAAGGGTAAAAATTAGTAAAAGTCCATATATGAGAAGGAAATGATGGCCATTTTACATATAGTCAAACAATGGAGACCTTATTTGATGGGTCATCACTTTCAGGGAAAGACTAATCATGATAGTCTCAAATATTTTTTGGAACAATGGTTGTCATTTTAAGAACAAAAAAATGGGTAACTAAGATGTTAGGCTATGATTTTAAAATAGTTTACAAGAAAGGCAAGGACAATGTAGTGGCAGATGCACTATCCAGGAAGGATGAATCAATTGAGGCATTGATTATGCTATGACATTCTGTAGGTAGATTGGCTAGAGGAAGCACGATCATAATAGAAAAATGATAGTGCTACCCATGATTTGATTCAAAATCTTCAGGAAGGTTTGGGTGGATTTGACAAATTCACAAGGGTGATGCATTATGTTATAAATACTGATTATACCTATGTAATAATTCTCTTCTTAAACATAGAATCCTTTAGGCACTTCATGCAACTCCAATTGGGGGTCATTCAAGATTTTTGAAAACCTATCATAGAATCAAGCAAGATTTTTTTTAGAAGGACTCAAGGGGATGTCCAAAAATATGTGGTTGAATGTATGATCTATCAACAAAATTAAGGAGGAACCATCAAAACACCAAGACTTTTTCAGCCTTTATCCATCCCTAGTCAACATTGGGAAGAAGTGTCAATGGATTTCATTACAAGGTTACCAAGATCTGATGGTCCAAATGTTATCATGGTTGTGGTGGATCATCTCAGTATGTATGCTCATTTTTTTTCTTTATCACAACCATTTATTGCTAGTACAATAGATTCTATTTTTCTCAATATAGTTCAAAAATTGCATGGTACCCCTAAGATCATTGTTAGTGATAGAGATCTGATTTTCACTAGCAATTTTTGGACTGATTTATTTACATGTTTGGGCACCTAGTTGACTCATAGTTCATCCTATCATCCTCAATTAGATGGACAAACTGAGGTAGTCAAAAAATATCTAGAAGGATATCTTCATTGTTTTTTTTTTTGATAAACAAGATAAATGGGTTCATTGGTTGTCACTTATTAAATGGTGGTATAATACTTTTATTCATAGTTCTTTCAAAATGTCTCCTTTTGTGAAATTCTATGGATACCACCCTCCATCCATCACTTCAACCTTGAATTTCCATCCTAAGTTTTTTGCATTTAAAGAACATATTCACCATCAACATGAGGTCCTTACAAGTTTGCATGAAAATTTAGCCATGGCCTAAAATTGCATGAAGTAGCACGCAGATCAACACAGGAGTGAGATGAATTTTGACATTGATGATTGGGTCTTTGTTCACTTGAAACCATATAAGAATATGTCCTTGAAGCAACATAAAAAGGATAACAAGTTATCCCCTAAGTATTATGGGCCTTATTAGATATTGCAAAAAAATGGTAGTGTGGCCTACAAGTTAAAGTTTCCTTCCTCCACTCACATACATCTAGTATTTCATGTATCTTACCTGAATAAAATCATAGATTTGCTACTCAAACCAAGTTACCAAAATTGGATGAGGAAGGAAGAGTTATTCTTGATCCTGAGATGATCCTTGAAATGCACACTAAGCAGTTGTGGTCTATAATGATTAAGGAGTACCTGATGAAATAGAAGAATCTACCTTATGAAGATGACACTTGGGAGGATGAATCCTTTATGTAACAACATCCAGAGTTGACTCAACATTGAGGACAAAATTTTTTTGAAGGGGAGGAGCATCCTACACCCTTAACCTTTACCCTATTTATGGATATGTGTGGCTGATTTGTGACTTACATACCTCTTTTATTTTCTCATTACATTTCTCTATGTTCTTAGTTAGGTTGGCCTATGGAATAACCATAGCTAAGTAGACTATATATATAGGAGGTATTGGTTACTCTTTGATCATGATATAAAGTATTTTACTCTTATTGCATTGTTGTGAAAGTTGCGTCCTTGAAGTGGATTTTCTATATTATACAATATTCTGCTCTACTGTCAATTGTTGTTATGTGATCTCTCACATTTGCTTATTATGTGTGATATATAATAATTTTGTGTGAACATCTATGTAATTTAATTACATAGTTTGAGCTTGTTGAACCTATTTGTGAATGCAAAATGTGAGTTTGGGCTCAATTTTCCCTAATGTCATGACATATTGAGCCAACTAGTCAATTAGGACAATCAATGATATGATTTGGGCTAAATTGAAGTTTGTGAACCTAATTTTTGCAGGGTTTAAAGTTTAGAGTTTAAGGTTTTAGTGTTTAGGGTTTATGTTTAGGATCAAGTGTGAAATCAATGTATACATCAAATAATGTGTATGTGATTTTAAAGCATACATGGTTTTAGTGTGTATGTGGTCCTATGGGTAGTAAAATAATAAAAAGGTACATGAAGGTCAATGTCATTTTATCATATTGAGATTTTTTACCCTATGTATTATGTTCTATTTTATTCTACATAGTGCAGGTATATTATTTTATGATTTGATCATTGTCCCCACCCTCAAAAGTATATAAATTTATCTAATCATGGTTGACTACATAGTAAAAGTCTATTTTTTAATAATTTGATCATTATCCCTACTTGGTATTGCACAATGCATAAGTCTATTTTTTAATAATTTGATCATTGTCCCCACACTCTAAAATTCAAAACTTTGTGTAATCATGTGTGATGGAAATCATACTAGTGGGAAGAAGAATTCAAAATGAAAAATGGAGGAATTAGAAGTGAAGAGAGGAAAACAAAGGAAATGAATGCGAAGAATTAATGCAAGTTAGTCTACTATCCCTAAAGAATTGAATGTCACAAATAGTGATGAAATGAATAATGATAGTATACCAAATTATAAAAGTCCAATTATCAATTATGATAGTATATCGAATTATAATGTAAGTCCACATTCAAATTTTATAGTTTTTAATTTTGGTGATGATGATAATATGCATGATTATTTACCCTCTAACAATGAATAACACAATATGGGAACACCATTCAATGAATAAACTACTAATGAAGAAAAAAATATGGGAACACCGTTCAATGAAGAAACTACTAATGTATATAACAATATAGAAAAGCCAAATGAACCAATTTTATAAAGAAACTACTAATGTATATAACAATATAGAAATGCCAAATGAACCAATTTTAGCACTAATAACACCTCCTATAATTTTCAGAAGAAGACCCATATATTTCATTGAAATTGATAAATACTTTTTGAAACTATTACGCAATAAAATGTTTAACCCCCATACAAAAAGAAAATCTGAAAGAATTTGGGACTAGCACTTTGAAAAATTAAACAAATCTCAAAGATTCCAATTATTTGTTACATTAATGCAAGTGTATAAGATGAGACCTAAAATGAATACCGTAGGACTAAGAACATCTAATATTGATGGTTAAAATAAGGTGATTATTCAAAATGTACATAATGCATACCATAAAGTAGGTGTTAAGAAATGCACCAAAGATGATAATGATTCCCAATGCATTATTACAACTTGTATTATAATTTGTCAAACAAGGTTAAAAAATAATTGATTATACAAACACGCAGATCATTAAACATAAATAAACAAACACTAATGAATGTAATTGGTAAACTTAAAAGACTTGGTGTTTCTAATAATAATGACTTGTGGGCATTCTCTAGTAGACTCCCATGAAATGACAAGGCTATAGCCATTTCCCTAAAAGATTTACTTTCACAATTTTGGAAAGATAGGTTATCACCTAATATAAGAGATGTAGTGAAAATAAGAGTTAGTTCTTGTAATCATGAAACACATATGAAACATTTTTTGGATATGACTCAAATAAAATATTACTCTATTTATTTTCAAAAATATCCACAAATTTAAATTAGTCAAAGATATTTTGGAATGGATAAACCCTTATATGTGAAAATCAACCACACATTCACCACTTATTATTATAGGAAAAATGTTGAATTTTTGATGATTAATTATGTTTTTCATCATGTTTATTATAATTTACACACTGACAACATTTTTCAGGAGTATGAAATTGAAAGTCCACCAAAATCAAAAAGAGAATTTATTCTAACATTTTTTTGTGAAAGACTAGATGGAAAATTATTTTATAAAAATCATGTTTGGATGGAAATTTCACCATTTTTGGTAGATTTCAAAAAATTTAATTTATTCATGTCAATGACCTCAAAATCTCCTTGCAGACTCAACTCAAAAACTCTAATTTTCACATCTTCTAAGTGACTAATTAGATCTACTCTCCCATAGTCTGCAAAAATGAGAGTGATATGATTGTAGCTCAATGTTAACCTACCGATAACCTCCCAAGTAAAACTAGGAATCATGTTGATAGTGATTCCAAAATCAAATACTACATTAGGAATATCATATCATATGATTTTAATGTCCATATGGGCGTCAACATCCCTAGGTTTCTTAGTTTTGACATACCAGACCACCTTGTTAGTATGATGTTGTCCTCATTGTATAAACTCTAAAAGGTTATTAAAGAGATTGATAATGTTCCATGAGATGTGTTTATTACCTAGAGTACTGAGCAATTTCAAAAAATCTATCAAATTAGTCACAACACCTTCCTCTCTCATTATTCACATAATCTACCCATACATTTGTGCATCAATAGTTGTGGTGTCTCTTTTTGATGTAGTCTATTGTTCTATATCCTAAAGAACTTGTGTATCTTGATAAAATAATTTGTTTTTATAATAGGATCAATTGCAATTTCCTATTTCCATGATCTTGTGGCATTTATAATGGAGGCAACCCTTGATCTATGCATTATTGTCTTGTGACTAATTGCATTAATGCATTGTCCCTAAGTTATGCATTTATCATATTAACATTCCATACATGATTTTATTTCCCCTACTTCTTGTTGATGCAGTGGATTGCACCCGGGGCAAGGAGGTTGAGCTCCTACCTTCCACACACAACAATGGAAACTCCCCTCTCGCCTATGGGACTGGCGAAGTAGGAGGGGAGAGTCTCTAGGTAAGGGCTAACTCCCTTCGATGCATCTGATTTGTTCCAGTAAGTGCTAACATATATATATATATATATATATATAAAGAACTTGTGTATCTTGATAAAATAAGTTGTTTTTATAATAGGATCAATTACAATTTCCTATTTCCATGATCTTGTGGCATTTATAATGGAGGCAACCCTTACTCTATGCATTATTGTCTTGTGACTAATTGCATTAATGCATTGTCCCTAAGTTATGCATTTATCATATTAATATTAAATACAGGATTTTATTTCCCCTACTTCTTGTTGACGCAGTGGATTGCACCTGGGGCAAGGAGGTTGAGCTCCTACCTTCCACACGCAACAATGGAAACTCCCCTTTCGCCTGTGGGACTAGCGAAGTAAGAGGGGAGAATCTCTAGGTAAGGGCTAGCTCCCTTTGACGCATCTGATTTGTTCCAATAAGTGCTAACATATATATATATATATATATATAAAATAGGGGGATGAAAAGGGAGAAAGATTGCAGGAAAATAGACTACTTTAAAGGAGGTGATGCACCAAAATGATCTGACCTTCCCACACTCACACTTAAAATCAGACAAACACATACATACACTTTACACTAGCAGAAGGACTAGACTACAAGAAACTTGGTAGGGAGGCTTTAGTGAAAATATAGAAAATAGAGATTCACCGAGGTGCTATGAAAGGCACTCTGTATATTAATTTCTTCTATTTCTACACTTCCAAATATAGCTCTCCTTGTCAGCTACAGAAATGGCACCTTATAGACACTAGGTATGTTGGTGTTGAACCTGTGGAAGCATCAAAAAGCAATGACTAAACACAAACTAACACTCAGACATACACAGAGATATCTAACCAGGATAGAGGTAAAAAATGTGTTTATTGATTCAAGTGAAAAAATTTCCAGGGCTACGCCTTACAAATGTCGAAGATCCTTTCTCAAATGACAAGTTTCCAATATATATAGGAAGAAAAGAGGCCTTTTGGCACCCTTTTTACAAGTGACCCATGGTAGGCACTGTGTCAACCACTGAAATAAATTCTTGAATTGACACCTTCCTGCGTCACTTGGATTGCTTTGTCTGCTGCTACATGATGGCCATTTTGTTGTCAGGATTTGAATTTATGAGCCATGCTATTTTCTTGCTCTATAGTGCATATTGAAGAAAACCAATCGCGTCGATCACTGTTGTGCCTCTTTGATGACCACATGGTAGGCACTATGTCAACCACTGAAATAACTTCTTGACACCTTCTTGCATCACTTGGATTGCTTTGCCTACTTCTGCGTGATGGCCATTCTGCTATCAGGATTTGAATTTATGAGCCACACCGTTTGCCTGCTCTTTGTTCTCTGGGCTCTTTGTCCTTTTTTGCTCCTTCAGCCCTCAGGGGCAATCTTCTAGTGGGTCACTACATTCTTTGGGTTCATTCCATGGTTGGCACTTAGGCATTTAAAACCAATAGCTTTTTTACTAGCTTAAATTTGATGTTCGCGCACCCGTCACCCTTAGACTCTCCTTCGACTTCCTACTCTGATCCTTTTCACTGAGAGCACATCCACCCTTGACACATGTTGTAGTCCGCTACTTGGGCACTTAGAATGTGATGTCCCTTACTTAGGGGCTCTCTTATCTGCTCAAAAGCTCTGATACCACTGTAATATCCCTTCGAATATCAAAACAAAGCTCCAAATTGCTTATCTAAATTTTTGTAAAATATCTTCAAATAGATGAATAAATCACAGTATAATTTCTTATTTATTTGCTCATAAGCTTACAATTTGAGATCCTCTGTCAGGTATACAAAGAATATCGAAATTTTGGCCTTATAGCCTGAATATTCCGCGAACTGGGTTAAATCTGGCACGTCTCGGCCTGCTGTGTAAAAAAACACAGTCGCCGACGTCGGTTATACTGCCGTCGTCGGTCGACCTGTAGTGGTCCCCTTGCCGACGTCGGTGATGAGTCGACCGATGTCGGTCTCTGTAAGTTCCTGTTCGCCGATGTCGGTACCTGAACTTTCTGTAGATGCGTACGGATTTTTCACAGATCTGTACAGAAGTCGTACGGCCGCTGATATAACACACCCTGTATGCCTGATCCTGATCTGTAGAATTATGGGCTGACACAAAAGATCTATATCTGGATAATTCTTGAATCAAAAACCCAAAATAAAGAAATACCTGTAAACCCTTGTGATAGCTTCTGAGTGAAGTTATCTCTCAAATACCTGTAATACTATGATAACTTCTGGGTGAAGTTATCTCTCAATTCGGCAATAGATCGGCTGATCTTTCACAACCTCTGAATCGCACACAATGAAGAGTTGACGTTCTTCACTGCAATTGGAATCCTGGAACCCTTGGCTCAGTCTTCACAGAAGAATTTCTTAACAAGAATCAATATCAATAATAAGCATGGATAATTCAAACTCTCTCCCATGAGAAACTCTTATACCCTTCCAAAGGTGTGCTTGCTAAAATTAGATTTCCTCAAATTAGAACTTGGGGTTCTAAAATTAGAATTCCTCAAATTAGAACTTGGGCTTCTAAAATTAGAATTCCTCAAATTAGAACTTGGGTCTTAAAATTAGACCAATTAATTAATAATTAATAATTAATTAATATCTAATTTAAAATTAGACCAAATAATTAATTAATTAATAATTAATTAATATCTAATTTAAAATTAGACCAAATAATTAATATTTGATTAAATCAATCAAATATTAATATCTCCCTCAATACATGTCGGATCCTCAAACCGTCTGAAGCTGGTGAACCAGGGAGTGATTCTGCACATGACCATATCAAAATAAGGGTGCTCCGTTGTATGTCAAATATCCCTAAATAATAGGAGCTCAGGCCTAATGTGTCTAAAATAACCTGAATGAGAGCCAACTATAGGAATTCTGTAAATCAAAGCCAAGCCAATCTCCATCATGACCCTCTATCCATCCAATCAGCCTACGAAGGTCGCATAATAGGCTAATCATCAAGCCTGTCAATGTCCACGAAAAAGGGGACATGACAATCCGCCCCTCCTGAAATTGCTTGTCCCCAAGCAATCTCAGAAGAATGAACCACTCAATCCTCCTGGATCCCAAATGTAGTTATGCCCTGCACTGCTGTGAATCAATGTGAGTACCTGCAATATCATCAGAAGTAAAACAAAGAGGAACCCATAATCAAATTGGCGAACACAACTCAACCAATCTCTGAAATCACAACTGCCCTGGATGTGTCGATACTGTAGACTATGTACTGGGCAACTGCAAATTCCATCTACAAAAGATGGTGTTAATTCATCCCATAACTGATCCCTCTGTAATTGTGGCACAACTAACGGTACCACACTGTCAAATGTGTGAGAAGAATCAATCTGGAGACTCGACTCCACTGGTATCCCAAACCCCTCAGAATTAGGTACTCCCAAGTCCTGAACCGGTGTGTCAGCCTCAACAACATGTTCCTCAGCTACAACTATAGGAACGTACTCACCAACAACACTCAATGTACTAACCTCTGAGTCTGGGGCTGGTGAAGACCGTAAATTCTCTAACTCCATGGTCATCTCAGCCAAATGAAATTGTGACTCCTCATAAGCTAACTGCGTAGTCTCAAGAATCTCAGAAGTCGCCTCTAGCTGCTGAGTAAGCTCACTCACCTTATCTTCCTCGACCAACAATGCATCATATGCTGTGCTACCCCACTCCATAAGATAATCTCTGTCGGCGACCAACTGCATATAATCCTGTCTCAGAATCTGGATAGCCTCCCATAAAGAGTGGATCTCTGTCAAGGACAAATAACTACCTCCCTGCTCGATGCTAGTAGGAGAACCCCATCCATAAACTGCTAACAACTGACGAGCATCATCGAAATGCTTGCAAGTGGTAGCAATGTCTCGCTCACTAACTCTCAGCTGACTAGACACATGGTGGCACTGGCTAGACTGTCTCCTACAATCCTCCTCTGATGCATGGTCCAAAAGAGTAGACTCAAAATCACTGATCTCTGGAGTACTACCATCCATACTCTGTGAATCAACTCCATAGCTCATATCAACATACGGAGTATCAACAACTGTAGCATCATGGTCTAACTCCTCCATATTGTGAGAAACGGCTGGTGAAACTAAGTCCTCAAAACCATCCACTGCATCCTCCTGAGTATCTTCTATAATAATCAGATCCTGGGACTCTTCTACAATCTCTGTCATAACTGAGAGATCATCAACCCTCAGTGCACTAACACCTGAGCACACCTGTACACTCTGAGTGCAAGCATCGGACTCATCCTCATCTAACTCTGAAGAAACTGCTGCTGAAACTATCTCATCATCACAATTTCCCGCTCCCACGTCCTCTGCAACTAACTGAGAGTCTAAATCCCCATGACTAATCTCATCCACATGTCTAACAATTGGTGTAGCGCTGCCCTCAACCACTGTTGAGACCTCTTGTTTCTCCTTCGTTCTGTTTTGTGATGTGGACCTTTTACGAATGGATGCCATATACCGTAATAATTTGTCTTCAAATGTAGGATCTGAAAGAGTTTCATTCATCCTCCTCTGGGTTTCAACCAACTGGTTCAAACTTTGTTTCAGCTTCTTCATATCCTTGTCCCACTGTTTCTGAGTACTTGAAGACATCGTGGATACTTCGTTGATTCAATCTACCCAACTACCCAACAAGATGGCAGGACATTAGCTCTGATGTGCCCAACAGGATGGCAGGAATTTGGCTCTGATACCACTGTGATATCCCCTCCAAACAGGGATATATGAAAGACACAAAACTCTGATACCAAAGACCAAAGCTCTGATACCACTGTGATGTCCCTTACTTAGGGGCTCTCTTATCTGCTCAAAAGCTCTGATACCACTGTAATATCCCTTCGAATATCAAAACAAAGCTCCAAATTGCTTATCTAAATTTCTGTAAAATATCTTCAAATAGATGAATAAATCACAGTATAATTTCTTATTTATTTGCTCATAAGCTTACAATTTGAGATCCTCTGTCAGGTATACAAAGAATATCAAAAGTTCGGCCTTATAGCCTGAATATTCCGTGAACTGGGTTGAATCTGGCACGTCTCGGGCTGCTGTGTAAAAAAACACAGTCGCCGACGTCGGTTATACTGCCGTCGTCGGTCGACCTGTAGTGGTCCCCTTGCCGACGTCGGTGATGAGTCGACCGATGTCGGTCTCTGTAAGTTCCTGTTCGCCGATGTCGGTACCTGAACTTTCTGTAGATGCGTACGGATTTTTTGCAGATCTGTACGGAAGTCGTACGGCCGCTGATATAACACACCCTGTATGCCTGATCCTGATCTGTAGAATTATGGGCTGACACAAAAGATCTATATCTGGATAATTCTTGAATCAAAAACCCAAAATAAAGAAATACCTGTAAACCCTTGTGATAGCTTCTGAGTGAAGTTATCTCTCAAATACCTGTAATACTATGATAACTTCTGGGTGAAGTTATCTCTCAATTCAGCAATAGATCGGCTGATCTTTCACAACCTCTGAATCGCACACAATGAAGAGTTGACGTTCTTCACTGCAATTGGAATCCTGGAACCCTTGGCTCAGTCTTCACAGAAGAATTTCTTAACAAGAATCAATATCAATAATAAGCATGGATAATTCAAACTCTCTCCCATGAGAAACTCTTATACCCTTCCAAAGGTGTGCTTGCTAAAATTAGATTTCCTCAAATTAGAACTTGGGGTTCTAAAATTAGAATTCCTCAAATTAGAACTTGGGCTTCTAAAATTAGAATTCCTCAAATTAGAACTTGGGTCTTAAAATTAGACCAATTAATTAATATCTAATTTAAAATTAGACCAAATAATTAATTAATTAATAATTAATTAATATCTAATTTAAAATTAGACCAAATAATTAATATTTGATTAAATCAATCAAATATTAATATCTCCCTCAATACATGTCGGATCCTCAAACCGTCTGAAGCTGGTGAACCAGGGAGTGATTCTGCACATGACCATATCAAAACAAGGGTGCTCCGTTGTATGTCAAATATCCCTAAATAATAGGAGCTCAGGCCTAATGTGTCTAAAATAACCTGAATGAGAGCCAACTATAAGAATTCTGTAAATCAAAGCCAAGCCAATCTCCATCATGACCCTCTATCCATCCAATCAGCCTACGAAGGTCGCATAATAGGCTAATCATCAAGCCTATCAATGTCCACGAAAAAGGGGACATGACATAGAAGACACTTTGAAATGTGGACGTTGACATGTGGCAACTTCTGCTAAGCTGATAATGGGATGTGGCAGCATCCACTTACATTAAAGGGTCTTTTGAGAGTCAGGTAGAAGTTGACACGTGGTCACTTCTGCAGAGCCTTTAGCTACCTTAGAGAAACTTTTGGGCCCTTTTCTAGTTCTTTATGGATTCTAACACTTGGCACGCTCCACATAGCTCCTAATAACTCATTTGGGTCCACCACAGTCTTCTTTGAAGCCAACAGGGGAAACCCACAGATGTTGCCACCTATCATCTTCTTTTGAGGCTTGCAAGGGACACATGGCACATTTTTCTACTCCTAAAATAACATGTTGAAGTCCTCTGTGGTTTCCACTTGGTGTTTTCAGTGCTCTAGCTTCCCTAGTGTAAATTTGACACTTTTCAAGACGTCACCATCCTTGGCAAAGTTCATCAGGCCTTTTTCCCGTGGCTTTTTTGCTTTGGGCCCTTTGGTTGCCCTTCGCAAGGGCTTTTGGACCCATCGCTACCCTCTAGCTGTAGGGCACACCCTTGAACCAAGCCATTGAACCAACCCGTTGAACCAAAATTTTGGTTCAATGGTTCAATGGTTCAAGACTACATGCCAAGCTGATTGAACCATTTGCTTTGAACTGAATGCCACTTGAATCGAAACAGTTAAACCAAGCCATTGAAATAATTGGTTGAACCAAAAATGGTTCAATGCTGCATGCCGAGCCCCTCTGAACTATTTGTTGGATCTCCTTGTTGAACCATTCGCTTGAACCAATCCATTGAACTGTTTGCTTGAACTAGTTCAATGGTTCAAAGCTGCACACCGAGCCAAGTCCTTGAACTAAATTCTAAACCTGAAGCCACTTGAAATTTTTGTTCAACTTTTTTGATGAACTAAGCACCGAACTTCACTGATTAAACCAAAGCTGAAGAACTGCTGATTGAACTAAAGATTGAAATGAAGTGATGGTTCAATGATTCGAAGATGCCGACCTTCCTTGTGAATTTATTCAGATGAAAATCTAAAGAAGCTTTGTAAAATCTTGCCCTCTTCACCTAGTTCTTTAACTGTCGAAAGAAAACCTGTAGAGTCCATAGAAATCACTAGATCTATGCAAAATGAAAAATGAATTGGCCTAGAATAGCAGGGGAAGAAGGGGACCAATTTTTGGCCTGTTGGGCAAAAAATGGTCAACAAATTAGCGACTCCCAGGGGAAGCATGCCTGCTATGCTTAGAAGCTAGTTGCCTTAAAAATCCTTTGGGCATGGGGTCAGATTGTATCTTGAAGATCAACAATAGCTTTGATAAATTCTAGAATCAATCACAAAGATTCACCTCAAAGGAAATGAAAACACACACAAAGCTAAGAAAACTACTTGTGCAAACAACACTTAGGGAAAATAGGGAAAGAAAAATAAAAGCAACATACTATATATAACTAACCAAGTATTTTTGATTCCCTTCTGGATCAAAGGGAAAGCTTCTAATGTCTCCTTCATCTGACACACCCAGTATCGATAATGGATCCCACAAGGAAATATTTATGTGAAGCTCCTTCACCTGGTCTACCATGCTGATCTGAGGATTGCTCCCTTCCATATTTTCTTTAGGGTCACTTGCAGCCTTCTAAGGCATAGGCTGGGGAGCTGAATGTATGACTGACAACCTAAAATTTGGGAATTTTTGGTTCACCTGTGGTGGAAGAGATGGTGTGGACATTTGAACAGCTGCTTGAGATTCTTCCATAGCTCTCCCTTTAGATCTTGTGTTGGCCACAACACAGTCAGCCTGATTGTCTGCAGCACCCACATGATTGATTACACATAACTCACCTTCCAAGTGGTTCATAAGAGTAGAGTCAGGCTGACTCTGACTGCTGCTTGTGCTGGGTTGCATTGGAGCCTCGAAGACCTAGGAATGAGTAGTTGCCTGATTGTCTAGCACATTTGGGTAACAACCCATCATCTCATTTGTATAAACAACCTATTCTTGACCATATCCCATGGTCAAACAACTTGGCTATTCCTGTAATAGGTTATTCTGAATGGGCACCATGACCTTAGACAATGAAAGGGGGCCTGGGTTGTAGCCTTGAAACGGTCTAGTTTGAGTAAGCTAACCTTGTCCTTGATTGTACTTTTGGAAAGGGGGTCTTGGAGCTTGACCATAGTACTGGTATCCTTGGTTTGGTCTGTTGCTTTGAGCTTGCTGCCTTTTAAGAGCTACAAGTTCATTCGACATACTCTGCAACAGACTCTTAACTTCATGAAGCTCATTGGATGGAGCAACAGTTGGTTTCTCTATGCTAGGCAGAGGAGTTAATGTGGGAGCAATGGCCTGAATTAGAGGTAGCATTTCTAGGAAAAGTGGCATATGGGGTCTAGGGGCTATTTTCCCAGCCTGTACTAAGCAATTTTCAGCTGATATGGCTATGTCATAGGCAGCAGGCAACACATGCCCTCCTATGGATTGTATCATAATAACAATATCATTGTTTAATGCTTTTAAATAATATAGGAAAGCATAAATAGCAATCAGTCTTACCGGAATGGGGATTTTATCCCATGTCTTCTGAAATTGTGTGTTAAAATCTTTCATATATTCATGTGGGGCTCTCTTCATGGTCGTCAGCTGCTCAGCAAGTGAGAGGTGGTCGCTCTTTTCTCTAAAATGGTCTGTCAATTGAGTACCCAATTCATTCCAGGAATGGATTGAATTTGCAGGCAAAGTCCCATACTAGTCAAGAGCTTTGCCCTTGAAAGACAATGCCAACAATTTGATTGCAATATTCTCCTCAGTGACACTGTGAATATTGCAGAGGTTAGCAATATTTTTGATGTGTTCAATAGCTGTAATGGGTCCCTCTCCATTAAAGGGAGGCACACTTTTGAGGACCGCTCTTGGAATTGGGTCATAACGCTGGAGGTCAAGGGACTCTGACCACGAAAGCTCATAAAGGGTAATGGCGTAGCTATAAGGGGATTCAAACAGGGTACTTCTCCTATGAAGGAAGCACCTAAAGCCAGACTAGGAAGATGACTCACTAAATAAGGATGAGTCACTTTGAACCTCAGTCACTTTGTTGAGTTGAGAGGTAATTAAATGAATTCAAAAGGGACACCCTTATTAGCAGATCGCGTGGTGACTTTAGGCATAGGAAGTTA
The DNA here is from genome assembly GCA_037957365.1 of Torreya grandis. Classification (NCBI taxonomy): domain Eukaryota; kingdom Viridiplantae; phylum Streptophyta; class Pinopsida; order Cupressales; family Taxaceae; genus Torreya; species Torreya grandis. Next base: position 1,286,010 of record JARHVA010000434.1, read on the forward strand.
GACTAGTCTTTGATTAGGAAATGAGGTTCTTACCAGTGGAGTCGCCAGATGCTATAAATAGTTAATTTGTTGTAACAAGACCAGCATCAATCCTAAAACCTTACTAAGTGTAAGACTAAGTCCCACTGGGTGTGCCTAAAACTGTTGATGCAGTGGATTGCACTCGGGGCAAGGAGGTTGAGCTCCTGCCTTCCACACGCAACAATGGAAACTCCCCTCTCACCTATGGGACCGGTGAAGTAGGAGGGGAGAGTCTCTAGGTAAGGGCTAGCTCCCTTTGATGCATCTAATTTGTTCCAGTAAGTGCTAACATATATATATATATATATATATATATATATATATATATATATATATAGGGGGGATGAAAAGGGAGAAAGATTGTAGGAAAATAGACTACTTTAAAGGAGGTGATGCACCAAAATGATCCGGCCTTCCCACACTCACACTTAAAATCAGACAAACACATACATACACTTTAAACTAGTAGAAGGACCAGACTACAAGAAACTTGGCAGGGAGGCTTTAGTGAAAATACAGAAAATAGAGATTCACTGAGGTGCTATGAAAGGCACTCTGTATAGTAATTTCTTCTATTTTTGCACTTCCAAATACAGATCTCCTTGTCAGCTACAGAAATGGCACCTTATAGACACCAGGTATGTTGGTGTTAAACCTATGGAAGCATCAAGAAGCAATGACTAAACACAAACTAAGACTCAGACATACATAGAGATATCTAACTAGGATAGAGGTAAAAAATGTGTTTATTGATTCAGGTGAAAAAATTGCCAGGGCTACGCCTTACAAATGTGGAAGATCCTTTCTCAAATGACAAGTCTCCAATATATAGAGGAAGAAAAGAGGCCTTTTGGCACCCTTTTTACAAGTGACCCATGGTAGGCACTGTGTCAACCAGTGAAATAACTTCTTGAATCGACACCTTCCTACGTCACTTGGATTGCTTCATCTACTGTTGCGTGATGGCCATTCTACTGTCAGGATTTGAATTTATGAGCTGTGCCATTTTCCTGCTCTGCAGTGCATATTGAAGAAAACCAGTCGCATCAATCGCTGTTGTGCCTCTTTGATGACCACATGGTAGGCACTATGTCAAACACTAAAATAACTTCTTGACACCTTCCTGCATCACTTGGATTGCTTCGTCTGCTTCTACATGATGGCCATTCTACTGTCAGGATTTGAATTTATGAGCCACACCATTTGCCTGCTCTTTGTTCTCTGGGCTCTTTGTCCTTTATTACTCCTTCAACTATTAGGGGTGATCTTCTGGTGGGTCACTACATTCTTTGGGCTCATTCCATGGTTGGCGCTCAGGGATTTAAAACCAACAGCTTTTTTACTAGCTTAAATTTGACGTTCACGCACCTGTCACCCTTAGACTCTCCTTCAGCTTCCTACTTTGCCCTTTTTCACTGAGAGCACATCCACCCTTGACATGTGTCATAGTCTACTGCTTGGGCACTTAGAAGACACTTTGAAATGTAGACGTTGACATGTGGCAGCTTCTGCTAAGCTGATAATGGGACATGGTAGCATCTGCTTACATTAGAGGGCCTTTTGAGAGTCAGGCAAAAGTTGACACATGGTCACTTCTACAGAGCCTTTAGCTACCTTAGAGAAACTTTCAGGCCCTTTTTTGGTTCTTCAAAGATGTTGACACTTGGCATGCTCCACATAGCTCCTAACAACTCATTCGGGTCCACCACAGTCTTCTTTGAAGCCAACAGGGGAAACCAACAGATGTTTCCAACTATGAACTTCCATCGAGCCTTATAAGGGACATGTGGCACATTCCATTGCTCCTAAAACAACATGTTGAAGTCCTCTGCGGTTGCCACTTGGTTCTTTCTGTGCTCTGGCTTCCCTAGTGTAAATTTAACACTTTTTGGGATTTCACCGTCCTTGGCAAAGTTCATCGGGCCTTTTTCCCACAACTTTTCTACTTTGGGCCCTTTGGCTACCCTCCGTAAGGGCTTATGGACCCATCGCTGCCCTTCAGTTGTAGGGCACACCCTTGAACCAAGCCATTGAACCAAAATTTTGGTTTAATGGTTTAATGGTTCAAGACTGCACATCGAGCCTATTGAACCGTTTGCTTTGAACTGAAATGGTTGAACCAAAAATGGTTCAATGCTGTACACTGAGCCCCTCTGAACTGTTCCCTGGATCTCCTTGTTGAACCATTCGTTTGAACCAATCCATTGAACCATTCGCTTGAACCGATTCAACGGTTCAAAGCTACGTGCCGAGCTAAGTCCTTGAACTAAATACTGAACCTAAAGCCACTTGAACTTTTTGCTAAACTTTTTCGATGAACTAAGCACTGAACTTAGCTGATTAAACCAAAGCCGAAGAACTACCAATTGAACCAAAGCTTGAAATGAAGCGATGGTTCAATGGTTTGAAGATGCTAACCTTGTGAATTTCTTTAGACGAAGATTTGAAGAAGCTTTGTAAAATATTTCCCTCTTCACCTGGTTCTTCAACTACCGAAAGAAAACTTGTAGAGTCCGTAAAAATCACCAGATCTATATAAAATGAAAAATGAATTGGCCTAGAATAGTAGGGGAAGAAGGGGACCAATTTTTGGCTTGTTGGGCAAAAAATGGTCAACACTTCTCTAATACTGATTAATCTTCAATCTAATGTTGTCCATAAACTCTACAATAATTGTAGTACATCTATTTTTTAGGATTAATGATAAAATTTCATACGAAGTGATTAAATTCAAAAAATAAATAAAATTGAATGGGATAATGAGCTTGAAAATTATCATTGTTATGACCCCCCTGATATCCACCTTGGTACCCTCTTTTGTGTCCTCCTCTATTTTTTAAAATCCACAACTTTGTGAATGTTTCCCAACAAATCCTCCTTATTGTGTTTGTTGTGCATCATATCCACTATATTGTGGATGAGGTGATGTTGGAGCCCAATTAGAATGTTGATGTTGAGGAGTTGCACTGTTTCATGAGGACTGATACTGATAATGTAAAGATGATGATGTATATCCATCCATACCTTAGGGTTGATATTGGAGTGATGAAGGCACCCACCTAGGACCTCCTTGTGTCACAATAGTAATTTACACATCTGAGCTTAGAATTCTATAATTCATAGTAGGTAATTATTGTACTATGAATATGAAGATATTTTTGGTGATATCCTCCTTTAGTTCTTATAGATCTTGACAACTCTTCTCATCATGATTGGTTGATTTACAAAAATTATAGTACAAACTCTAGGATTTTGGTATGTATTGTTGTAATATATGTCACTTTGTTGTTGCATGTCTTACTACTCTACATAATTTATAGAACTCTATTTGTAGTTTAGGATAATAATTCCTATGATGCTCTTCTCAACCACACTCTATAAAACATAAGCCTAATTTAAGTATGTCAATTTCATCCATCTTATCTATTCTCTTGATAAAAACATTTATTTTCACCTCAACTTTGGAGCTAGCTACTGGAGAATCTCTATAGTCTTCAATTTTTTCAAATCACATGATAGCTACTCGAGCATGAGCCTTAGTCAAGAATTGAGACTACATAATGGAAAATCTAATTCTAGATCACAATCATTATACAAATCGGATAGCCTTACCCTTTTCCTCCATAATAAAATCAATCTTGTTCATCACATTTGAAAATTTGTGATCATAATCCCATATGGATTCTCTGCATTGATGTCGAATCTCCCTCAGCGCTTAAATGGTCTAACTCAAGCACTTCTTCATTTTAACTTTTATAATTAGTTGCTCTTTAACTTTTTTAAGATTTGCAGTGTTAACATTCATTTTATAAATGAACTAAAAGGCTTGACCTGATAAGGATCATATTAGTTCACACTTTTTTACATCTTTAGAAGTTAATCCCTTAACTTGACATTTCATGTCATAGGTTAACAAATATTTTTCAAGGTCTATAGACCCATCATATTGCATTAAAGCAATAAACATGTCTGAATTAAATTCCATATTTGGCACACTTTTAATTGATACTACCAGTTTATATGCACTAGTAATGACAACTACAAGTTGTTGAACACTAGTAATGGTCATTATAGTCTTCTGCACACTAATCTTTATAGCTGTCTTAAAACTAATATCAAAAGTGAATTTAGCCTCTTATAGCTTATTATTATCTATTGATTTCTTATTTTCTACACTAAGTTTACCAAATTTATCTATAAATGATTCAAACTAGCTTCTACCCATCCCTTCCTTTGTAATTTATGTTTTTACAACTAGTTATAAATTGGGACCTAGGGATGCATACTCAAGAAATGAATGATCTATGTCTTCAAATTCTTCTATCTATTATATTAAACTTAAAATATTTATGTTATTGTGCATAATTTCCTCTAGACAATATTATTTCCCTATTCTAAAAAATATATTTCCTCTTAACTGTGATCTACTCCTATACTACTCTAATGTTATTCTAATTTCTTCTTCCTCTTCACTATGGTCCATATCCTAATTATCCTCCTTTCTTTTGTCTTCATTCTCAGGCCCTTCTCTTCCCTTCTCTATATACTCTCTACCATTTCCACTTTTAACATCTTGTGTAGCCTCTCTCTGTGTTCTCCTCTCTTCAACATCATGTACTTTATTCATACTCCTATTTGTAATTAAATCTGGACTATTCATTTTATTCCATCTTCTTTGTTATTAGAGTTTTATTTCCAATCCCATAATTTAATTCTCACTCTATATCCTTACGTTATCCATATTATGGGTTTAGGTTCAAATTCCTTTACTCAACTCTACATTATTCACTCATACATTACACATATCCCCATAATGCCTGAAGTGACTACTCTTTGTTAACAGGAGTGGGCACCATGGTCTTTTATACAACCAAAAAATTAATAAGAGTTGGTAATTTTTTAATGAACTTTCCATACATTCCTCTGATAAATAGGTCATCTACAATTTCAAAAGTTAAGTATCCTTATATAGCAAATTTTGTGATATAACCATCAATGTTTGTCATGGCCCAATAGTCTACTGCATGGTCAGTATCTATATTTCATAGGTTTTCTATCTTTTATTGTAACCAAGTTATAAATTCCATCCTTCTTGGTTGAAAACAATAATACTCCAATCTAGATAACTATGCAACTAATAACCTAAGCAATTCACACCATAAGATTTCATAAATTTCTCTATAGATATGCTCATGAATAATTTATTTCACAGTCTTCCCTATTATTTTTGTTCTTCTTCTACAAACTTTTGTATTATTTCATCAAGCCATATTGTTATATCTCTTTTCCCTAATATCCATCTCAACATGTTTCAATAAAATGTTCCACGCTCACTGCACCATTGTTAACAGAGGTTCTTAGAAAAACCTTTAGAACACATTAATACAAGGATAGCTTACACAATAAGAAATAAAAGTAAACAAAAAATGGTAATTCAAACTAAGTCTATTCATTAATAGGAAAGTTAGAGATGTTTATGCTAAAAAATGCAGACTTATTAGAATCAAAAAAATTGGTATAAATTATATAACTAACATAGTTAAACAAACATAATATTTACTGCACACAAAATAATGATAAAAGATATATAGAAAAACCATTTCAGAATTTTATATATATATATATATATATATATATATATATATATATATATATATATATATATATATATATATATACATGTGTGGATTGCACTATTTTATATTTTGCATATCATTTTTATATGTATTCGGTCATTATGAGCATAGTAATAGACTTCAGAATATGAAGGGTCCTTCTTATTAGGCATAGGGAAAGACTGGAATATGAAATGACAACACTTTGTGAAATTCTATATAACACTCAATTGTATTTGGATATGGTTCTAATGTTATATATATATATATATATATATATATATATATATATATATATATATATATATATATATATATATATATATATATATATATATATATATATTAGAACCATATCCAAATACAATTGAGTGTTATATAGAATTTCACAAAGTGTTGTCATTTCATATTCCAGTCTTTCCCTATGCCTAATAAGAAGGACCCTTCATATTCTGAAGTCTATTACTATGCTCATAATGACCGAATACATATAAAAATGATATGCAAAATATAAAATAGTGCAATCCACACACGTATCCATCCATCATACTCTATGATTTTGGTATCCTTGTTTTACTCCCAACAATTGTAGGTACAATCCTTAGAATTGTAAACATATGTTTACATGTTACAGCCTAACAATTATTATTATTATTATTATTATTATTATTATTATTATTATTATTATTATTATTATATTTAAGTAGAATAATATGAACTGTTAGGCTGTAACATGTAATATATATATATATATATATATATATATATATATATATATATATATATATATATATATATATATATATATATATATATATATATATATATAAAATCTCAAAATGTTTTAGAGTGGTTTTATTTCTATAATAATTTTAATTAAGAATAATATATTAGTATAGGATCCTTTTCGATTCAACCTAAGCCAAATTTTAGGGTAACATGATGTTCATAACTATCTATGTGCGAGAATTCATAACTCAATAAGTGTGTTATAAGCACCTGAATAAATATTGTATGCCATAGTTTCTTTATGTGATCCCATGCCAATCCTATAAAATATTAACGATGTGAGATGTAGTTTGAAATTTCCTTATTTTGATATTTTTGTTAATCCACCTTCTAATTGTAACCAATTATGGTAAATTCAGTTTTGTTAGCCCCAAAATTTCCAATCTAGTACTAGTAATGGTTATTTGTGAACAAGTAAGGTATAAAAAGAGTGAAATTATCTAAAAATAAACTAGCATTAATAAGGGATAATTACAACCAATAAATAGAGATTAATTATATGCACATAGATGAAAATAAACTTGCACTTCTATAGTCACACATATTTAGGCCTTGGGCTTGTAACATTCATTCTAATAATGACATATGAGAAGTAAATAACAAAAATAACTAGTCAATTATATGGGCATATATATAAATCAGCATTTATTGGTTTGGTCACACCTGATTAGGGACTTAGTTTATAAATATTGGTCTAACATGACTTGCAAATAAATCATATTAATATGATCTATCCTAATTAGAGCCTTGGTTTTTTAATTTTACTTTATCAATGATATATAAACAAAAAATAATGAAAGATAAGATCTAATTATGTGTGCAACACCAAATCAAACATCATTACTTCAGTCACACTTAATTGGGTCTTTATCTTATTACATTCAACCTAATAATAACCTACAAACATAAAATAATGTCAAGCATTTCTAGTTGTGTTTTTATTTCTCAAAATTGACCTTCATTTATTTGATTTCTCTTTATTAAGACATTAGTTTTCTAAATTAATTGTAATAATGACATGCAAAGCCAAATAATGGAAAAAGGACCATTACGTAGATAACTTCAAATCATCCCTCATTTATTTATTTAGTTTTAATTAGTGAACTACTTTATAAAACTTTATCTAATAGATAAAGTATGAATAATAAATAATGACAAACAAAGGCCATTTTTGTTTTCATAATCCTAAATCATACTTCATTTTACTTTGAATATCACACATGAATGACTCAAATTGATCACTAGTGATCAGAATTATCACTTCTTAGTGTAAAACTAGGTCAATTTAGATTTAATCATACACAATTGAGCCTAATTAGTAATTATTAATTACAATTAGATCTTATTCCATTCTGCAAGTTACAGTTTTCAATTTAGGGTTAATCAGATCCTTGTTGACCTTCATAGGTCAATATTGATCACAATTAGATATTGTTAGTAGAAAATTTCATCAATATGTGGATAATTGTACTTATTTTATTATAATTTGTCATTAATTATCATAAATAGGCCTTTGTAGTGTAAACTCTTGTCTATTTGAGGTGAATTTCATTGGATTTTCCAAAATTGGTCATTAGTGGCCACAATTAGTCTTTATTGCTATTAATATTGGTCAATTTTAGGATAATTTCACCCTTGATTACCTAGTTGGTCATAGTTATCCCTCTTTATAAGAATAGTCATTTTGTTAAGCTCCAAGCACACCCAATTTGCACTATTTTTACAACTAGGACTTATTCCAGTGCAAACATTAGCTAGTTTGAGGCTAATCAAATATTATTAACATTAACTTGTTTTTATTAGTTGTAATTATCACTTATTAGTATAAGAGTTGGTCAATTTAAGGATAATCACACCCAAATGAATATAATTAGTTGATGTTCAAGGCACCTACAATATTCAACCCTCTCCTTGTATTATAATAGGGTTTGTTCTCATGATTGGATATTAGCACTCATGCATGTCTAAATTTAGTCTTATGTATATGATAAACTCATACCTCATCCCTATGATATGAAATGAAATATTAAAATATGTGGAAATTGATATTTTATTTCACTAATGCAATATCTTTTTTTCAGTACAAGTATGTATTAAAAAGCTTTTAGTAGATAGAGACTAGAATCAAAGGTAGAGTGCAAGAGAATTACATAAGATATGATCAATGTGTGACGTTACCCATGGTTTTTTAACTCAATTAGGATACTTATGTGTGTGTGTGCGCGCGTGCGCACGCGCGTGTTTTTTTTTTTTGTGTGTGTGTGTGTGTGTGTGAATTTAAAAATTAAAATTAAGACACATTTCACACAAGATGATAATAGGGAGGTAGGAACGCTGACACCATAACCAACATGACTAGATTCATAATGTATGAACAAGGATAATACCACTATTAGAGTGTTTTTTTTAGGTCAAGGTGATAAAAGCTCAAGAAACATAGGTCAATGAGTCTATAAGAGTAAATTTGGGTATCCAAAGGAAAATAAATAATAAATCTGAAGATGTTCATGAGCAAATGATGATAGAAAAAGCTATACATGTCCCAATGTATAGGGAAAGTTTATTGATAAGGACCTATAATGTGTACCAATGATCTAAATGTATAAATCCATGATGAAAGCACTAAAAATACAAGACATATACCAAAATTTGGTGTCTATAGTAACCTCCTTTGCACATGCTCATTTTCTAAAGCCCTAGATTATTATGTGGATTAGTGTCTTATGTGTATGTTGGACCTAGAATAGTCATTTACATTTTACTATTTTAATATAGGATCCTTATATTAGAGACTATTCCAAGGTTACACACAAGGATAACTCTTGGTTTCATTGTTAAAGGCTTTCTTTTATTTCACTATTCATCCCTCTTAACTTCCTTAAAAGAAACATTATTCTTAGGGTTGAGTGTCATGTGAAAACTGATTATCCTTATGCTTTAACCCATTCCTTTAATCTTACAAATAAGATTGATGGTCCTTATTTTCAGGCATTCTAACAATGTATTTAAGAGCCAATAAGTTTAAACTTTAATTTAAATTCAATTACTAGAATATATAGTGGTATATATAGGCTTCTCAAATGTTTGATTATGTTGAGAAACAATTTTTCCTACTCTATAGGTTATATGTGATCCTACATAGCCTTATTACCACTTGAGTTTTTAAGTTGATATTCGTGTATTGTTATACACAAGGATCGGTTAGTAAAATAATTAATGGATTGACTAATAAACATTTATTTTTAATATATTTTCATCAATCTCATTAGCTTATCACTTATTACAATTATCCTTTTAAAAGAAGTTGTGACGATTGATTATCTTAAAAATTAGCATGCACAATGATGCCTCGTTATACTAGAAGTGATAAAAGGTTTTCTAAAACTACTAATAATTTCTTTAATCAATTGTTAAAATATGATATTTTCTTATTTGAACCTATTAAAAACCCTCTACATCTATAAGATGTAACTCAGAATATTCCACCAATAAATTATTATTTTCTTGTTAATTTCCTTGTCATTTTAAAAGACAATTATGATACAAATAAGCATCAGCAAATAAGCATGCTAATACAAACCTGGCATTAAAATTAATCATTTTCATAATGAATAAGTTAGTCTCATTGATAATCACCTCTTTTTAAGTACAATCGATTCAAGGAAAGTTTGACTTAGATTGAGTTAAATTTGACCATCTTCAATACATTCATACATAATGTTTTTAATGCACGAATTCAGGATTGTAATGCTAATTTAATGCTAAGTGTTTGTTTTCCCATATTTGCTTCCAAATCTATGCATCATTTTGGGGAATTTTTAATTCTAAATGTTGACAATTCAAACATGCTTTTCCATAAGCAATGCATATTTTAACGTTAGCCCATCATTTTCAAATACTAAAATCAAATCATAGATATTATCAAATATTAATGAAAAACATATTTCAAGCCACTAAAATCAGAATAACAAATGCAGTGTTTTTTCACACCGTTAATATAATATAAACAAGAAACGTCCTAACTTTATTATTAAATAAATATGTAGAAATGTTTCGATGACATGCCTTTTAATAATTAAGTTTTGATGACAGAATATCTAATGTTTTTAATACATTTTTGAGAGAAGACTTTTAAAGTAAATAATCCCTCCTTCACACTTTGACTTTTAAGTGACACTTTGTAGTGTGTTGAAGGGGTCCTGCGTTTATAACATATCTATGAATTTTATTTTAGATAGATAAGCAGAAAGCACAATTAATATCTCTCATCAGCACAATTAAGCTATCTCTCATCAGCATAATTAATATCTCTCAGAACAATTTATAATATTTTGAATAGTTTTTCAAATAATTGGTTTATTGATTGTCAATCTAAATTCTATTTTATTATTAACATATTAAATATATAATGATGAACAAATATTTTTATTATTTAAATTAAATTGAGTTATAAGATTATTAAAATATATCATTCAATTAAATAATTATTGGTTCATCAATAATATAGTTTAATCCTTCAAAGATCAATTCTTGTTAAATATAAAGGCTCAACACCATTAAAAGGTTTGGATTCAAATCTAAATAAAATTTGGCAAAATAAAAGCACTTCAATCCTTAACACTATATCAAAGAAGTTAAATTATATGTGCACCCCAAATAAGATGCTTATCCTTCAATAAAAAGTGTATTATTCAAATATGCATTCTAATTTATTTTTATTATTAATGTCCATTATGTCATTATATTGAGGAAGGATTAATAAACTCAAATACTTCTTAAAATGACGTTTCATGTCTAGACATGTAACATACCACCAAGAGAAGATATAGTGCATGAGAAAGAGGACTATAAAGAAATAGTCATGAAAGAATTGATGCAAACTTAATCGTAATAGATATAAAAAATTGTAGTCTCTTAAATGGCCCCATGGCATTTATTTTATGTTTTAATGGAAACACCTAATATTGGCTTGTAGGTTATTTTTATTCTCAAATTATAATTTTATATGATACTTGTGTGTTTGTTGATTATCAGTCCATGCTATGCTCTTATTAGTGTGTTTTCTCACATTTAGCATTGTCATGCCTTGTCTTTTCCCTTCCTGCTACACTATTTACGTAAAGTGTGTATTGGGATGTGTGATCGACTTGTGGCTACCGTAACCAATAATGATTTCATATGATCTTTTTTATAACTTCACATTAGTAGTAGTGTCGGCATAGAGAGTCTACATAATATAATTAGAGTATATATTGGAGATATTAATTAGTATTTGATTATTGTATTATAAATTATTTTGTGTTATAAGGTTGTAGAAGATGCCCCATCAAAATTGCTTGGTCATATACTTTATTTTTCTACTTTTATTTCAATATTATTGTTACCTGTTATTGAGATCCTACTTTAGTGGTGTAGTAATTTCATCACACATCCCCTTTCTCTTTCTTCTTTGGATTTCATTCTAAGGTTTTGGGCATGTTTCCCAAAATATAAACTATGTGATTCTAGTGTAGGCTCTTGTGACCCTAATTTTGGATCTACCACATCTTTTTTCCTCATTTGTCAGCCTTTCCTTCTTATTGTATGTTGGTTTGCATGTCAATTTGGTCTTAATTCAAATATAATAAGTCTATAAATATATAGGTGCATTAGTGTATCTAGGATATTTCTAAAAATTGATAAAGTATGAGACACAAATTGAAATAAAGAGTCAAACATTAATTATAGAGATCTATTAAACTAAAAATTCAACATTTAGAGAATGATTGGAATCAAGTTGAAATATTTATTACATTGTGCCACTTGTTCATGCTAGCAAGAAAAATCATATAAGATTAAGGTTTGCATCCATTAATTTCTTGTTGAAATGTATAGAATGGTTTTTTATTAAAAAAAATTAGAACATAAGCTGGATAATAATAGATGTATAACAATCCCCTCATTGATTCCTCTTTTTCTATTGGTCTATTATGATTATAGAGGTTTAAGATAAGAAGGTTAGTTTCTCAAAAATATTCATTAAATTTAGGAAAAGTGAGGTTTTCAAATCCCCAAAGCAAGTGAATTGGATTGTGCAATCAAATATTGGGAATTCCAAAGTTATAATAAGTATTAGGATAGTTTGGGCAAGCCCTCTAGAAAATTATTTTTATTCAACAAAAAAAATGGACTTTGTTCGTATCACCTTTCAGATCAGTTTTTACTATCTAATTCTACTGATTATCTAAAAAATATTGATAAATTAGATATTATTATAGAACCCTCTCTTCACACTTATTATTTATTATAAATATTCTTATTTATAACTAAGTTGTATTATTTTATATTATCTGGGTAAATGTGGACATATCTTATTACATATTATCTACATAAACATTTTGAATTTTGATGTTAATACTACTTTTTCCATACTACATTTTATTGAGCTTATGCTCTCTTACAACCACTAGGGTTTATTCTTTTTTTATTATTATGATGAGACTTATTTTTATTTTTATTTCATAAACATTTGGCATGTTTTGCTCTCTTCTTAGAGATAAATCTTGCTTCATCCATGGTTTTGAATTTGTTTAGGATTTGTGTTGTATCATGTTAACTTTTCTTAGTCATGATTTCTCACTTAATTTTTCCTTCCTAATATTTTTTTTAGTGTCATGTCTCTTTATCCCTACTTAACCTTTTAACTATAAATCATACATCTATATGTGTATCATAGTTTTTATTATGGAATATATATGATTTAATTTTGACATGTTTTTAAATAATATTTTTGATATTTTCATAGTATATGAGATTGGAAATATGATTTTTAGGAATAAATTATGTAATATTTGTTATATCAACACGTTTCAAATCATCATATGTAATTCATCATCAAGAAAATATATTTCAATGTTGTTACTTGCATGGAATATTCTTAGTTTGTGTGTATGATTTTGTATCATGATATTGTTAATGTAAAAACAAATTTGTGTTCAATTTTTTGTTAAAAATAGCTTCCCATATATTATTTTATTAAACACACAAACTAATGGAAAAAATCATTATTTATATATACTTATAGGCTAACAATAGCTAGTATATATGAAAGGAAAAAATATATCGACTACTAACATAGTTATAACTAAAGTACAATCCTAATATCTATGGGAGTATAATATACTCCAACAATAGATAACCAAAATGATTCTAGCTGATTATTTTTTTAATGAAAAAAAAAACTCACTTATATTTATTAATGATAGATTATGTTAATTATTTATTCTATCATTCCCTCCCTTAATTCATCATATTTTTGAGAAATTAGGAGATAAAATTTATAAATGCCTCAAACTTATCATGTGCAAGTGACTTGGTGAAGACATATGCACATTGACCTTGAGTGGAGAAATACTAGAGTGAAAGGTTGTGTTTCTAAACATAATCATGTATGAAATGGACCTATAATTCAATGTGCTTCATGTGCTTGTGATAAATTAGATTACAAAGGAAAGTTAGAACACCCTAATTGTCATGATGCATAACAATAGGCTAAGTTTGTAGTGCACCCAATCCTAAAGTATGTGATGTATTCATATCACTTTAAAGAAAAATATTCATGTTTCATGATATTCTACATTAATGGAAGATCAAGGAACAAAGTATTTTTTATAACTCCCCCATGATATAGGATTATATCCTTAAAAAAATACAAACCCATATGTGGATTTCCTATCATTGATAAAACCTGCATGATCTACATCCATGTAACATATCAATAAGAACTAGTAATTATTATTTTATTCTAGGCCATATTTTATAATACCTTGAATGTATCTCAATATCCACTTTGCTGATTTCTAGTTACTAATCTTTGGTTCTTTTATGAACCATGAAAGATAGGTAAAAACATAGATAATATATGACATAGTATATGTCAAGTAAATGAGACTCTAAATCAACTATCATTAGAGAGAGGCATTTATTAGTTGTGATGGATATGAATGAGATAATTGAAGTCTTGTCTCCATAGGTATTACAATAGGTTTTTAGTCCATAACCTAGAATCTCTTGAGCACATTCTTAGCATACTTCATTTGAGACATAAACATGAGGTGCCTTTTTTATATACTTCTAAACTAAGACAATAATGAAGTAGCCTGAGATCTATCAAGTTAAGAAAACATTTGAGACACTTATTTGTTATATCAATCATCTTTACTAAACTTCTAATGATGACTAGATTGTAGACATATAAAATTAAAGTTACAACCTCCTCCATTACTCCTTGAGGTCAAGATTTAGATCATATTGACTCCTTAGGAATCCATGTTGAATAATATGCTCATCAATCTATATATACCACACTCTAGGAGCTTACTTGATACCATACAAAGACTCGATGAGCCTACATACCTTTTGTTCCTGACTAGTTGAGACAAAACCCTTTATTTGGGTCATGTATACTTCCTCTTGTAGGTCTCCATTTAGTAAGGCAATTTTTATGTCCATCTGATGGATTTTCCATCCAAATTGTACAACCATACTGAACATAATTCTGATAGTCTTTATCTTGGTTTTGGGAGTAAATGTATCCTTATAGTCAATTATTTATTTTTGTGTTTGGCCCTTTTCTACTAGTATTTCCTTTTACTTTTCAATACTACCATATGATTTTTACTTGGTCTTAAATATCCACTTGAAACTAATACGCTTCTTCCATAGTAGAAGATCAACAAGATGGATTTTTTTAATTCATTAGTGACTAATATTACACATCCATGGACTCTTTCCAAGGCTTTGATTCTTAGGATTTATAAACCATAGAGGACTCAAATGATAATACAAATTTTCTCATAGGATCCAAAGTTACCTCTTCATGATATACACTACAATTACTTGGTCTTATAGTGGAAGTGTCTACAAGAATCTATAGAATTTTACATCTCATATAGTGTTAGTATATACTACTTGGGCATACATTGAACAATATTAGTGGTTGATGGAGGACTTGGCTGACCATCATCATTGTCTTCATTATCACTACCACTATAAACATCTTAAAATTTTATAGGTCTAATGCCTATATCAAGTGACTGTGTGGATGATGGATTGGATTTACCCTTCTCATCAAATACAACATCCCTATGGATGTTTATATTCTTAGTTTCTATATCCATGAGTCAAAATTCCTTTGAAATTTCATGGTAAACAAGAAACATTTATGCCAAGGTTTTTTAATCTATTTTTTTAATTATTTTTAGGGACATGGATATATTCCTTAAAACCAAAACCATGAAGATGAGAAATATGAGGATTATTCCTAGTCTATGGTTCTTGTGGAGTAATACCATTGAGAGCTTTGGTGGGTTCTTGATTTAGAAGGTAGACCATTATTGGAAATATTGTCATTGATGTCAAAGGAGTATGGATGAGATTATTGGAAATATTTTTGTCATTGATATCAACGAGGACATCGTTGGTCCAAAAAAAGGCCAAAGGACACTAATTGATCCTTCATAGTAACGTTGGATTTATAACTTTATTGGGATGACCCATGAGAAATTATTTAATTAATATTTACCTATGTAAAAGGTGATCGACTATGAAGTTTTTATTAAGAACATCTTTTATATTTTAACATGAATGCATGTTGGTTGACCCTTGTCTTGATCAATGCCATTTAATAAGATGTCTCTCTTCATGGAGTCACCCCTCTTGGGATAATTAAATATAAATTATATGTGTTTTAATGGAAGATACTATAATGATTGATGAATTTTATGGGATCCTCATAGCATATGAAATGAGGACCAAAAAGGAGAAATCATCTAAACAAGAGGTAATCTTCAAATACTCAAATAAAATGAAGAATAAAAAGCTTGAGCCAAGCAATAGTTCCAATAATGAATCAAATGAACAAGAAGATTATTTTATGAGGAATTTGAAGAAAGGATGATCCAGACATCAATTTAGGCGACAATTCGGGTGACAGTTCCACCCCAATTGATGACGAAACTTCTGGGAGCCATAACTTTTGCACCGTAGCTCTAATTGACTCTCCATTTGAACCGTTGGAAAGCTAAGAATGAGGGGAACATCGTGAAATGGCATGAGCTTTGCTCAATGAATTTTGACCCCTGAAAACCCAACGGAAGTGCCTCAAATTTCAATTTTAATAGTGCTGTCTAAAAATAGTAAGTTTCTAAAAATAGTAATTCCTCGAATTATGTAAATCGTACCACTTCATCTCCCTCGAGATTGGTGACCTTCCACATCTTTCCCATGCTTTCAAATTGTGTACAAAAGAAGAAGTAACCCGAAATGTGAAGACAGACATCTCTTCCCAGAGATAAGCATATTTTTGTATTGCGATTTTGAGTAATACTACATCTCTTCTCAGAGAATTCATTGTTATTGTGTTATTTCTATGTTATTGTGATATTTATCAACCAAAACTTCTGAGTTTTGGATCAGTGGTATCAGAGCGGTTTGTCTTGAGAGTGTATGATCCCGAGGACGAGGTCAGGCTATAAGAAGCTTGGGTGGGAAACAACTGAGCTTCCAAATTTTCCACCTCTTCGCTCCAGATGACCTCAAATGGCGGACGACACCAAGACATCCGATCCTTTTAAGGAAATGGTGAATGAGGCCCTCCAATGGCAACAAGCACAGATGCTACAATAATTTGCCCAAATTCTTCAAACACTTCCGATGAGAAATCCTGGCTCCGCGGCTCCACTTCCTGTCTCCTCATCCAGGGAATGACCTTTCAGTGCCCCAACACCCTTCAAGGTCCAGGTAAATTTTGATATTCCTACATTTGAAGGTAAAATCAATGCTGATGCAGTAGAAAATTAGTTAGATCAACTGTCTTCCTACTTCTCTGTAAATAAGTTTAATGATGGAGAAAAGATTACTTTTGCTCTTTTGAAATCAACATTGCCTGTGAAAAATTGGTGGGAAGTGTGCAAAAAGAGGTTCAGCACAGATGACATTGGCCTTGAGGTGGAACCTACCTGGGATGATTTTGTAGAAGCAGTGAAAGAAGAGTACTATCCCATCGGAGCATATGATGATCTCTACATACAGTGGCAACAACTTCGCCAAGGTAAGGACCAATCTATTCACGATTACACAGACACTTTTCATTCTTTGTCTGCAAGGTTGGGCATTCAAGAAAGTGAGAAACATAAGACTCTCAAATATCGTGGTGGACTACAATGGTACATACGAGGGGAAATGGAACTCTTCAATTTGGAAACCCTCGGTGAGGCATACAAATTTGCAGTGAAGATTGAACAGAAGAATGGCAGAAAGAATACGAAGAGTCAACCCTCAAAATGGAAAAGTGATAAGGAAGGTCAAACACGAGGCCCAAATTGGAAGCAAAAGGAGTTTCAGGATAAGAAATCCCAGAAAGGGAAGGCTGGAAAATGGTGTGATTACCACAAAACTGGGACTCACTCCAAAGAAGAATGTCGGGCCATCAAGTCATTGCTTTCTGAGTCACAATACTCAACGTCCACTACTCTGCCTCATAGACAACCCACAGTCGAATAGGACGAAGAAGAAATTGTAGATGCTGAGCCAGACACCATTGTCACTTCATCACAAAACCGTGGAGAAAGACCAGATGACAAGGAAAGATTGTTCCACTCCAAACTATGGGTAAAAGTTACGCCTTTACATTTCATTCTTGATAGTGGGAGTCAAAAGAATTTAATCTCTGTTAAAGTTGTGAAAAGTCTAAATCTATCTGTGAAGCCTCATCCAAAGCCCTATAGTATTGGATGTTTAAGCCCAGGGAGAGACCTCCGTGTCACCCATCAGTGTCTTCTTTCATATGCCATAAAACCGTTCCAAGATGAAGTCTTGTGTGATGTAGTCAATCTAGATGTTTGTGATGTACTCCTTGGTCAGCCATTCATGTATGAGCGACATGGCATCTATGAATCACGAACCCGAAGGATTACTCTCACCCTTGGAAAATGGTGCTATAGGGTACCAGAGGTACCACCTCCCACATCTGTCTCCCTGATCAGTGTGAAACAATGTAAGAGATTGGTGGAGAAAACAAAGCAATTTGTCCTCATGGTGGTCAAGCCGCAGAAATCCATGAAGGCCGATGTTGCAGTCCTGACTACGCAATCAACACAACAACAGAAGCAGATAGGATGCATCATAGGAGAATATGATGACTTATTCAAGTCACCTACAGGAGTTCCACTACATTGCTAGGTAAAACATTCTATCGATTTGATCCCAGGATCACCTTTGCCTAACAGTCCTGTGTATCGCAGATCAGTTTTGGAGAATGATGAGATAAAAAGACAGATTCAAGAATTGATCCAAAAGGGTCACATCAGGCCAAGCTCTTCACCTTGTGGTAGCCCAATTGTCTTGGCACTGAAGAAAGATGGAACATGGAGGCTTTGTATTGACTATCGAGCCCTGAATATAATCTCTGTGAAGAATCACTATCCTCTCCCCAGGATTGATGACATGCTGGACTAGCTCCGTGGTGCGAAGTTCTTCACCAAAATTGATCTCAAATATGGTTATCACCAAATTTCCATCGATCCCACTAATGTCTAGAAGACTGCATTCAAATCTAAGGAGGGGCTCTTTGAATGGTTGGTTATGCCTTTTGGCTTAACTAATGCACCTGCAACCTTCATGAGGATGATGGATGACATCCTACGACCCTTCACCAACTCGTTTGTGGTTGTCTACTTAGATGACATACTCATCTATAGCAGAACATGGGAAGAACATTTGCAACATGTTTGTAAGGTGCTTCAAACTCTTCGGGAGCACAATTTGTATTCAAATCTTGACAAATGCACATTCGGGATGACAACAATTCAGTACCTCGGGTATGTTGTGAATGCAGAAGGGGTCCATGTTGATCCAAAAAAGATTTGGGTTATTCGAGAATGGCCCACACCAAGGACCCTCACAGAGCTTCGTAGCTTTTTGGGTCTTGCAAATTTCTACCGCATGTTTGTTCTTGGATTTTCACATGTTGCTTGGTCACTAACCCAAGTGACTAAAGGAGGAGCAAAAGCTACATTTCAGTGGGGTGAAATACAGCAAAGGGCATTTGAGAATTTGAAGAACAGACTCTGCTCAGCCCCTATTCTTGCCTTGCCAGATTTGCATCAACCTTTTGAGTTGATGACAGATGCGTCTGAATATGCCATGGGAGCTGTCATCATGCAACATGGCCATCCTGTTGCATATCACAGTGAAACTTTCACTGATACAGTCAGGAAATATCCAACATATGATAAGGAGCTCTATGCCATTGTGCAAGCCTGCAAACAATGGAAACACTACATCTTGGGAAAAGAAACGGTCATTCACACTGACCACAGACCATTGGAATTCATCCAGACACAAAGCAAGCTCCGAAATGAGAGGCATCAGAAGTGGGCCACATATCTTCAGCAATTCCACTTGATAATCAAACACAAAAAGGGGAGCTCAAATACAACTACAGATTGTCTGAGCCGCCCACCAATTACTGCACTCACAATAGTTTTGGACCTGTGCGGACATGAGACTGCCACTTGGGGTACCCTATATGAAGCAGATCCTACCTTTGCTGCTACATATCAAGCACTTCAACAAGGTACACATGTTTCTGATTTCTATTTACAAGATAATGTCCTCTGTCATATGGGACACATCTTTGTTCCAGTTGCAGAGCAAAAAAAGATGATATGGGAAGCACACTTTAGTAGGACAGCTGGACACTTTGGTATTGAGAAAACATTGGCAGTTCTTCAAAAACACTTCTATTGGCCCCATATGCGAAAGGATGTAGAAAGATATCTCAAATCCTGCACCCCATGTGCGATAGCCAAGCCAACAAATAAGAAGCAAGGATTGTACATGCCATTGCCAGAACCAACCAGGCCTTGGGAATCCGTCTCAATGGATTTTCTATCAGGCTTGCCCACTTCCAAACATGGTAAGGACTGTATTTTTGTGGTAGTTGATCATTTTTCAAAAATGGCTATCATGATTGCCTGTAAAAAAAATATATCTGCTGAGGAAACTGCTCAACTATATTTTGGTCATGTATGGTTCCATTTTGGTCTTCCCAAGTCCATTGTCTCAGATCGAGATAGCAGGTTCTTGAGCATCTTCTGGTCCACTCTATGGAAGATGATGGATACTAAGCTGATGAAGTCCACAGCCTTCCATCCACAGACTGATGGTCAAATAGAGGTGGTAAACCGCTTGATTGTTCACATGATTCGGATGTACCACTCCAAACATCCACGCACATGGGATGAGGGACTTCTTTTCATACAACATGGATACAATTGGGCACTGCACAGCTCGACCAAGCACAGTCCATTCCAAGTATGTTTTGGGTTCCAACCCATGGCACCAGTTGATATAGCAGTTCCATTTTCCACCATGGAATACACACCTCATGGAAGATCTGAGGCAGCAAAAGCTACAAAGTTTATTGAACAAATGCAACACCTCCAGCAACAAGTTCATGACATCTTGGAGAAGATGAATCAAAAGTACAAACAACGCCATGATAAACACATGATTGCACACCATTTTGTTGTGGGTGACAAGGTCTGGTTGCAGCTCTAGAAGGAACGACTTACAGGTCCACACAGAAAAATTTGGCCTCTGCGATATGGTCCATAAACCATCACCAGAAGAGTTGGAGAAAATGCTTTTGAGTTGAACCTCCCAGCCTACCTTGGTCTGCACCCAATATTCAATGTGGAGCTCCTCAAGCCATATCACCCACCTCTCTTGGACACTTCAGTTGTAGCAGAACAACTCGACATTGATGAACTTGATCCACAGAGTTTTGCTCCAGTGGAAGAGGATCAGATTGTGGATACTTGGATGAAGACAACCAGAGGACGTTCTATTCCACTTTATCGAGTGGTCAAAAGGGGTCAGCTGAGCCATCAAGGTGAGTGGCTCACAGAGAATCAAATCAAGAAACAACTACCACACCTGATGGGGAGTATTGATGCAATGGGGACAATTTCTTTTCAAGGAGGGAGGAATGATCCAGGCATGAATTTAGGCGACAATTCGGGTGACAGTTCCACCCCAATTGATGACGAAACTTCCGGGAGCCATAACTTTTGCACCGTAGCTCCAATTGACTCACCGTTTGAACCGTTGGAAAGCTAAGAATGAGGGGAATGTCATGAAATGGCATGAGCTTCGCTCAATGATGTTTGACCCCCGAAAACCCAATGGAAGTGCCTCAAATTTCAATTTTAATAGTGCTGTCTAAAAATAGTAAGTTTCTAAAAATAGTAATTCCTCGAATTATGTAAATCGTACTTCATCTCCCTCGAGATTGGTGACCTTCCACATCCTTCCCATGCTTTCAAATTGTGTATAAAAGAAGAAGTAACCTAAAATACGAAGACAAACATCTCTTCCCAGAGATAAGCATATTTTTGTATTGCGATTTTGAGTAATACTACATCTCTTCTCAGAGAATTCATTGTTATTGTGTTATTTCTATGTTATTGTGATATTTATCAACCAAAACTTCTGAGTTTTGGATCAGTGGTATCAGAGCGGTTTGTCTTGAGAGTGTATGATCCCGAGGACGAGGTCAGGCTATAAGAAGCTTGGGTGGGAAACAACTGAGCTTCCAAATTTTCCACCTATTTGCTCCAGACGACCTCAAATGGTGGATGACACCGAGACATCCGATCCTTTTAAGGAAATGGTGAATGAGGCCCTCCAACGGCAACAAGCACAGATGCTACAATAATTTGCCCAAATTCTTCAAACACTTCTGATGGGAAATTCTAGCTCCGTGGCTCCACTTCCTGGCTCCTCATCCAAGGAACGACCTTTCAGTGCCCCAACACCCTTCAAGGTCCTGGGAAATTTTGATATTCCTACATTTTAAGGTAAAATCAATGCTGATGCAGTAGAAAATTGGTTAGATCAACTGTCTTCCTACTTCTCTGTAAATAAGTTTACCGATGGAGAAAAAATTACTTTTGCTCTTTTGAAATCAACATTGCCTGTAAAAAATTGGTGGGAAGTGTGCAAAAAGAGGTTCAGCACAGATGACATTGGCCTTGAGGCGGAACCTACCTGGGATGATTTTGTAGAAGCAGTGAAAGAAGAGTACTATCCCATCGGAGCATATGATGATCTCTACATACAGTGGCAACAACTTCGCCAAGGTAAGGACCAATCTGTTCAAGATTACACAGACACTTTTCATTCTTTGTCTGCAAGGTTGGGCATTCAAGAAAGTGAGAAACATAAGACTCTCAAATACCGTGGTGGACTACAATGGTACATACGGGGGGAAATGGAACTCTTCAATTTGGAAACCCTCAGTGAGGCATACAAATTTGTAGTGAAGATTGAACAGAAGAATGGCAGAAAGAATACAAAGAGTCAACCCTCAAAATGGAAAAGTGATAAGGAAGGTCAAACACGAGGCCCAAATTGGAAGCAAAAGGAGTTTCAGGATAAGAAATCCCAGAAAGGGAAGGCTGGAAAATGGTGTGATTACCACATAACTGGGACTCACTCCAAGGAAGAATGTCGGGCCATCAAGTCATTGCTTTCTAAGTCACAATACTCAACATCCACTACTCTGCCTCATACACAACCCACAGTCAAACAGGATGAAGAAGAAATTGTAGATGCTGAGCCGGACACCATTGTCGCTTCATCACAGAACCGTGGAGAAAGATCAGATGACAAGGAAGGATTGTTCCACTCCAAACTATGGGTAAAAGGTACGCCTTTACATTTCATTCTTGATAGTGGGAGTCAAAAGAATTTAATCTCTGTTAAAGTTGTGAAAAGTCTAAATCTATCTGTGAAGCCTCATCCAAAGCCCTATAGTATTGGATGGTTAAGCCCAGGGAGAGACCTCTGTGTCACCCATCAGTGTCTTCTTTCATATGCCATAAAACCATTCCAAGATGAAGTCTTGTGTGATGTAGTCAATCTAGATGTTTGTGATGTACTCCTTGGTCAGCCATTCATGTATGAGCGACATGGCATCTATGAATCATGAACCCGAAGGATTACTCTCAGCCTTGGAAAATGGCACTATAGGGTACCAAAGGTACCACCTCCCACATCTTTCTCCCTGATTAGTGCAAAGCAATGTAAGAGATTGGTGGAGAAAACAAAGCAGTTTGTCCTCATGGTGGTCAAGCCGCAGAAATACACAAAGGCCGATGTTGCAGTCCTGACTAGGCAATCAACACAACAACAGAAGCAGATAGGACACATCACAGGAGAATATGATGACTTATTCAAGTCACCTACAGGAGTTCCACTACATTACCAGGTAAAACATTCTATCGATTTGATCCTAGGATCACCTTTGCCTAACAGTGCTGTGTATCACAGATCAGTTTTGGAGAATGATGAGATAAAAAGACAGATTCAAGAATTGATCCAAAAGGGTCACATCAGGCCAAGCTCTTCACCTTGTGGTAGCCCAATTGTCTTGGCACCAAAGAAGGATGGAACATGGAGGCTTTGTATTGACTATCGAGCCCTGAATAAAATCTCTGTGAAGAATCGCTATCCTCTCCCCAGGATTGATGACCTGCTGGACCAGCTCCATGGTGCAAAGTTCTTCACCAAAATTGATCTCAAATATGGTTATCACCAAATTCCCATCGATCCCACTGATGTCTGGAAGACTGCATTCAAATCTAAGGAGGGGCTCTTTGAATGGTTGGTTATGCCTTTTGGCTTAACTAATGCACCTGCAACCTTCATGAGGATGATGGATGACATCCTACGACCCTTCACCAACTCGTTTGTGGTTGTCTACTTAGATGACATACTCATCTATAGCAGAACATGGGAAGAACATTTGCAACATGTTTGTAAGGTGCTTCAAACTCTTCGGGAGCACAAGTTGTATTCAAATCTTGACAAATGCACATTCAGGATGACAACAATTCAGTACATTGGGTACGTTGTGAATGCAGAAGGGGTCCATGTTGATCCAGAAAAGATTTGGGTTATTCGAGAATGGCCCACACCAAGGACCCTCACAGAGCTTCATAGCTTTTTGGGTCTTGCAAATTTCTACTGCAGGTTTGTTCTTGGATTTTCACATGTTGCTTGGTCACTAACCCAAGTGACTAAAGGAGGAGCAAAAGCTACATTTCAGTGGGGTGAAATACAGCAAAGGGCATTTGAGAATTTGAAGAACAGACTTTGCTCAGCCCCTATTCTTGCCTTGCCAGATTTGCATCAACCTTTTGAGTTGATGAAAGATGCCTCTGAATATGCCATGGGAGTTGTCATCATGCAACATGGCCATCCTGTTGCATATCACAGTGAAACTTTCACTGATACAGTCAGGAAATATCCAACATATGATAAGGAGCTCTATGCCATTGTGCAAGCCTGCAAACAATGGAAACACTACATCTTGGGAAAAGAAACGGTCATTCACACTGACCACAGACCATTGGAATTCATCCAGACACAAAGCAAGCTCCGAAATGAGAGGCATCAGAAGTGGGCCACATATCTTCAGTAATTCCACTTGATAATCAAACACAAAAAGGGGAGCTCAAATACAGTTGTAGATTGTCTAAGCCGCCCACCAATTACTGCACTCACAACAGTTTTGGACCTGTGCGGACATGAGACTGCCACTTGGGGTACCCTGTATGAAGCAGATCCTACCTTTGCTGCTACATATCAAGCACTTCAAAAAGGTACACATGTTTCTAATTTATATTTACAAGATAATGTCCTCCGTCATATGGGACACATCTGTGTTCCAGTTGCAGAGCAACAAAAGATGATATGGGAAGCACACTTTAGTAGGACAGCTGGACACTTTGGTATTGAGAAAACATTGGCAGTTCTTCAAAAACACTTATACTAGCCCCATATGCGAAAGGATGTAGAAATATATCTCAAATCCTACACCCCATGTCCGATAGCCAAGCCAACAAATAAGAAGCAAGGATTGTACACGCCATTGCCAGAACCAACCAGGCCTTGGGAATCCGTCTCAATGGATTTTCTATCAGGCTTGCCCACTTCCAAACATGGTAAGGACTGTATTTTTGTGGTAGTTGATCATTTTTCAAAAATGGCTATCATGATTACCTGTAAAAAAAATATATCTGCTGAGGAAACTGCTCAACTATATTTTGGTCATGTATGGCTCCATTTTGGTCTTCCCAAGTCCATTGTCTCAGATCGAGATAGCAGGTTCTTGAGCATCTTCTGGTCCACTCTATGGAAGATGATGGATACTAAGCTGATGAAGTCCACAGCCTTCCATCCATAGACTGATGGTCAAACAGAGGTGGTAAACCACTTGATTGTTCACATGATTTGGATGTACCACTCCAAACATCCACGCACATGGGATGAGGGACTGCTTTTCATACAACATGGATACAATCGGGCACTGCACAGCTCGACCAAGCACAGTCCATTCCAAGTATGTTTTGGGTTTCAACCCATGGCACCAGTTGATATAGCAGTTCCATTTTCCACCATGGAATACACACCTCGTGGAAGATCTGAGGCAGCAAAAGCTACAAAGTTTATTAAACAAATGCAACACCTTCAGCAACAAGTTCATGACATCTTGGAGAAGATGAATCAAAAGTACAAGCAACGCCATGATAAACACAGGATTGCACACCATTTTGCTATGGGTGATAAGGTCTGGTTGCAGCTCTAGAAGGAACGACTTGCAGGCCCACATAGAAAAATTCGGCCTCTGCGATATGGTCCATACACCATCACCAGAAGAGTTGGAGAAAATGCTTTTGAGTTGAACCTCCCAGCCTACCTTGGTCTGCACCCAATATTCAATGTGGAGCTCCTCAAGCCATATCACCCACCTCTCTTGGACACTTCAGTTGTAGCAGAACAACTCAACATTGATGAACTTGATGCACAGAGTTTTGCTCCAGTGGAAGAGGATCAGATTGTGGATACTTGGATGAAGACAACCAGAGGACGTTCTATTCCGCTTTATCGAGTGGTCAAAAGGGGTCAGCTGAGCCATCAAGGTGAGTGGCTCATAGAGAATCAAATCAAGAAACAACTACCACACCTGATGGGGAGTATTGACGCAATGGGGACAATTTCTTTTCAAGGAGGGAGGAATGATCCAGGCATGAATTTAGGCGACAATTCGGGTGACAGTTCCACCCCAATTGATGACGGAACTTCCGGGAGCCATAACTTTTGCACCGTAGCTCCAATTGACTCACCGTTTGAACCGTTGGAAAGCTAAGAATGAGGGGAATGTCATGAAATGGCATGAGCTTTGCTCAATGAAGTTTGACCCCTGAAAACCCAATGGAAGTGCCTCAAATTTCAATTTTAATAGTGCTGTCTAAAAATAGTAAGTTTCTAAAAATAGTAATTCCTCGAATTATGTAAATCGTACTTCATCTCCCTCGAGATTGGTGACCTTCCACATCCTTCCCATGCTTTCAAATTGTGTATAAAAGAAGAAGTAACCTAAAATGCGAAGACAGACATCTCTTCCCAGAGATAAGCATATTTTTGTATTGCGATTTTGAGTAATACTACATCTCTTCTCAGAGAATTCATTGTTATTGTGTTATTTCTATGTTATTGTGATATTTATCAACCAAAACTTCTGAGTTTTGGATCAGTGGTATCAGAGCGGTTTGTCTTGAGAGTGTATGATCCCGAGGACGAGGTCAGGCTATAAGAAGCTTGGGTGGGAAACAACTGAGCTTCCAAATTTTCCACCTGTTCGCTCCAGACGACCTCAAATGGTGGATGACACCGAGACATCCGATCCTTTTAAGGAAATGGTGAATGAGGCCCTCCAATGGCAACAAGCACAGATGCTACAATAATTTGCCCAAATTCTTCAAACACTTCTGATGGGAAATTCTGGCTCCGCGGCTCCACTTCCTGGCTCCTCATCCAAGGAACGACCTTTCAGTGCCCCAACACCCTTCAAGGTCCAGGTAAATTTTGATATTCCTACATTTTAAGGTAAAATCAATGCTGATGCATGTAGAAAATTGGTTAGATCAACTGCCTTCCTACTTCTCTGTAAATAAGTTTACCGATGGAGAAAAGATTACTTTTGCTCTTTTGAAATCAACATTGCCTGTGAAAAATTGGTGGGAAGTGTGCAAAAAGAGGTTCAGCACAGATGACATTGGCCTTGAGGTGGAACCTACCTAGGATGATTTTGTAGAAGCAGTGAAAGAAGAGTACTATCCCATTGGAGCATATGATGATCTCTACATACAGTGGCAACAACTTCGCCAAGGTAAGGACCAATCTGTTCAAGATTACACAGACACTTTTCATTCTTCGTGTGCAAGGTTGGGCACTCAAGAAAGTGAGAAACATAAGACTCTCAAATACCGTGGTGGACTACAATGGTACATACGGGGGGAAATGGAACTCTTCAATTTGGAAACCCTCGGTGAGGCATACAAATTTGTAGTGAAGATTGAACAGAAGAATGGCAGAAAGAATACAAAGAGTCAACCCTCAAAATGGAAAAGTGATAAGGAAGGTCAAACACGAGGCCCAAATTGGAAGCAAAAGGAGTTTCAGGATAAGAAATCCCAGAAAGGGAAGGCTGGAAAATGGTGTGATTACCACATAACTGGGACTCACTCCAAATAAGAATGTCGGGCCATCAAGTCATTGCTTTCTAAGTCACAATACTAAACATCCACTACTCTGCCTCATACACAACCCACAGTCAAACAGGACGAAGAAGAAATTGTAGATGCTGAGCCGGACACCATTGTCGCTTCATCACAGAACCGTGGAGAAAGATCAGATGACAAGGAAAGATTGTTCCACTCCAAACTATGGGTAAAAGGTATGCCTTTACATTTCATTCTTGATAGTGGGAGTCAAAAGAATTTAATCTCTGTTAAAGTTATGAAAAGTCTAAATCTATCTGTGAAGCCTCATCCAAAGCCCTATAGTATTGGATGGTTAAGCCCAGGGAGAGACCTCCGTGTCACCCATCAGTGTCTTCTTTCATATGCCATAAAACCATTCCAAGATGAAGTCTTGTGTGATGTAGTCAATCTAGATGTTTGTGATGTACTCCTTGGTCAGCCATTCATGTATGAGCGACATGGCATCTATGAATCATGAACCCGAAGGATTACTCTCACCCTTGGAAAATGGCACTATAGGGTACCAGAGGTACCACCTCCCACATCTATCTCCCTGATTAGTGCGAATCAATGTAAGATATTGGTGGAGAAAACAAAGCAATTTGTCCTCATGGTGGTCAAGCCACAGAAATCCACGAAGGCCGATGTTGCAGTCCTGACTAGGCAATCAACACAACAACAGAAGTAGATAGGACACATCACAGGAGAATATGATGACTTATTCAAGTCACCTACAGGAGTTCCACTACATTACCAGGTAAAACATTCTATCGATTTGATCCTAGGATCACCTTTGCCTAACAGTCCTGTGTATCGCAGATCAGTTTTGGAGAATGATGAGATAAAAAGACAGATTCAAGAATTGATCCAAAAGGGTCACATCAGGCCAAGCTCTTCACCTAGTGGTAGCCCAATTGTCTTGGCACCAAAGAAAGATGGAACATGGAGGCTTTGTATTGACTATCGAGCCCTAGATAAAATCTCTGTGAAGAATCGCTATCCTCTCCCCAGGATTGATGACCTGCTGGACTAGATCCATGGTGCAAAGTTCTTCACCAAAATTGATCTCAAATATGGTTATCACCAAATTCCCATCGATCCCACTGATGTCTAGAAGACTGCATTCAAATCTAAGGAGGGAGCCATAAGGACGTTCTATTCCGCTTTATCGGGTGGTCAAAAGGGGTCAGCTGAGCCATCAAGGTGAGTGGCTCACAGAGAATCAAATCAAGAAACAACTACCACACCTGATGGGGAGTATTGACGCAATGTGGACAATTTCTTTTCAAAGAGGGAGGAATGATCTAGGCATCAATTTAGGCGACAATTCGGGTGACAGTTCCACCCCAATTGATGACGGAACTTCTGGGAGCCATAACTTTTGCACCGTAGCTCCAATTGACTCACCGTTTGAACCGTTGGAAAGCTAAGAATGAGGGGAATGTCATGAAATGGCATGAGCTTTGCTCAATGAAGTTTGACCCCCGAAAACCCAATGGAAGTGCCTCAAATTTCAATTTTAATAGTGCTGTCTAAAAATAGTAAGTTTCTAAAAATAGTAATTCCTCGAATTATGTAAATCGTACTTCATCTCCCTCGAGATTGGTGACCTTCCACATCCTTCCCATGCTTTCAAATTGTGTATAAAAAAAGAAGTAACCTAAAATGCGAAGACAGACATCTCTTCCCAGAGATAAGCATATTTTTGTATTGCGATTTTGAGTAATACTACATCTCTTCTCAGAGAATTCATTGTTATTGTGTTATTTCTATGTTATTGTGATATTTATCAACCAAAACTTCTGAGTTTTGGATCAGTGGTATCAGAGCGGTTTGTCTTGAGAGTGTATGATCCCGAGGACGAGGTCAGGCTATAAGAAGCTTGGGT
Source organism: Torreya grandis (assembly GCA_037957365.1). Lineage (NCBI taxonomy): Eukaryota > Viridiplantae > Streptophyta > Pinopsida > Cupressales > Taxaceae > Torreya > Torreya grandis. The sequence continues at coordinate 1,315,976 of JARHVA010000434.1, forward strand.
GGGAAACAACTGAGCTTCTAAATTTTCCACCTGTTCGCTCCAGACGACCTCAAATGGCGGACGACACCGAGACATCCGATCCTTTTAAGGAAATGGTGAATGAGGCCCTCCAACGGCAACAAGCATAGATGCTACAACAGTTTGCCCAAATTCTTCAAACACTTCTGATGGGAAATCCTGGCTCCGCGGCTCCACTTCCTGGCTCCTCATCCAGGGAACGACCTTTCAGTGCCCCAACACCCTTCAAGGTGCAGGCAAATTTTGATATTCCTACATTTGAAGGTAAAATCAATGCTGATGCAGTAGAAAATTGGTTAGATCAACTGTCTTCCTACTTCTCTGTAAATAAGTTTACCCATGGAGAAAAGATTACTTTTGCTCTTTTGAAATCAACATTGCCTGTGAAAAATTGGTGGGAAGTGTGCAAAAAGAGGTTCAGCACAGATGACATTGGCCTTGAGGCAGAACCTACCTGGGATGATTTTGTAGAAGCAGTGAAAGAAGAGTACTATCCCATCGGAGCATATGATGATCTCTACATACAGTGGCAACAACTTCGCCAAGGTAAGGACCAATCTGTTCAAGATTACACAGACACTTTTCATTCTTTGTGTGCAAGGTTGGGCATTCAAGAAAGTGAGAAACATAAGACTCTCAAATATCATGGTGGACTACAATGGTACATACAGGGGGAAATGGAACTCTTCAATTTGGAAACCCTCAATGAGGCATACAAATTTGCAATGAAGATTGAACAGAAGAATGGCAAAAAGAATACGAAGAGTCAACCCTCAAAATGGAAAAGTGATAAGGAAGGTCAAACACGAGGCCCAAATTGGAAGCAAAAAGAGTTTCAGGATAAGAAATCCCAGAAAGGGAAGGGTGGGAAATGGTGTGATTACCACAAAACTGGGACTCACTCCAAAGAAGAATGTCGGGCCATCAAGTCATTGCTTTCTGAGTCACAATACTCAACGTGTACTACTCTGTCTCATACACAACCCACAGTCGAACAGGACAAAGAAGAAATTGTAGATGCTGAGCCGGACACCATTGTCGCTTCATCACAGAACTGTGGAGAAAGACCAGATGACAAGGAAATATTGTTCCACTCCAAACTATGGGTAAAAGGTACGCCTTTACATTTCATTCTTGATAGTGGGAGTCAAAAGAATTTAATCTCTGTTAAAGTTGTGAAAAGTCTAAATCTATCTGTGAAGCCTCATCCAAAGCCCTATAGTATTGGATGGTTAAGCCTAGGGAGAGACCTCTGTGTCACCCATTAGTGTCTTCTTTCATATGCCATAAAACCATTCCAAGATGAAGTCTTGTGTGATGTAGTCAATCTAGATGTTTGTGATGTACTCCTTGGTCAGCCATTCATGTATGAGCGACATGGCATCTATGAATCACAAACCCGAAGGATTACTCTCACCCTTGGAAAATGGCACTATAGGTACCAGAGGTACCACCTCCCACATCTGTCTCCCTGATCAGTGTGAAGCAATGTAAGAGATTGGTGGAGAAAACAAAGCAATTTGTCCTCATGGTGGTCAAGCCACAGAAATCCATGAAGGCCGATGTTGCAGTCCTGACTACACAATCAACACAACAACAGAAGCAGATAGGATGCATCACAGGAGAATATGATGACTTATTCAAGTCACCTACAGGAGTTCCACTACATTTCCAGGTAAAACATTCTATCGATTTGATCCCAGGATCACCTTTGCCTAACAGTCCTATGTATCACAGATCAGTTTTGGAGAATGATGAGATAAAAAGACAGATTCAAGAATTGATCTAAAAGGGTCACATCAGGCCAAGCTCTTCACCTTGTGGTAGCCCAATTGTCTTGGCACCGAAGAAAGATGGAATATGGAGGCTTTGTATTGACTATCGAGCCCTGAATAAAATCTCTGTGAAGAATCGCTATCCTCTCCCCAGGATTGATGACCTACTGGACCAGCTCCGTGGTGCGAAGTTCTTCACCAAAATTGATCTCAAATCTGGTTATCACCAAATTCCCATCGATCCCACTGATGTCTGGAAGACTGCATTCAAATCTAAGGAGGGAGCCATAACTTTTGCACCCTAGCTCCAATTGACTCGCCATTTGAACCGTTGGAAAGCTAAGAATGAGGGGAACATCGTGAAATGGCATGGAGCTCTGCTCAATGAAGTTTGACCCCCGAAAACCCAACGTAAGTGCCTCAAATTTCAATTTTAATAGTGCTGTCTAAAAATAGTAAGTTTCTAAAAATAGTAATTCCTCGAATTATGTAAATCGTACCACTTCATCTCCCTCGAGATTGGTGACCTTCCACATCCTTCCCATGCTTTCAAATTGTGTATAAAATAAGAAGTAACCTAAAATGTGAAGACAGACATCTCTTCCCAGAGATAAGCATATTTTTGTATTGCGATTTTGAGTAATACTACATCTCTTCTCAGAGAATTCATTGTTATTGTGTTATTTCTATGTTATTGTGATATTTATCAACCAAAACTTCTGAGTTTTGGATCAAAGGATCTAGTAAGTACAAATGTAATTTGCCTTTTAAATGCTTTAATTGTGGAAAGGTATGACATTTTGAGGCCAAATTCCCATATGCAAAAAATGAAAATAGTGATGCGAAAAAGTAGAGATTTCACAAGCACAAGAAAAAACTCTATTCCAAAGAGGAAATTAGTTCATCCGAAGAGATTTTCTCCACTAGCGATAAAGAATATATCTTATTCATAGAAATAGAAATAAAAGATATCTTAGAAAGTGAAGACAAAGAAAAAGAACAAAAGGATTCAAAAGGGGAAGAGAATTTAAAAATATATGGAGAAGTAGATTTGGAAGAACTCATTTGTGCCCTAAGTGAAATCAAGAAACTTAAAAATAACTTGAAACAAAAATTACAGCTTCAAGAGGATTGTGAATCTAAGGCAAAAATGTCACAAAGTCTTGAGGAATCATAAAATATGACCATCAACCTCAAGACTCAACTAAAGAAGTAAAAAGGATTGAAGAGGAGGTGAGAATCCAATTAAACAAAAGGGAAGAAAATTTTGAGAGGCTAGATTCTGATATTATTTCCTTGAGAAAGGAACTATTGAAAACAACCACTAAGCTGAACATAAGTCTAAAATTTAAGAAGAGTAATGAGACCTTATATTATATAATAGATGGGTATAGCTCACCATTTATAAATATTGGTCTTGGATATAAATAAAATCATATGGCCAGCAAAGAAGATCACAAAGAGCTACCAAAGAAGGAAAATGAGGAAAAGACAAAAAACTATGCAAATGTTCTCAAAAGTCTTATCAACAAGAAGAAAGAGAATAAAGTCCCATATGAAATTAGCACGCCTCCAAAAAATAACAAGGGAAAATTCCTAAAGACTCCAAGGCAAACACACATGACCCAGTTTCAACATTCTTTCTTTGGTTATTGATTTTCATGTAATCACTTTGGTCATAAATCAATAGAGTATAGGATGCATACAAGACATTTTGGTCTAAACAAGAATATAAGTCCTTATGGGTTTGTAAACATGAACTATAATTCATTTACTCCTTTATTAGATTACAATGTCACATGCTATAAGTGAAAAAACTATGGACATACAACATGCATCTATAGAAGTGGTTTTATGAAGCTTCCTAGGCAGAATAAGAATGTGGAATCCATGAGTAAACAATATGAATAAAATTTAAAAGTATGAAAAAATAACCAAGAGAAAGAAAAGAAGGAGAGACTCATGCTTGTGCAAACTGCATTTCATGCACAAGAGGTATCACTAAGCTCATAAGAAGAAGTATGAAATACAGGGGGGACTAATCATTGCATTATATTTTAGTTTTGGTGAAAAGAAAATGTAAAGGATGAATTCTCACAAAATATTAAATAAAGATAAGATATGTTTGGAGAGAAGAATGAGAAAGATGATCAAGACAAATTTGATGTTTCGATATAGGAACATGAAAAACTTGAAGAGACTTGGATGTTTCTCATCATCTATTTGTGGATAGAAGTATAATAAATATCCCTTTGCCATTTATGTCAAAGGAGGAAAGTTACATCAAGGATGATATTTACAGATAGGGGGAGTATTTCATGATGAAGGAGAGAAGTATGTTGCATGGTTACCATCAATGACAAAGGGAGAGATTGTTTGAAATATTTTCGTTGATGTTAAAGGCATATGGACGAGATTGCTGGCAAATTTTTGTCATTGATATGAATGAGGACATATTTGGTCTAAGAAAAAGGCCAAATGCCACTAATTGGTCCTTCATAGTAGTGTCAAATTTATCACTTTAATGGGCCAACCCATGAGGAATTATTTAATTAATATTTACCTATGCAAAAAGTGATCTACTATGAGCTTTTTATGAATAACATATATTATATTTTAATATGAATGCATGGTGGCCAACCCTTACCTTGATCAATGCCACCTTGGAATAAGACATCTCTCTTCATCGATTTGCCCCTCTTAGGGTATTTAAATATCAATTAAATGTCTTTTAATGAAGCCAACCCCCTTTGAAGGATAATCTCTCTTGGGTAAAGAGGCACATGAAATGGTATATAAAGAAGATGAGATGGTATTAAATTTGATAAGAAGAAAAAAATGTAAAATCAGTCCGATAAAGTAGATTTCTAAGTGTGGAGAATAGAAGATACATCATACAAACACCAGAAAATTTGAGGAGAATAAAATATTAGAAGACCACTGAAGGTAGATTTTGAATGAGATTTATTCCCAAGAAGATAAGAATTTGTTGAGCTAGAGGTTGGTGCCTCATATTAAATATATTGGTATCTCTTGTTGATTTGGTTCTCAGTGATGGGGATTGGTGTCTCTATTAGGTTGATGCCTATAAAATCTTTGTATAGTGGGGATTGGTGTCTCTAGTAGGTTTGTGCCTAGAAATTTTGTAATGGAATTTTATATTGTGTTTTTATTATAGAAAGGGTTTCCACATAAATATTATCTCTTGAATGTGTTTTCTTGTGTGAATAGTGTTATTATGGTTATTAAGTTTTATTAAGTAAAATATTAACTTATACTAATTTACCCCCCTCCCCCTCTCAGTATAATTGTATGCTTCACATTGTGAAAACTCCTTCTATGTATGATGTATGAGGTAGGTGTGAATCCTTAATCACATTTCACATCATTTCCATAATAATGAGATTAGAACATTCTTTAGCACCATGTTATTGTGGAGTTTACATCATAGTTAAATGTTAGTGAATGTCATGTGATTTTATGAATTTGAAGAGCCATTTACTGGTGTATTTATTGCTTGATCTAAGTAGAGGATGTCAATTATACGATCAAATTCACATTCCACTAAGGATTTGAATTATTTTAAGACTTAAAAATCTTGATCCATAGTCTTTAAGCAATATACCCACATTTTTTCTAAATAATCATCAACAAAAAGCTAAAAATATTGAAATCCAATAACACTCAATTGCACAGGCCTTCCCATATCAATGTTCACCATATCTAATGGACCAGGAGACCTATATGTACTTATGCCAAATGAATATCTATGTTGTTTTAAATATAGATAAGTATAACACACATTAGTATTATTCTTTATCGAGGGAAGGTCTCTCACCATGTTGTGCCTACCTAATGCAACTAGGTACCCAAAATTGAAGTGTCCATAACTTATGTTCCATAGATCTATTGAGTTTCAATTTTTTGAAAACAATTATTTATTTTTCATTATGTACAAAATAAATCTAGAATATTTTTCCTACACTAAAATCTCCTACAACAATGTTTGAGCTTATATACTTATTTCTGATGAGACATAATTTTTTAGTCAACTTATCAATCAAATTCAACCTTTAGGTTTTATTTGAGCAATTGACTTACAGACAATATATTATTTATGATTCATGGTACTTTTAAGACATCTATTATTTTAAATATATTATTTCTAAGAGAAAAATAAATATCATTACAACCTTGGACTTTATATGATGAATCATCTCCTAGAGAATCATTATCATGATGCATTTAATAGTTTAAGGTGGTGAACTAATCCTTCCATCCAGTCATGTGCATTTTAGCTCCAAAATCCAAATAATAGAACAAATTTGGAGGAGGGGTCTCTTATTTTATCTGTGAAGTAAAGACAAAATCTTAATTTTAAGAATCATTATATTTGATAATGTTTACATGTTGTTGTGGAGAAGGGTTCTTCTTCCAACTTCACATGAATTATGGATTATATATGCAATTGAAACTAAGTAGATCTATAATTTATCTTTCTCAATAATATTCAAACTCAAATAAGGTAAAAAAAAGTCTTCTTGGCAATACATTTATATCAGGGTCATGACCAATAATGGATCTGCTAAACCTACACTAAGGGATCTCTTATCACATAATGGAAAAGGAGAGGTTTCCAAGGATTCTAGTCATATTTAATTTTGTGATAACCCTATCTAGGTATTATGATAGTAAATAATGTTAAGCAAGCTAATCTAGTAAATTCATATGCAAGCTAATCTAGTGCTCACTAAAGCTTGTGTTATAAACGGGGAAGAATATAAACATGCACTATCTAATATAACATAGAAATGATCTAATCAAGGAGATATAAAATTCAATCCATTAGCCTCTAAAATATATACTTATAAAAATATGAAGGCATAGGAATATACTTACCTTGTTGAAGTGAACTCGTTATGCCTCAATCTCTCTCTTTGCCAATGGTGCTTTGAAATATGTTGTTGTGGGCTTGTAAGGATCACAAGGATAGATCAGTTCAAGTTGTAAGCCCTGACATGAAGGAGATCAATTTTTTTATGAATTATTTGGATAGGACTATTGATATGAATGTGGTAGGAAAAATAAACCTAAGATGAAGATACACAAAGATAGGAAAGTGAGGAAGATCTGGTTGTCTTAGAAGACATGTTGAGAATATTCTACAAGGGTTCAGTATGCTTAATGGAAAACTAGTTAGTACCCCAACTTATTGCACATTTTGAATTGTCTTCCAAGTAGTGTCCTATAATAGAGGAGGATAATCCATGGATGTCTTGTGTACCATATTCATCATGAGTAGGAAGCTTCATTTATGCCATGGTGTACACTAGACTAGATATTTCCGAGCAGTGAGAGTTGTGACCTGGTTCATGGCACAATCCTCAATAGGAGGATTGGTTTGTGGTGAAGTCTTTGAGAGGAAATTCAAATTTTGTAATATGTTATGGAGGAACAAATGTTGAAAAAGTTAGTCAGGGTAGAGAAGTTTGATTAGTATAACAAAACTTCTCTAGGCTTTTTGAAGTTGTGTTAAAGGTATCAATGGGTATGGATGGTAGCTAGATGGAAAAATACTCGGGTGTTATAAATCTTGAATATTGAATTCAAATGAGAGATTATTGAGTGTGAATTCACTATTCATGGACATTATTCATAGTCACTATGTGATATCACTATTCATGATGATGTGGTATACAAGTGATATGGCATATAGGTGACATGGCATGTAGGTGATGTGTCATGCATGTGATGTAGCATGTATGAGATGTGGCATGCAAGTGATGTGGCATGGCCCATGTAGAATGGTATGGCCCATGGAGAATCTTTCACATGTGCTAAAGGTGATTTGAAAGAAGATGGGATGAAATTCTTGTGGGAGACAAGGACAAACAAGATCTCTTTTCATCATATGCACTCATGATTGGGTGTAGATTGTAATTCTTATGGAGGGTTGATTATCTTAGTGCTTAGCTAAAGATAAGAGATTATTTAGCATAATATATCTTTAGTGATTGATTGGAAGACAAAGATATAATGTCACATGGGGGTCGTATTGTCTCTTTTCTAAAGGAAATCCACTACTTTTGGATTTTGTACAAGTGGTAAACACCAATATGGAGCACTTGTGATCCCACTAGGAGTGGGATACATTTTTTTGGGTCATTCATGAAGTTTTTATCTCCCTCTCTCTCTCTCTCTTGTAATGATATAAGAGCATGATTTATCCTTTGTATTTGCAATCCAATCCATTTGAGGATCATGTAATCCTTTTGGATTCCCCTTGAGGATCTATGGAAGCTTGGGCTTGCATATTTGGAGGTTGATGTTTGGATCTCATCTTGAATGATTTAGTTTTAAGCATGGGATGCTTTGGTTATAAGAATAATGAAGGAGTTTCTTTTTGTAGCTTTGAGGATGGATCCTAGAAGGATTTGTATGTTAGGCTCACCTGGATGCTTTGGTTGTAAGCATCACACTTGCAGTTGCTTGTTGCATCTTGGAGGTTGAAACTTGGATATCTTTGTATGCTTAGCTCACCTGAATGCTTTGTTTATAAGAACTAGAATTATTTAATTGAGGAAGGTGTTTTTAGAGGAGATTTTTTGAATTAATTGAAGTCTATAAGCTGCCATTGCCCCATGGTTTTTCCCTTGTTGGTTTTGCAAGGTTTCCACATATATCTCATGTAATTTGTTCTCTCTTGTCTATTGTGTTTTGTAGCTTGTTTGTATTCTACATTTATTTTTTTGCATGGTTTTAGGATATGTTTTTCCTAACATAAATAAACTTGATCATAGGTTTCTTATTTAGAAGTTAATAATAAGTTTCATTTAAAAAATAATTACAAATTTAGTTTTATCAATAATTTATTAAGGTTATTCTTGTAGAGATGCTATATAATATTTTAGTCACTTTTACTAACCCATGGCAGAGAGACTATAAATGGTATGTTAAAATTCATTTCCAAAAATATTCTCCCAACAAGGGCTATAAATGGTTGTTACCTCATTTACTTATAGTTGACAAGCTCAATGCTCAGTGGGTTATTCATTCTACTACTAACACTTAAAGTATATGATTTTTAAATGGTGTGGATTGTTATTATTGAACCTAAACTTTAAGACTTTGTGTAGTGCTTTATTTTTAGGGTCTCCCTCTTGGTTGATCCCCTATTTAGTTAGGGGTTGTTTAGCCCAAATGTATTTTCTCATAGATTTTGAGACTCTTCT